>JAAGVU020000001.1:10193451-10205978 GCA_011763525.2 Mormyrus iriodes
AAACCCCCCCCCCCCCCCCCCCCCCCCCCCCCCCCACACACACACACACATTAATGAATTAATGATAATCAGTTTAAAGCTAAATGCTGTTTCATCTTTCCAGGCACAGCCTCCGGTCGTAAATATGACAGACCTTCGGGGGGGGGGGGTGCTACGTCTTGTTTTTTGGAAGTGGCAGGAATGTGTCTGTATGTGTTTTTTCCTTGCCATTGAAGGTGTTCCAGGACACTGAACAATGATGAAAGGTGACATCTGAGATGACTGGTGCTGGGATCCGCGGTGATGGTACCAAATAGTTGTCCAGCATCATCTGCTTAGCAGGTGAGCACACCGCTTACCCTCTGACCCTACAGGATTCCTTTCGTCAAGGTCATTGGTGCCGGGGTCGTTACTCCCAACCTGATGGACACTCGGAATGCCAGAATTCTCAACCAACCTGTCCATGTCTGTACAGGTTGGGGAATTTCAGTGATCTGAGTGCGGGATGTACTTTCATGGGGGGGCGGGGGCAATTTTAGGATTTTGTAAGGTGGGGGGTCATAAAAGGGACCATAATTCATACAGAGAGGCCGACTTTAGCATTAGCCAATGAAATGTGTTGAATCGACGAGAGGCAGGAGAGGAGACACTCCAAAGGCCTATCAGCTTTCAGCTGGGGGGCCGTGTCCCTGTATACACACCTGGCTTCTTTGATGTGTGATGTTAACAGTGCCGTGGTGGAGAATGTTGGTAGTTGTGCTATTCATCTTTATGCAGCCCCCTCGCCCCCACCCATGCCTTTTCCAGTGTGCCACTGCACACAGTCCACATGCACCCACATCCTATTAGCTGTGAAAAGTTCCTATAATCAAGTGAGTGTGGCTTGCTGTGTTCAAATTCTAGGGGCTGGAGACCTTGGCATTGTGTAGTGGGTAGGACCAAAATGGGAACTGTGGCTCCGTTCCCATCCAAAGTGACACACATTTCAGTCCCAGGTTTTTAGAAATCCAGCATGACCAATCAAAAGCCTAAGTGTGAGACAGAGATGTTTCAGGCCTTTATAACTGATAAAATGCAAAAAGGAAAATGGTGTATTGTGCCCATTCCAAAAAAGATTAACTAAAGTGGCATCATATCTCCTCCGGTCCTACAGGGGGAGCCAGGACTGCAGTCATCTTGGCATCCTCTGTGACACACAGCCTGACCTGGAAGTTCGGTTAGCTAATGAGCTCCACTGACTTTATATAGACCAGCTGCAGAGCTACCTGGTGTCAAATCTAGTCTCTCTGGTTCATGGTTTTGACACTGAAACTGAATTTTTTGCTGTTACGCTTTGGGTCCAACTAATATTTCTTGGTTCCTGCAGCACTGCTCTGGGTGCCTTGTCGCAGTCCAGCGTAGCAAATCAGAAGCTTCCAGGCCATATTTTAATGCTAAGAATTGGATTTCACCCCTTATGTCTTTTGTCACAGGACTGCTTCTGATATCAGAATGTCTGCGAATTCTGTGCATACTAAAAATGGTTTATTATAAGAACAATCATTGAAAGGTTATGCAGGCTTGTGTAGAAGTAAATCCAAGGTGAGGATGAGGGTTTATGATAAATGTAATCAGTAGTACAAAGAATTTGGCTTGCTTTGACACATTGCGTAGAGAAGATTTGTACTTTGATCAAGGCAGTAGCAGAACCTCTCTCTCTGTGTTGTGCCTATAACCTTAATATGCCAGGAACTCCGAGGCTGTAATTAAGAGTTTTTTTTTTTTTTTTTTATCTTTAAGGAGAGGGATGTGTTCAGCAGGTCAATAGATCTTGGGTACATGCGAAAATAAATTTGAAAAATTTTCCCCACCAACCAATATTATAACACACCTACTTCAAAAGGGCCAGGCACATGGGGATTTATTTTTATAATTTTTCGTTAAGAGATTTAAACAGCTCATTTGGGATCTACTGTAAAGGAAACGTTTCACATTCGAATTCTTTATTTTTTATGAACATGTACTGGATGAAATTTCCAGAGGCTGTGGTGGAGTGATCCACGCTCCTTTCTGAGCTAATAGTGGAACTCGAAGTTTAATACAGTAATCACTTGTTACATTGCGGTTCGACATTCACGGCTTCACTGTATTGCGGATTTTATATGCAAGTGTAATAAACCTAGAATAGCGTCAGAGGCTGGAAGGGAAAAGTAACTCACCACAAGACGTCAGCTAGAGTTACAAAAAGTGTTTTATTAAATACAATTCATGCATCGACCCTTCGGGTCGGGTCTGGCTTCACAAAGGGTTCTGCCCAGCTATCTCCCCGTAGCAAACCAACCCTTCCAAGCGCTTATTGACCCGCTAACATACAGTGAATCTCGCACCACACAGCATCCCAATTAGGGAACAGCAAACCAATAGCACTACAATGCACCTTGAACCCCACCTTCTGGCACAGGCAAGCGTTACATGGACAGTACCCCCACTCGCCCCGCTCCGACCACTAGCGGGCTACGCTGCTTACTTAAAATACACAAAACACAACACAGTTAAAATGTAACGTCCCCCGAGGTTCCAGACCCTCCCCCAGGGAGAGAGCGTTCGCACTGATCCATCTTCTACCACACTACACTAAAAGGTGAGTCCCCCCGCCGATCCGGCACTATGAGGGTGCCACTTCTCACGTCCACCAAACACCCCAGACTAAGAAGCGGTCCTGCACTCCTATTCCCCCCGTCCTAACTATCCTCGCCCTACCAACCGAAACCTGTCCCTGCAGCCCACTATCTGGCTTCACCGCCGGCAGCCCTAAACGGCATACGAGCGGCACCCAAATCCCAGAACCACCCAAGTGCAAAGCTTTAACGGGAGATTTTCTGATCACGTTCGTTCTCACCCCCTGACCTCCCTGCATTACACCACACCCCGGACAACCCAGGTGTAGCCACTTAATTTATCACTGCCTTCCACACAGATCTCTCCCCCATCCACACACACAAATCACTTCATTACACTCCCCCCATCCTTAAAGCAGACTCGTCCTCGAGTCAAAACATCTCAGTCCTTAGACTATGTTGCTAGCCTCCTCTGGCATCCCAGACGTGTCTTCTGGACTGGAGCCCCCCTCGCTCCGTTGTTCTTGTTCCTTGGCCCAACGCATAGCAGCAGACCCATCACTGTGCAGCTGAGAAGGGTCCTTGCGAGCTCGGCCCCGTTCTTGTTCCTTGGCCCAACATGTACCAACAGACCCATTGCTGTGCAGCTGAGAAGGGTTCTTCCGGGCTCGGCTCCGCCCGGTTTGGGCAGGCTGGGCCCCTTCACTCTGCTGTCGTGGTCCAATGACACTTGCCTCCTCTGGCCAATTAGCTGCCATTGCCCCCGCTTCTGCCCCTGGCACCACCGCCTCCATCTCACCACCCTTTCCGACTGAGGGCAGTGTTTGCTGATGGGCATCACCAGGGGAGGAACCCTTTAGCTCAGGCAGTGTACCAACGGGCATCACTCACTCTCTACACTCCTGGGTGGTAGCCTCTGTTGCAGTAGAGAGAAAAGGTTTAAGTCGATTAAAATGCACCACCACCTCAATCCCCCCTTCCACTGGTACCACTCGATACGAAACCTCTGTTATCCGTTCCACTACCTTATATGGGCCCTTAAACCTTCTCTGTAACTTTGGACATAACCCCTTTCCTCTAGCCTTCCCCTAAATTCCTTCTGCTTACCAGCAGCTCTTGACTGGTGACATTTTACTGCTTCCACCACTGTGGACAATGTGTCCCACAGTCTAGCCACATATTCAGTTATAGAGGAAAATCTTTCCCCCTCATTGAGATTCAACATAACACCCACTGGCAACACTATCTCTTGGCCAAAAACAACCTTATATGGTGTAAACCCAGTGCTGGAGTGAATACTATTCATATAAGCCATCATCACATAAGGTAACAAAAGATCCCAATCATCCCATCAGACTGGGGGTGATAGGCTGATGTCCTGGTCTTTTGAATGTTCAACAACTGACACACTTCTTTAAATAGATTTGATAAAAAATTTCGACCCTGATCTGTATGAATAGAGCGAGGGGCTCCAAGCCCACAGACCCACTGCTCCACCAAGACCTTGGCCACAGTTGAAGCTTCCTGAGTAGGGAGTGGAAATGCCTGTCCATTTTGAGAAATAATCCCCAATAACCACAATATACTTATTTGTCCCTGGGGTTACTGGTAGTGGCCCTAAAATATCTAACGCTACCCCTTCATATGGCCTAGAGGTTACAACAGACTGCAGTGGGGCACACCCTTGCTTCCCCACCACCTTATGGGAACCACGATCCACACACTCCCGACACCAGCGCTTAACATCCCCAAACCACCCCAGCCAATAAATCCGATCTTTTACCTTTGCTTGTAATTTTTGTATTCCCAAATGACCCCCAGTAGTAGCATTATGCAACTGCCCCAAAATATCTGGCACCAAAGACTTAGGGATAACAACCTGGACTTTACTCACTGCATCCCAATTCAAAAGGTGGATATCGTACCAACCTCAAACCCTGTATCTGCAACTGATCCCAAACCGGTGCATATTTCTGCAGCTCCTCTGGTGGCTGAGCACCTGCCCTCCCTTCCCTTTTTAGAACAATGATCTTTTGCAACTCAGCATCTCCTTCCTGAGCCTGCCCCAATTCATCGCACTCCTGGCATATCACTGCCTCTGAACACACCTCTTTCACAGCACATATTGCCTCTCCCCCTTTCTTCTGGGTAGTTGGTTGTGAATGGGAGGTTACTGGCAGAAAAGCGGGAAATCTAGAGAGGGCATCCGCATTAGTGTGCCCCCGACCGGGCCGATGCGATCTTATATAGGAAGTCGGCTAGCTGCTCCACCCACCTAGCCAGCTGCCCCTCTAAACCCTGGAAATTATGCAACCATCTCAATGAATTATGATCTGTCCGTAGGACAAACTCCTTACCCAACAAGTGGTGTTTAAAATATTTTGTAAATGTGACCATACTCAACGGCTCTTTCTTGGTCGTTCCTTTCTTGTTAAGTCAAAGCTCTACTTGCGTATGCTATCACACCTTCACGTTCCCCCTCCACCTGGGACAAGACCGCCCCAATACCTGCACCATAGACATCGCGTCCGTGTCTAATATAAAGGTTTTATTAGGGTCAGGGTAAGACAGAACTGGGGCTGACAAACTAAGTTTGAGCTGTTCAAACGCTGTCTGACAAGTTTCTGTCCATTTAAACCGTCTGCCCTTCTCTGTCAACTGGTGCAGAGGACGAGCAATTTCAGCGAATCCCCTAATAAACCTCCTGTAGTAAGAGGCAAGGCCCACAAAACTCCTCACCTCAGTCTGATTTTTAGGCACTGGCCACTGGCGCACTGCTTCCACTTTAGCCGGATCAGCTTTCACACCCCTAGCTGATATTATATGGCCCAAATACTGCACCTCTGTGGCAAACAAGTTACACTTAGCCGGATTAACCTTAAGATTAGCCTGACACAATTTAGTCAAAACCTCATCCAAACGGTCCAGATGTTCTTGGAAGGTACGTCCAAATATTATTATATCATCTAAATACACCAAACAAGCAGTCCATTGAAGATCCACCAACACGCTGAAACATACTCGGGCTATTACACAGGCTAAAACACCACATTAAATTCAAACAGGCCCTGACGAGTAACAAAAGCAGTCTTATGCTTATCTTTTGGGTCCAACTCAACTTGCCAGTACCCACTGGCTAAATTGAAAGTAGAAAACCAGGAAGCCTTACTCAAACTATCCAATGCATCATCAATTCATGGTAAGGGATATGCGTCTTTCCGGGTGACATCATTCAATTTGCGATAATAAACGCAAAACCGAAAGCCACCATCTCGCTTATGTACTAAGACTACCAGCACCGCCCAAGGACTATGAGGACCAAATGATGTCCTTGACCAACATCTGCTTTAAATGACCGGATACTTCCTCTTGCAAATAGAGGGGGACACGGCGGGGTGGCAACTTTACAAAGAAAAGGCTGCACTTGATGTTTTGAAGCAACCAAGATGTCAATAAGTAATAAGTCACATGTACCCAGTGCTTGCAGCAATGAGACTTCAGCATCATCTAGGAGTGCAACCCGTGCTAGAGCTAAAGCAGAGGCTGCTAAGGTGAGAGCATCATATGCTAGTCAGGAGGCTAAACTGAAATTGGAAAAGGCTGCCACAGAAGCAGAAAGGATAACCAGAGAAGCTCAAAGTCAATTGGAAACAGCCAGGATAGATACAGAGTTGGAAGTGCTAACACTACACCGTGAAGCGGATGCAGCCATGGCAGAGGCCCACGTATTGGAAGACGCTGCAGAGGTGCAGGCTATATTGGAAAATGGAAAATCTGTATCAGAAAAGTTTAGACTACAACGTGCCAGTGAATATGTTCAATCCCAAATCGACCAGAGCCATCCTACCTCTCTATTTCCTGTTCCACCTGTAAAAGTCCAAGCAGAATCACATGAGAGCTTCAGAACATGGCATCCAGTTGCGAGCAAAACAGCATCGCAACCCATTAACAACAAGCCCAGGTCTGAAAAAGGTTATGAAATGCAGTCAGTTCGAAACGCCTACAGTTGAGTCAAGGACTGATGTTAGAAGGTCAACACCCCCCGCAAGCATACCTGTTCAGTCACACATGCCTCAATATATGCCTTCGGAGGGTATGCCTCCTTCCTCAGATCCTCTGGCACAATACTTGGCATGACGAGACCTCGTTACATCAGGACTGTACCAGTTCGATGATAAGCCTGAGAATTTTCGTGCATGGCAGTCGTCATTCAGTAATGCGGTGGCTGAAGTTCCACTCACAGCAACCCAGGAATTAGACCTCATGACCAAATGGCTAGGAAAAGAGTCTGGTGAACAGGTGAGACGCATACACTCAGTGCATGTGAACAACCCTGATCTGGCCCTGTCAAGAGTATGGGGGAGACTACATAACTGCTATGCCACTCCGGAAATAATGGAACAGTCACTGTTTCAGAGACTGGACAGTTTTCCAAAGATTTCAGTTAAGGATCATATTAAATTACGTGAACTTGGAGATTTGCTCATGGAAATACAAGGCGCCAAGGAGGATGGATTTCTTACTGGCCTGTCCTATCTCGACACCTCCCGTGGAATCGGACTAATTGTAGACAATCTCCCCTATGGGCTCCAGGAGAAGTGGGTGTCATCTGGATCATGGTTCAAAGAAATGAACAATGGTTGTTTCCCTCCTTTAAAGTATTTCTGTGACTTTGTGTGTTATGAGGCAAAGAAGCGAAACAATCCCAGTTTTATTCATCAAGGGATGAGCACGAACACCACAAAACCAGAAAAACCGCCCATGAGGATTCTCAACACCGACAAATCCATCACAGTACGTAAGACAGATACAATCAACAATGACCCTAATAAAAATTGCCCACTACATAACAAACCACATCCACTCAAAAGGTGCAGGATGTTCAGAAATAAGCCCCTAGATGACAGAAAGGCCTCTCTCAAACAGAAAGGAATATGTTTCAAGTGTTGTTCTTCAATGTCCAACCGCCAAAGACTGCAGATCTTCTGTGAAGTGCACTGAGTGTGAAAGCACCAATCATGATGCATCCGGGCTCGAGTCCCCAACCCTCAAAAGGACGGCGGGGAGGGAGAAGATAACTCTATAGCGACTGATGTTAGAACAAACTGTATGGATGTCTGTGGCCTAAGCCAGCGGGGTTGTTCATGCTCCAAGATTTGCCTTGTGCGGATTTACCCTAAGTGTTCCAAGCACCAAGCCATTAAAGTCTATGTAATCCTTGATGACCAGAGCAATCGCTCTTTAGCCAGGCCAGAGTTTTTCGACCTGTTCAGGGTGGAGGGTAAACCATTCCTATACCATCTCAGAACGTGTTCTGGCGTCATGGAAACATATGGCAGGAAAGCGGAAGGGTTCCAGATTGAATCATTAGATGGCCAAGTTCTCATCTCTCTCCCACCGCTCCTTGAATGTCCGGAGATTCCAAACAATTGGGCTGAGATCCCATCACCAAGCGCAGTTGTGCATCAGCCTCATCTCTGTCACATCGCTAAACAAATCCCTGAACTAGACCCAGGGGCGGAGATACTTCTGCTGCTTGGAAGAGATGTGATTAGGGTACACAAAGTTAGGCAACAGCTGATTGGGCCTCATAATGCTCCCTTTGCCCAATGTCTGGATCTTGGCTGGGTGGTGGTAGGAGAGGTGTGCTTAGGAAAGGCACATAAGCTAATGGCTGGTGCATTCAAGACCCATGTACTGGACAGCCATCGTCATTCCATTTTTCGACCTTGCACGAGCTCCATGCATATCAAGGAAACACAATCAAGCTTAGACAGGTCCAACAAATCACAAGAGAGGATGCTGGGACAGACAGTGTTCAACCAAACTGAGCATGACAATAAACCTGCCCCATCGGTAGAAGACATACTCTTCCTAAAGATAATGCAATTCGAATGTTTACAAAGATGACAATAACAATTGGGTCGCCCCATTGCCATTCAAGGAACCAAATCAGTGTTTGCCGAATAACAGACCACGCAGTTAAACGGTTTGAATCCTTACGACGACGCCGCAAGAAGAAACTTGAAATGTAGAAACAGTATGTAGCATTCATGGAGAAGATCTTTGATAATGGTCATGAAGTGGCGCCACCATTGAGAGACAACGAGGAGTGTTGGTACCTTCCATCATTCGGGGTGTACCACCCGCAAAAGCCCAATCAGATCAGGGTAGTTTTCGAACTCCAGTGCCCAGTATTCCAGTGTCTCCCTCAGCGATGTGTTCCTCACAGGTCCCAACCTCAACAATTCCCTGCTAGGCGTTCTCCTATGCTTCCGGAAGGAGAGAGTTGCCATCATGGCAGACATCCAACAGATGTTTCATTGTTTTTTGGTGCATGAAAAGCATCGCAACTTCCTCCATTTCTTGTGGCACTAGGACAATGATCTCAGTAAGCAAGTCATCGAGTATCGCATGAGGGTCCATGTTTTTGGCAATGCACCGTCTCCTGCTGTTGCCATTTATGGTCTGCGAAGAGCCATCGCCGAGGGTGTCCAGGAATACGGTACAGACACAGTAAAGTTTGTGGAAAGACATTTTTACGTAGATGACGACTTGGTGTCCTTGCCATCTGAAACAGAGGCGGTCGACCTTCTCCAACGAACTCAAACCTCACTTGCCAAGTCAAACCTCCGCTTGCACAAATTTGTGTCAAACTCTCCAGCAGTCACTAAAGCATTTCTACCTGAGGATTGTGTTCCAATCATAAAGGACCTAGATGTGGGTGGAGAAATGGCTCCACTGCACCGAAGTTTAGGCCTTCTATGGGAGGTCAGTTCAGATACGTTCACCTACACTGCGTCAACAACTGTCAAACCTTTCACCCGGCGTGGAGTTCTCTCCACTGTCAACAGTGTTTTTGATCCCCTTGGCTTGCTAGCACCTGTCACAATCCAGGGAAGATCTCTTCTCAGAGAACTTACTTCTGAACTATCTGACTGGGATATACCTCTCCCAGAAGACAAAATGAAAAAATGGGAAAATTGGAGAGATTCTCTCCAAGACCTAAAGCAGTTTAACTCGGTGTTTAGTCAGAGTTACGACACACTGCACGAGAACACTACACTTCGCCTCACCAGTATCAATACCATGCAACATCAGGTGAATTCTCCCCAAAACTCCCTCCCCAGCACTAAATAGACAAATTCCTCTGCAACAAGGTATGAATACCCATCATGTCGGCAGGGACAATACCTTTCTGGTGCAGTCCAAAATATGTTATGAATATCGACTGTCCACGGCACAACAGACTCCTCCTCATCCTCACCCAGACCTACATGTTCTGCTTTCTGACTCACCTCAATACCTGTATACAAGGTGCCTCCTCTCATTCCCCCCTTTAAAGTGAGAGCATCCTTGGTTACATTAATAACTAATAGGCAACCTACCCTGCTCCACTTAAACAACCCGAGCGATCATTATATTGCACTGGTAAGATACTGAATCTAAAGGTTCCAACATACCCTCAGAACCAGGCCCAACTGCATCCTCCACCCTACCAGCACTGATTGCCTCATTACAGGGGGGTATTAAGGTGTCCTCTGGAACTACAACAACCCGAGGCTTGTCCATGTCTGCTGGCACAATAAGAGGTAAGAGTTTACCCGTTATTCGACACTCCTTTCTACCTAAGTCCAACACCACCCCATACTTACTTAAGTCAAACCCCAAGAGGATATCCTGCGAAGGCACATCAGCTACCAAAAAGTCAGCTATCAGTGCAAATGACTCAAACTGGCAGACTGTTTCCCATTTTCCCCAAGATCCCCATTCCCCCACTATTGGCTGCAGAAACATCTCCATGATGTCCAGCCAAATCAGACCCTCCCTTAGTAATATCAAGCCAGACTTGCTTAGGAATAACCGATAACGTTGCCCCATTATCCACTAAGAGTGAGTCTAACGCACCTACTTTCGCTGCGATGTACCCAGAACCACCATGATTGCATGCAGAGGCCACCGATGTATCGATTCACTTGGGGGCAGGCAGTGGGCTTACGGTACCTGCCCCCTATAATTTCCCTGCACATAGGGGCAATCACGCTGCATATGTCTAATACAACCACACTCCCAGCGCCCAGCCCCAGCTCCTCTCGCACTGGGACTTAAGGGCCCCTGTACTAGGATACTAGCGTGGGGGAAGTCTCGCACTGACTCCCCAGGGGGCTGAACAGTGTTTCTCATACCCTCTTGCATATTAAACACCGTGGTACGAAGAGATTTTACCTCCTGCCTTAACTCCTCTACCACTCCCAACAACACCTCCATTTGTTCATCCCTTTGTAATTTACACTCCACCACCCCCCTCACTTTCGCATCAGGTGTCAAAGGAGTCTGCTCCAAATTCCTCAGCGACTCCATTTCAGAAGCAAGTTCAATGGCATCTTCCAAAGTACTAGGCTTAGCACTACGCAGGCTAACCCAAAAAAAATCGCCTGTGGCAAAATGCGTAATAAACTGGTCTCTAGCCAACATATCACAGGTTGGATTATCGGCCTTGGGATAAACCCTAGCGGCTAACCTCCGTAAGGCGTTACCAAATTACCTTGCCGTCTCACTATGCATGCGGCGGGCGGTAAAACTAGCCCTGCTCCAATCACCACTATCACAAGGTTCAAAACACCTTGCCATAACAGCTTTTAACACATAATTACTTTTAGCCTCATTCGGCAACCCACTATACATATCCCTAGCGCGGCCAGACAATAGCAAAGACATAAATTTAATCTTCAAAGAATCATCCTAACGATTTACATCAGCCGCCAAATCAAATTGCTCCGACCAGTCAGACCACTCACCGCCCACACAGGTAAAAGTCTCTGGTATAAATATTGGGCGAGCAGGTGGAGCTACCGGGGGATTAAAGAAACACTCTAGATGTAACAGGACAATCAACGCCCTCATAATTAGGGGAATGTACACTATCCTCTGCCTCCAACATTTTAAAGCCAGTTCTAGGTTTAAAGGGAAAACCAAGAAAGAACAAGGAATCCCACCGCTGCCACCAGTGTAATAAACCTAGATTAGCGTCAGAGGCTGGAAGGGAAAAGTAGCTCACCACAAGATGTCACCTAGAGTTACAAAAAGTGTTTTATTAAATACAATTCATGCAGTGACCCTTCGGGTCGGGTCTGGGTTCACAAAGGGTTTTGCCCAGCTATCTCCCCGTAGCAAACCAACCCCTCCAAGCACGTATTGACCCACTAACACACAGTGAATCTCGCACCACACAGCATCCCAATTAGGGCACAGCAAACCAATAGCACTACAATGCACCTTGAACCCCACCTTCTGGCACAGGCAAGTGTTACATGAACAGTACCCCCACTCGCCCCGCTCCGACCACTAGCGGGCTATGCTGCTTACTTAAAATACACAAAACACACACGGTTAAAATGTAACGTCCCCCCGAGGTTCCAGACCCTCCCCCAGGGAGAGAGCGTTCGCACTGATCCATCTTCTACCACACTACACTAAAAGGTGAGTCCCCCCACCGATCCGGCACTATTAGGGTGCCACTTCTCACGTCCACCAAACACCCTGGACTAAGAAGCGGTCCTGCACTCCTATTCCCCCTGTCCTAACTATCCTCGCCCTACCAACCGAAACCTGTCCCTGCAGCCCGCTATCTGGCTTCACCACCGGCAAATGAGCAGCACCCAAATCCCAGAACCACCCAAGTGCAAAGCTTTAACGGGAGATTTTCTGATCACATTCGTTCTCACCCCCCGACCTCCCTGCATTAACCCAGGTGTAGCCACTTAATTTACCACTGCCTTCCACACAGATTCCTCCCCCGTACACACACACAAATCACTTCATTACACAAGCATAACTAAATATATATCGCTGATTTTTCGCTGGTTCTCAGATCTCTGCGGACGATGGGTCTTTTTATTTCTGGTACATGCTTCCTCAGTTGGTTTGCCCTGTTGATTTCATACACGGGAC
>JAAGVU020000001.1:10206078-10217770 GCA_011763525.2 Mormyrus iriodes
ATACATTACAAGACCCAGACGCTTTAAAAAGATTGAACAACAAATTTATTGTTTTCTTCGTGAAAAGAACAGTGTCAGCTATACAACATACAAACAAATAAAATAGGCGAAGGATCTGAAAACGATTTGTTACCTAATACTAAGGCTAACCCTAACCCCACAAATCACTCCATGCAGTGCAAAGACCACACCAAGCCCCAAAACTCCAGCACCATGTTCTCCAGCTCTATGGATGGAAAGATCACTGAACTACCCTCAGGACTCACATCAATTAGACCAGCCAGTACCCAGTTAACTGTAGTAGTGATCACTCACTTGTTCACAACTATACACAAAAAACCCCCACAATCTTCTCACAAAACAAAAGGAAATCAAAAAACAGGAACAGGAAAAACAGCAATGACAACTCCTGCAAACATATGCACACAATTTTAAGAGAAAAAAAAAAAAACTGTATTGCACACCCAAAAAGGGAAGAAGAAAAAAAACACACACACATTACCACCCCATTCAACCACCATCACTGAATACCTTACACTGCAGTCTGACACAGGACAACCAGCCGCTTGCACTAATGTCCTGAAAACACCGGACCACACCCCCTACCACCGGCTTCCCACGGCTTTTATCCTCACCGATCTTAAACAGAATAATTGCGTGCACGGCTGTTTCTACCAAATTGAAACCTTAATTACGAAATGCCCTAATCACCCTCTAACCAACCGCTCGTGCACCACAACCCAACATGGGACCCGTGGGTGACGTAACTACCGTCAATCACCGGTTACATATGCAACACTGCCAGTGTTAACAGCTTATGTACAGAGATCATTCTCAAAACTGAAAATTATCAAGAACAAACTGAGACGTCTCTGTGGAGAATGGCTCTCTGACCTTCCATAATGAGGTCATCAGAATCTTCCTAGACAAGGCACTGAGGAGGATGCTCCTGTAAAGCAGGAGAATTATTTTACTCCCATGACCAGTCTGTTCATCTGTCCATCCACCTGTGCTCTTTCCCTCTGATGGCTCTCTTTGTGTTCTAGTCTCTTTCTCCTGGCCCAGCACGGAGCATAATGCACATTTGTAAACACAGTCATTGCTTGTCTGTTCTCTTCAGCTGTGTTCATGCTCTCTCTCTCACTATGCTTCAAATCACAGACACACCTCTCATGCCTTTTGCCATGTCTCATGTCTCTTCATTCTCTTCTGTCTCCCTTGATCCTTAACTGTTCACCAGGGTCCCACATTTCAACTTTTCCTCTGGTGTATATGCATCCTCTGTTCATGTTTAAGTTGCGGATCATTGTGTATGGGTAATGCTTCTTCATCGTATGTTTGTTGGAAGTCACATGCTGGTTATTCTGTTTGTTCTCTCAAGACCATTTTCAGTTTGTCTTTGTTTGGGATTCTTTAATATCTCCTTCACTGCATTTTGAACTGGTGCATGTCGAGTTTGTCACAGCTAAATACACTGTGTGCGTTGGTAATTTCATAAAAGTCTGCTGAGTATTAACCATGTGCATGGGTGTATGAGTATTGAAATAGATATTTAAGTAAGTAAAAGGTGTGCTACTGTATGTAACTCTTTTTTCTGAATATAAAATTATACATTTTTTATTTTTTATAAATATAAAGAGGGGTGCCCTCTTTTTCATTGAGCACCTGCCCGTCAAAATGTCTGTGCATGAATTTGATTATGCATATGACAAATAAAACTCGAAAACATCATCCTACTGGGTCTCCACCTGACACATCTGGTGAAAAGCTGCGTTATGGGAGTTGTAGTAATAGGGAGCAGTCCTCAATAGGGCATTTCACAGCCTCCCAGTGCATCTCAGAGTAGCCCAGATATACCAGTTCTGTCTGTTTACAGATTACCAAACATGAGAGGGCCTTAGTCACTCTCTTTTTTGTCTTACACTAACAGTATCATTGCACTAATTTTGAATTTGTTAATGTTTTGTTTGCCATTTTTACATGTAAAAGTACAGATATATTTGATTGCTTCTTTTGGCATATCCCGTTTTGCTCTCCTTTGATAATGACACAGACAGAAATATAAGAGCAAGCAAAGCTTGGGGTCTGAGTACAAGTTAGGCCCTTCATCTGGTACCCTTGGAGTATTTCGGGGAGGGGGGGGGGCTTAAGGGCCTTGATTGTGGGCCCAACAGAGATGTGACTATTCTGCCAAGACCAGGGCTCAAATCGGCAGCCTTCTAATCACAGGCACAAAGGCCTTACCTTGGGGAATCTGTACATAAATCTAGCGTTATGTCCACTAAACCCACTAGTAAGTTATTTTGTATCAATTTTAAGGTAATTCATGATTTCACGAATAAAACATTTACAATATATAGCGCTTTTGCAGAACCAATGAGGAGCCACTTCAATCACCGCCACTGTATAGCACCCACCTGGATGGTGTAACAGCAGCTCTTCTGTACCAGTACGCTCACCACACAGTGTCTAAGGTGGTGAAGGGGCAGGAGAAAGTTCACCAATTAGATACAGGGGTTGATTAGGAGGCCAGCTCTGAAAGGGCCACAGTGGGCAATTTAACCAGGATATCAGGGTACCACCCCTACTCTTTCAACAATTGCCCAGGGATCTTTTATGGCATCACAGGGTCAGGATGTCGGTTTTACATCTCATCCAAAGGATGACACCATTTTTTTTACATCTCAGTGTTCCCATCACTGCACTGGGGCTTTGGGATCCACACAGACCACAGGATGAATTAACCTGTTGGCCACACCAACACCTATTCCAGCAGTAACCCAAGCTTTCCTAGTTGACTTCTCATCCAAGTACTGGCAAGACCCAAACCTACTTAGCTTCAGATGATTTACCTGGTCCAAACTGCAGGTGGTATGGCTGCTGACAAATATCTACATCATAACACTCCAAGTAATAACTAAAAAGCGAATAAAACCGCCGTTCGTAAAAATCATTTTAAAACCAGGAAGTTAATGCTTGATACTGTATATACAAAGTCATGAAGTTATTCCTAAATATAAATTACTGTTAAAGAATTTTAAGTGAAAAGTGCTTAATGTTTTGCATTGATAGTTGATACATTTCTCTTTTTCTAACTTTTTTTTCTCACTGCGATTTTTATTTAACTACAAAAGAAAAAAATAGCACGTGTCGCAAAATTATGCGTAATAAATACGTGACGGAAGTGCGGGAGTCTATTACGTATGAACGTATGATTTGGGACACCCTTCGTTACTCGCCCCTCCCCTCCTCGCTAGCGCTTCCATAAACAGGACCCCGTTTCCAGGTGATGTTGCGGTAAAGATGGACCCTGGTGTAAGAGGCAATATGGTAGCAGGGCTACCCGTAATTGCGCTGTGTTGGAGTTAATCGCAGATTCCCCTTTGTTCGTGGGAAGAGCTAAAAAGGGACGGGGAACTCTCAGTCAAAATGTCTACCCCCCCGAGAATTTAGAACTGCGCCTGGGAATACACCGTTTTTAATCATGGCCGGACTGATTAAGAAGCAGATCCTGAAACATCTCTCGAGGTCAGTATCCGTCGCCTGGTAAATGTCTGTATGGATGTGGGGACACTGAGTACGTGACGAGCGATCGCCGATTTCCAGCAGTATGATTCAATACTTAACTGATTACCAGGAAAGCAGAAAATCTCCTGGGCGAGTCGGCTGACTGGTAACCATCCGTAATGGTCACGCTTTAAAGTCCCAGGCGGTTCGACACGATCTGCTCAGTCTGCTTACCGCCGACCCAGTCGCTTTTGCCGTCCGGGCCCGAATATAAGTGTTTGTGGCGGCTTGCGGCGGCGCCGTCCTTAAGTAGTTTCGTGACTTCTCGCAGTGTGACAGCCAATGTCACGCTGCAGTATGAATGAATTGCGTACCGATCCGGTTAAAGCCACGGCATTCGGGTCTCCGAACCGGGGTGTACTGATAGTCCCCGTATGGGCTCGGGCCTAGCGCTGGATCGGTGTGAAGCTTCCAGGTACCCCCCCCCCCACACACACACACACACACACACACATTCACACACACACAGCGCGGCAGGTGAGGCGCTTAGAGGTGACTTAGAGAAACCGTGTCCTGTCATACGCCCGGTGCTGCTTCCCACGATCAGACTGCAAACATGCAAACACTTGCCTGTAAAACAGAACTGAAGAAGTGATTCAGGCATCACGTAATAGGTGCTGGTTATCGGTAGTGTGTGGTTGTTGTTGTGTGTGTGTGTGTGTGTGTGTGTGTGTGGGTTTTTTTTTTTTTGTTTTTTTTTTTTTTTTAAATTTATCTGGGGAGGGGGACCCTACTTGCAAAGCATGGTGTATTCCCATTGTCTTCATTGGACCTGAATTATTTATTCATGCATGATGCCAGGGGGAAAATCTGATGGACTGTAGAGCTTCCTATTAATGTTTGGGCTGTGGAAAGATGTCCCTCATTATGCCTGTTGATTTGATGAACTGATTGTGCACTGGATCACGTTCATAACCTGGCACCGAATTCTCAGGATGTCACTGGAACACTTAGGGCATACAGTGCGTAATGGTTGTGCTCCGTTTACCATTGGGGGTTCCTTGATCTTGAACGTGATCCAGTGCACAATCAGTTCATCAAAGGTTGACAACTCCTGCTCACGGGAGGAGTACCTTCCTGTGAAGGGCTCCAAGTCAATTTAGCTCAGTTTCATTGTAACTGTCATGAGGCAGTATAGAAATATAGTATATAGAAAGCATTAGCTTGTCTAGACTAGAAAAGGTTAAAATGTATATGTTGCAATGTCTTTCTGTCTCATCCATGTAAACAGATCTTTTCCTGAGTTTCATATGGCCATGCAAAAACAGCCCAAAACGCCTGGACTAAACTGACTGACTTTTAGTGGGCAGGGAGTTGGACAGCCTGTGGCCTCCTTCACTGCAGATCAGGCCCTGTGTAATGAGCTTGCCTCTGGTTGGTGCATTTGTGTGTGTGCTTGTATCTTTTTATTAGTGAACTTTAGCCAGTGAAAGTACAGGTCACACAAACTAGCCTGCCAGTATTACTTAGGCTTATTTTCAGGCTATGTACACAGTGCTGTAACACAAACAGATGGCATATAAAAATGCCTGGCATTATCTCTGCTTTTGTTCCATTTGATCAATTTTCACTACAATTTTGCCGGTAGTCATCATGCTTTTACTTAAAACATCTTTTTATTATGTACTTTTATTTGACATTGTAAAGAAGAGTAAATTATTTACATAAAGATTACAAACGGGCTATAACCGCAGGGTGATTGACCTTACCCTGAACATCACTTCTATAACCAAAAAAATCGACCGAATTCTATAAAACTAAAATTTAAAAAGTCTGTATATTAAATGGGAGCAGCAGTGAACTGTGAAATAGTGAGAGTCAGGATCCATTAATGTGCCTCTTTCTGTTATTTTAGATAGGCGACTGTCAGGGCAGAATCGATGATAAATGAAATGAGACAGTGTGTGTTAGAAATGCAACCTTAAAAAACCTTTGAGGTCCAAGATTTAGTGGAGAACACCAACGTTTATTGTGCATATCCATGTTTAGATTTTACATTTTACTTTTATTTAGCAGATGCTTTTGTCCCAAGCAATTGAGGCAGACAGCAAGTTACTGTCTTATGCCTTAGTATGCCAAGTTAATGCATCACATATTTGTTTTATATTTATGTCTTTTTACCAGTGGAATCATGGTCCGGTGCAGTTTCGGTACCGCAGGGGAAACAAAGTTTTTGAAATTTTTTGTTAAAACTGCAAGCAAACGATTAACAGTTGTAGACCGAAGGCACTGCATCTGTCGAAGTGTCTGATCAACCAAAGAGAAGCTTATTTGCACATTCTAAAAATAAATGTAAAATAAATTTTAAAAAATAACCCATCGTAATCATAATGAGATTTTTATTTAATCATGCTGCATGTATAAGAATGTATTTT
Organism: Mormyrus iriodes; assembly: GCA_011763525.2. Lineage (NCBI taxonomy): Eukaryota > Metazoa > Chordata > Actinopteri > Osteoglossiformes > Mormyridae > Mormyrus > Mormyrus iriodes. Next base: position 10,212,021 of record JAAGVU020000001.1, read on the forward strand.
ACCAAATAAGTGTTTTGTGTGTTGCATCTAGTTGTCCTTGGATTTTCTCGTCAACCTAAATCTCCTGCAGACACTGCACCTCTGCCGTAGACCAAAACGATCCCTTTGCTGCAATGATTGTTAAATATTTGTTGCTGCCCGATCTGTACAGCCTACCCGATCTGTTGCTAGTCCAGTTCATGTATAGAGTATATGTGTGCATGTGTGTTAGTTGCATCATTGACATCACATCGGTGTTCCATGCCTGGGCGTGGTTAGCGATTATCCTAGATGCGTATCATGCCCAAGTCCCAACTAACCATGCCTGGGCCCACCTCTTCAAGCTGGTCTGGGCACGGTTTTGCATACTGTGCCTGGACACCGTATGGGGACTTTGGGGGTGAAATGTGCTTGAGCACAATGCAGATCACCTATTGTGAGTACACCCTAACTTGCAGAGGCTGTTTCTGCCTTGCTTTGGTCATACACACACTCAGATGATGTCGTCTCAAATGAGTTGGTATGTTGGATGTTTCCGCGAGCTTATCTGAGTTCAGTGTAATGGAGCCAAGAGACACTCTTGGTCTCATCATCTACTCTCTCTCTCTGGTGTTGGTGTAATTTATTGGGAAATGGAAAATATTCCCAAATTGCTGATTTATGATTGACTGTAACCATCCACAATTCATATAACACTTGAACATCTACTTGTGAATGTAGGGTCGTCTTCTGTCAGTAAATGTATTATTTTGATGAATTTGTCTACCATGACAGACCTAATATAGATACTTTGACTTGAAAATGGCACATATTCTGGGTCTTTTAAGCAGTTGTAACCTTGCAAGGTCATTGAATTTTGTTCAGATAACAGTTGGTTACTTTATGTGTTTTAATTATATTTAAATCAGGGGAGGTGCTGTGGTTAGCACCTTCACTTCACCCCAGGGTTAAAATTTTTGCCCCAGCTCTACATTTGAATCTGCCTGTGTCATCAAGGAGTTTCTCCAGTTTCCCCACCCACAGTCCAAAAGCACACTGAGGTGAATTGGAGTTACTAAATTCCCCATAAGTGTGAATGGTATGTGTACACATTGTGATGAATTGAGCCCTGTCTTGGGTTATGCCCTGCCTTGTGCCCTGCATAGGGATCGGATATAGAAAATTCATGGATGGATAAAATTTATTGCTGACTATAATGGATGTAATTGGTTAATTACTTGGTCAAAATCATGTACTGGTTTTCTCTTTATTTGACAGTCAGTGGATCTTCACGTCTGATATTGTAGCTTAGTGACATTGAGTTGAAGGTCTTCCCCATCTCCCTCTTCTTTGGGTGGTTTCTGATATTGCTGGCTGTTTGGACCTGAGTCAGATGTGGTAGGGGAAGATGTGTGTGGCATGTAACCCTAACCCTAGCCTAGTAAATACACGATCAACAAGTCTCATCTCCCAGTACTAAGGTGAGAGGTTTTAAATTTGCCACCAGCTTTGCACTTGGTTGAAATTGCCAGCTTTCCAAATGACCAAGAACAATGGGAGAAAGGGTAACGACCAGCCCACCCTGGCTTCCCTCTCATTCTGCTTGTTTTGGATAGAAGCAACTGCCCTGAGTTCAAGGGTAGAGTGTCCTAATCCTGTCCTGGATGACCACTGCGCACTCTGGTATTCATTACAGTCAAGTCATTCGGCCAATTAAGTCAGACAGTTAAAATTAAAGATATGTTTTTGTTTGATGTTCTGTTTTTGTACTGGAAGACATGGGCCACTCTAAGGCAAAAAGCATTGGGTTTTTTTTCCTGTTGTTGAAGTAGTTCTACAAAGTCATTAGGATGAAAAACATGGTATGCAATGACTAATGTAATGTGCAGAACAGGAATGTGAAATTCATCACAAAACAAAGCCTGTCCCTGATTTAACGTTGAGTAGGTTATTCAGCTTCTGCTGCTGGTTCTGAAATCCTGTTCTTCAGGCTGCCTGCCTCTCCTTGAAATGTAGAGGGCTCTGTTCTTCCTTGTTCCATTGCATCATTCACTTGCTGAAACCCCAGCTGCTGTTCCCAGGATAGGTTCTGCCCAATCCCGCTGGAGCCAAACTCCTCCGTCTCTCGATTAGGTCCCCACCCTCTCCTTCGGTCTCCTAAATACTAAATGACCCCAGGGTTGTGTTTTCAAGCCTAGCATAAGCCAGAAGACCTTAGTTTGTCATTTATATTAGGAACACTCTGCTGGGTTAAGAGAGTAGGCGCAGACAGCCTGCTGTGATTGGAGGAAAGTCTTCAATGGCTCACTGTGACTGTGAATCTGGTCTTCATTTAGCGCCGGTGATTGAATGTAGGGGGAGGTGATGTCACCGTCCCAGCCTCTAGTCTAACAAAAGATGATGTGAGAATGTAGCTGCTGGTCTGGCTGGAAACCTAAGTTTCCAGTGACCTGATAGCATGGATCCCCCCTCCCACACACACACAGAAGCGCTTGACTGCAGAAGTACATAAATATTTTACCATGCTGTACCTGCTGTGAGAGGATCATTGCTGCTTTTGTCCCAAGCAGAACTGGACCAACCTGCGTGTGGTTATGATGTAGCTGAACCTTTAGCTTTGTGGCTATGAACCATTAGGTATGTCATTAAAAAAAAAACCCGTCAGCGATTCGCACAAGGCAGATTTTGACAAGATATTTCGAATTATCTTTCTGTGATTGGAAACTGAAATGGTGATATCAGGATGGTGTAACACCCACGCCACGGTGGTGTGGCACTTTGCAGTCATGTAGAGAAAGTGCTGCTGTATCCATGAGTGTGATGGAACTTCCTGTAAGCCTACTGAAACATAGAGGTGGCTCCTGTTTTCTATTCTCTCTCCTGTCTCAGCATGTTTTTGCGGTTTGCAGAGCAGCAGGGCTCTGTTCTCTGGAGTCTAAAGGAGGGGTAACATGATTCTTATCTGTTGCAGATGGGAACTGAGATCTTTCAATCATCTGCTTATGGTTTTGATGATAGGTTGTATTAAGACCCATCTGCCACCAGTGAATGAGGAGACGAGATGTGAAAGTTCTGTTGTGAGTGTCCTAAAAGGGGAGAGGGATGACTTGAAGAGGGAGGGCCACTGACTTGGAGACGTGTTTGAGTGAGTCGTACTAAGGACAGGTTTTGTGGAAAAGTAGTCAGAAGACCTGAAAATATTGCTGCAGAGAGTCTTTATTTGTGCATGGGTGTAACAGCCACAGGGAGTGAACACGCCTAAAAATATTTTACTACAGATATTTATACAGTGAGAAGCACAGATCAACAATGTGACCCAACATGTTGCTCTGTTACTTCGTATACACTCACTAACCGAAAAAAGTCACACACTTTTTAATATTTCATTGGGCCGCTTTTAGGTTTGATATACACATATATATGTGTATATATGTGCACATTCGTAAATACATTGTTTTCCTGTGCTTATGCAACATTTTTTTTCATCCAAATTTGCATTCATTTCTCTTCCGGATCTTGAATTGATGATAGGTGACTTGAATCACTCTGTAAAGTCTTCCTCAGTACATCCCGATGACTTTCAGTGGGGTTGAGGTCAAGACTCTGTGGTGACCAATTCATGTGAGAAAATGATTCCTTATGCTCCTGAATCACTCTTTGATGATTCTAGACCGATTTTCATCCTGGAATATGCTCATGCCATTAGGAAAGAAAAAATCCATTGATGGGATAACCTGGTCATTGAGTAGATTCAGGTACTCTGCTGCCTTCACTTTGTTGCATTTTATTGCAGAGCTGTAATAATGATCCAGTCGTTGGCTCTTAAGTACTTGCTGATTTAAAATACAATACCTAGGTCTGTCCCGATTCTCATCCCAGCTGTTCATGAGTTTCCTTCCCACTGCTCCACTGCTTTCATATCCCGTCGTTTCCCAATCAATCACAGAGTTTATGGTCTATATGTTTTTCTACTTTCTCTCATCCAAGCCATTAGTTTCCACAAAATCTTCTGAGTCATGCAGTTCAGTAGAATCATTTTTCTTCATTTTCCTTTGCCAACAAATAAAAATTGCTGGAGGGCAAAGCTTATGCAGCTGTGTGTTTACAACACATACAAACGATCGTTGTTAACAGAGTAACTAGGCATCAGTGGAAGACGGAGGTATCTGAACTTCCCATTGAGCCGGTTAGCCAGCTCCACAGGTCCTTGTGTAGACTGTGAATCTCTGGTATGTTAGTGAGGCCAAAGCAATTAGGAAGTCATTGGTGCATTCAATGGATGAGTCAGTTGGCAGTCATCTGTTTAAAAAAAGAGGGGGCTCTGTGTTTCTTGAAGTCTGGTCTGTCTGTACTCAGTAGGTCCTGTCTGTCAGGGGCTGTGTAGGGGCAGAGCGCATCGGCCAATGACAGTAACGTGTAGTGTCAGGTGGTATAGGGGAGAGTGGCCATTGGATCAGGGGCTAGATTATTTGCATGCTGTGAGCCTGACTGAGGATCGCAGTCTTCAGCAGATAGACTAGGCAGTGCCTCACAGTCGTCAAGGGTCTGATGCAGGACAACGACATGAAGTTTATTAGCTTCAGGTTGCAGGAAAAACTCGGTGATACAATGGATGAATGGTTAGAGTACATCTGTTTATTGCTGGGTTTTTTTGTGTACAGCAGTGAAGAAACAAAGTGCATTTATGCAAAAAAAAAGACTAAGAACATATGCCTAGTGTAAACAATACTGCACAAGGAAGTCAGAATGGGCATTTCAGGCAGACTTAATAGCTGATTTTGGCAGTCATTTATTCAAATATTCGATTTAATCCTGACCACACAGACTGCGAAACGTATATGGGGAATGGATGAAAATCTATTTCTTTCTTTATACAATGAAATGCCACTCAGGGCTGCAAAAGGATAAGTTAATACATAAAAAAATTGCCTTGAAAGTAGGGCTGAAAGATATTGGAGAAAAATCGATTATTTAAAATCTTCGTGATAAGTATTACAATATTTATAAAACACAAAATGAGTTGGCAATTTACCCAAGATGAACTATAACCAACCAGAGCTCGTTATTATCTACCAATAGTTTGTCTTAACTGGGAGAAGCATGTCGGTAGTTCATTTTCTGGTTAATTTGCCAGAGGCTCTCTACTGATACACTGACAATTCACTTTCATTTAAAATTTTATTAAGAATGAATTTTACAAAACATGAGTTTCAAGAACATTTTTTTTTATGACAACCTTGACAAACTGAATGTACATATAAATTTAACAGCAGGAGCATAATCATATTCTCTTACACTGAAGACGCTCAGTGTGTCTCTGTGGAATCTAAAATCCATGCAACGAAAGATGAATGTCTTCTGGTGGTCATTTTTTCTGTTTGTCTCACACTCTGCTATTCAAGTAATTATGATTGGCTCAGAGAACATGTGCTGAGCTCGGTGAACTTCACAACAAATGAACCGCAAGCTTATTAGAGAGGTTAAATCCGAACTAATGACATTACTGCTAAATATCATTTAAAATGTGTCATTTATTATTTACTGAATCCCTACAAGGAAGCACTTGGTGGTGCCCCTGTCTCTGCAGTTTGGTGACTGGGAAATTCACAGACTGCCGTTATCAGTGGTATGGTCTTCTGTTTCATTTTGACACAGATCTTGCATAGTAAATGGAGGCTGATCCTGTCCTTATGGTGTCTGGGACTCCAGCGTTACTGTGATGCACAGAAGACCAGGAAACAGGGAATCCCTGTAAGCGGGGAACCCGCAGGTTTATTTGGGAAACAGGAGCA
>JAAGVU020000001.1:10227071-10251353 GCA_011763525.2 Mormyrus iriodes
CATATATTAGTTTCACCTTTTAAGTTGAATTACTGAAATAAATGAACTTTTGCACGATATTCTAATTTTTTGAGTTTTACCTGTAGTTTTTGCTGTTTTTACCATTTTAGGCATTCAGTCTGTTTTAACGCCCATATACTCTCGCCATGAATATAGCCCTCGCTATTGGCATGGCAGTAAGTCAACATAGCTACCTAAATTACTCATCACTTAGTAACTCATAAACTGTTTTACTGTACCCCCCCCGCCCCATGCTTTACATAATGTTATTCCCCAGGGAGCAGCCTCGCTCACCTCGACGCAGCTGGTGCGGACCCCGCAGTCGACGGTGGCAGCAGACCAGAATGCAGCCATGGCCAAGCTCTTCAACGCCTACGACGTGCGTGAGACGTCCCACCACTTGCAGATCACCCACCTGGACCTGCACATCTGCGACGATGTCCACGCTAAGGACCGAGGTAGCAAGGTCTCCTCTCTGGTGCCTGCATAAATTCCCAGTATAGTTTTCCCACCCCATGCATTGTGGATGCTGCCTCTTTGCCTCTGCAGTGATTGACAAACGCATCACGGGCGGAGCCATGCAGCTGTCTTTCAGCCTCATCACCGTCGATTACTACCCCTTTCACCGAGCAGGTAAATGTTCCAGCGTTGCCATGGCGACTGGATACTGCGGTCATGTGACCTGCGGTGACTGTCCTCTTTCTCGGTCGGGGCTCGTTTCGGTCCGTGTTTTCGCCCCCATGATGGCCCTGGGCCTTATGCTCCGTATCGTGTCAGACTCTGACTCAGACTCTACCTCCGCGGAGAAGGCCAGAGCCCGGCTGAAGCTCCTCGCAGCAGCAGGTTGACCTCCTCCTCCTCTTCCTGCTCCTCCTTCTTTCTGCACTGCTCATGGGATGAGGGCAATGTGCTTTGGGCTGGGGTTGCCACTGGGTGTTTGGGGGGATGCATGGAATGTTACGGGGTTGAGAGGTGCAGCCATGGCGAGGTCACATGTAAGCGAGGTGCTACATTTATCACATACGGGGATTCTGGGCCATGCCCCCTTCCCACGCCCTTCCCAGGAGAGACGTGCCAGCACTGGATGCACTACGGTGAAGCGACCAAGGCGCGGGAGAGCTGGGCGCAGGGCCTGCTGGACGATTTCAAGGCCAACGTGGAGATGCTGAAGAACGCCGTGAAGGACCAGCAGAATCTGGGTTCCCCCCCCCACGGCTCCCCTCAGCACGGTAGGCGCTTCGGCCCCTCTGCACCCCCCCACCCCAGGCACAGATGCTGCACTCATTGATGGGGGGTGGGGTGTAAATCCTGCCAGGTTTCCGTGCACGGCTGTGAGCAGTCTATGGACCTGAGGCCTGTAGGTTCCTAACGTGGAAGGGGCGGGGGCAGGGTGGTGTATTGTCTGTTAACACCCTGTCTGGCCTGAGCATTAGGTGCTGTACTGCTGATTGTCTGAGGGGGGGCTCTGAGGTGCTAACTCTGTGCTAACCCTCCTGCAGGGAAGATCTCCACTACGTCCACGAGTTCATTCACCCCCCCGGCCCAGACGCCCAGGGCGATGCTCATGTCCAGTTCTGTCGTGCTTAGGATGGCTGACTTCAGCATCTACCAGGTAAATGCGCACACACACACATGCATGCGCGCACATGTACACACGCACAGCTGGACTTTGCACAGTGGGGAAGTTCTGCTTGCTGACTACACTCCACTGACTCCAGGTGTCCACGGCTGAGCAGCGCCGATCCAGCCCCAAGACCATGATCTCCTGCAACAAGAAGTCCCTCTACCTGCCCCAGGAGATGCCTGCCATCCACGTGGAGTTCACAGAGTACTACTTCCCTGATGGCAAAGACTATCCCAGTAAGACAGATGCTCATGGGAGCTTTACTTCCACAAAAATGTTCTGAGGGCAGAAGGAAAAATGATTGGTTCAGAGAGAGAACCAATCAGATTCTAGAGGAGGTGGGCCCAACCAATCAGATGTCTTGGCCCCGCCTCCTCTATAATCTGATTGGTTATCTCTCTGAACCAGTCATTCTCCCGTTTGTCCTGTCTCTTTAACATGCTCTTATAGTGGCTAATACAGGCAAAATGGAGTGTGAATATTAGTGTTACAGTGACACCCCCTCCCCGCCCCAGTCCCGTGCCCCAACCTGTACGCACAGCTGAACGCCCTGCAGCTGGTCCTGGACACACGCAGCCTGGTCTGGTTGAACCAGTTTGCGCTGGACCTGCAGCAGAGCTTGGAGCAGTTTGTGCAGCTCTATAAGCTGGACGAGTCGCAGAAGCCCGACGAGCATGTCGACGTCAAGGTGGACGGGCTCATGCTAAAGGTGGGAGTCTGTGGGTCACCTGTGGGCCCCTGTACTGGGTACATAATTCTAGTATTCGTTATATTTCTATATCCTGATAGGGCTGAGACATATGGCCAGAATGTCATATCACAATATTTTTTATTTACAACCCAACCAAATTGTGATGCATGTAAAAATGTCAATTAAGCATTTAACCAGCAATTCTGTCTTTACATGAAACACTGTATCATTATAATAAACTTAACTATTAAGGTATGTAAAATGCATATAAATGAAACACTTATTATAGCCAAAGTGCTTTTTATTTTTTTAAAGATTCAGAAGTTTTGAGTACAAATGAACATTTCTCTCTCTGTTCAGTAACTGTGCACGCAACAAATGCAAGTAAGTAATTGATAAATAAAATTGGTTGTCCTGCCACCTATTGTATGACCCCGTCTATGCACCGTGTTAGCTAAGTTAGCTAACCGGTTAGCATTGCGTGACGGGCACTTGCCGTTGTGTTCGGTCATTATAATAGTATTAATTTAATTGTATTAAATAGTGCCCTTGGAACTGGGCATTCATCGGAAGCTCAGCCTAGTCGACTACCCAGCAGAATGTTAGAAAGTGTGTAATGTGTATTGCAATTCTCACGATAATTTTTAAAACTCTTATTGTGGATACAATTGAAACCGATTTACAATAAATTATTGTATTGGCTAACACTAATCCCGAATTTGCGTCTCTGTGCGTCTCTGTAGCTGGTGGTTCCCATAGAGAAGGCTGCGTCGGGCTCTGCAGAGATGCCGGGCTCCGTGTCCATCCAGACGTCGGAGATGGTTGCGACCAACACGCGCCACGCTGTCGGCTGCAGCCGCTCCTGCCTGGAGTCACTGCTGCAGGACTTCGAGGGGGAGGAGTTCTTTGGCTGCGGCCATGCCTCTTTCCCCCACCCGGCTAACGCCTTCCCCGTGCTGCATCCCGCCTTCCAGCGGCACGCGCACGAGCGCGACACGCGGCTTCACGACGTCTACCAGGGCCGGGCCCCGCCCTCACTGGCCGGCAACGCCCTCAAGACACCAGCTGCCGCCGATCTCTGGGCCCTGCGATTTGCCCAGTTCTGGGCTGACTTCGAGGGCCGTGGCAGTGGGCGTGGCAGGCCCGTGCCATTCATCGACTCCTTCCCGCTGGCCCTCTGGGTTTGCTACCCCGCCCGTTTTGCCCGCTACAAGGAGCAGCAGGCGGTGGCGGCGGCGTCTCCTGGGCCCCCTAAGGGCCTTGCGCGCAGTGAGTCTATAGAAATGGCTGACCGACTGCACCGCAAGAGGCTGCTGAAGGAGTATTATGGAGCCAACGGGATCCCACCTGGCCCCTCCCCCTCTCCCTCGTCGCTAGCCGACGCCGACGTCCATGTGCTGGTGCACGTGCAGAAGCACCTTAGTGCACAGCTGAGCCACCCGCAGTACGTCTCCCTGCTCTGTCTCCAGCGCTCCTTCAAGTCGCTGCAGCAGACGCTACAGCAGGACCGCCAACAGGTGGAGGCCCGACGCCCCGACCGGCAGGACCGCGACCGCGCCAAGCCGCTCGACGTCTGCGTGGGCCTGCTACTGCAGAGCGCAGAGGTGGCCCTGCTGATGCAGCCCGTCCCGACCCCCTCTGACAGGGCCCCTTCGGACAACAACAGCCCCCTGGGCTGTGACCTGTCCCCCTCTGATGTAAAGGGCTCCTGTGGGCCAGGAGCGGAAGAACCTCCGCCACCGCCCTCTGCTGACGAGCTGCTGTGCTGCGGCTCAAGTGAGGAGGAGAAAATGCCGCAGGGCCCCGCTTCTCCCCAACCCGCGAAGGCGCCCCCTGATGACAAGGGGGGGAATGAAGCTGCTGGATCAGGCGAGAAGCGGGACTCAGACGGTCTGCCGGAGCCCCTGGCCTCGGAGGACACGGCCGCAGACATGGAGCTGCTCCCCAAAGCTGAGCGATCCGCCCTGAGGGAGGGGACAGAGAGCAGAGACCGGCCCCCGGGGGCCCGGCTGCCCCAGTCCATGTCCAGGTAAAGCCTCGTGGCTTCGCACGTCATGATACTCCCTTACACTGAGAATGGTTTCTATATATTACTTTTGTTTTCGTCTTTTTTTTTTTTTTTTTTTTTTTTTACTTATGGTTGTAAGTCACCCAGTGGTCAGAGTGTCCCTGTTACACTGGTCAGCTTCCTTTAGGCTTCGGGGTTTCGCATCCGCTGCCTGTTCTGATTTTGTGTTGTTGACATGCCGACTCAGTCTAAAAACGTCCCCTCGTTGAAAAAAGGCATGCTCATGTGCGAGCCAATGTGGGTGCATTTACATCACAGGAAGTCTCCCACACTGCCAGCGCCCCTTTCAGAACCACTTCTGCAGAAACAGGAACTTAAAAACCTGGTCGATATTACAGCATTAAAGCGAGAGTCCGTTTGACATCAGGGTGTGTGTGTGTTTCCGCGTGTGTGCGCATGTGTGTTTCTGCATGGGTCGTGTGTGTACGCGCACATCTTCTGATCCAAGGCAGTGTATGTTTCTCTTCAAAGGAAAGGAAGTTTGTCAGTGGTGTCTGACATCCTGAGCTGCCCAAACCCCAGGTCCACGTCGCTCTATTCCATGTCCAACATGTAAGCACCCCTTAGCCGGGTTTGCCCTGGCCATCTGTGCTCATCTGTGGTCCCCCATGCCGCTAGTCTGTGGGAATCTCTGGTTGGTCTGTGATGATACGTATTTTATTGTGATTTATCTGGTGAGCCTGTTGTGGTTCGTGGTCATTGGTGGTGATTTTTGACAAGTTGTGTCGTAGGTTTTCGCAGTCCAGGATTCACGTACCATGCCTGTGCCCATGCTTAAGCCTTGCACACTTTGCACACTTGTACATATTTATCTATCTGTATGTGTCTTGCAAAAACCCATTGAACACTGCCAGTAACTTGTGGTTTGAGCGCGCGTGCGCGCACACACACAAATACACACACACACACACACACACACACACACACACACACACTTTAGGAGTTGACATCATTGTTATGTCATTGTTGTTTTGCTTACCGTTTGCTTTGTCATATAGTTTGTCACATAATAACTTATCTTCTGGTCTCCGTGGCACCCGTAGCGGGCGGCTCATCCGGGACCGATCCCAATCCAGCTTCTCCGTCTCCTACAAGAACATGAAGAAGAGCCCCTCACTACACTCGTTGGACAACGTCTCCATCGACAGCTACCTGCTGGAGGAGCAGGGCCTGGAGGATGACTCGTATAGCCTGCTGGACCGAGGTATCCTGACCCCTGTGCCCCAGCCGTCTCCTGGTTGCGTCCAAGAGCATCCGTGAAGGCATGAAAGCACACTCTGGTCATCTCATACAGCCTGATACAAGCTAATTGTGTGTACGTGTGTGTGTGTGTGTGATTGACCAAGGTCGGCACTAGGTGGCAGTAAAGCTGTATCTGTATGGTGGGGGATTACGATGCCTGAGTCACAGGGCTGGAATCTGGAGCAGGCAAGGTGTCCGCTAACAGAGAACCTGGTGACGTGGCTTCAGCATTAGGGTGATTCTCACTAAATCCATCATGCTCAGTTACTTCAAACTCCGAAATAATGTATATTTTTATATTGACATATTTATTTGATTTTGACTGATTTCTGTCATTACCGCAACACCTTCTGGAATCTGCAACCTAATATTTTTTGTATTTCACTGAAACTTGACATAGTTTTGAAATAATGTGGCAAACCTTAAGGAGCACAACATATAGATTCTACACGTGCATTTAAAAGCAAACTACTATTTTTTTTATTTATTAAGTTAACATTAACATTAAATAGATATCTGTTGCGGTGATTATACAGAGGTTTTGGAAATGAAGTTGATGGTTTCATGAGAATCACCACACCATTCTACCCTTGTGTTTATCCGCTACAGAGGTACTTTGGAACAAGAACTAAATTCGTTAAAGAAGGCTGGTTGAGTTGCGATTTGGTCGAGGTCCAAGTCGAATTTCCCCATAAGAAATAATGTAAATGAATTTAATCCGTTCCAGACCCCCAGTTGATTGCCTATTTAAACTTATCTACATACCTAACTAATGACAAAAAGCATTAACGAGCAATATAAAACTAATACACATGTGAAAAAGCGCACATACAAAAGCAATAAACATGAAGTAAATGACAATCCCTCACTCTGAAGTGAGAGCAGACACGCGTGCCCCCCTAAAGTCTCGCTTTAATTTCCTTGTTAAGTTCTACAGTTACTCTCACTACTTTCCTGTCTGGTTTGCTGCTGTCACTGCTCACTTTCTTAGGGGCCATGATTACTGTATCACTAAATGTACTGTAGATAAAGCACAAAAACGACCGAACGCAGGAACGCAGCTTTCGGTGAGAGGTACCGCGAGACTGAGAGCGATTCACGGGCATGAGTATCGGACCCAGCAGCTTCGTTTGCCTGTTTCAGCCCAGCAGAGACGCGTCTCCATCCATACAGGTTTTAGCAGGGCTGTTGTGTTATGTCCTGTTCCATGTTTTTGGTTGAATTGCGGTTAGATTTTTCTTGACTGACCCATTCGAGGTCTGAATTGGTACAGCTGAACACATCTTGACCCATACAAATTTTAGCAGGAACGGTCGAGTTCCAAGATTTCGGTCGAGGTACAAGGGGAAGAAAAAAAAAAACACAAGAGACCCATTCAGTGTTCGAGTTAGTCGAGTTAAGAGGCGTTCAAGTTCCAAGGTTGTACAGTATTATCTTTATGTACTTGTAATAATAAAATAACTTCAACTACAATTACACAACAGTCACTTTTATCCAAAGAGACATTTTGCGAAGGCAAAACCTTCTGGTTGTAAACGGTGTCCTAACTCATTGAACCACACACCACCCCACGACTGCCATATTCCAGAAGGGGGGGGGATGATTCGAACAAATCTGCTGTTTTATTGAAATTCATTCATCTATCTCCTGATTGCCTATGACCCTGGGAGATCTTCACACACACAGAGTGGAGGCAGAACTTGAACCCTCAGCTGTGGGTGGGTGAGGCAGCAGAAATGGTCTGGTTTAGCCAAAAGTGTGTTAAAAATAGTATTCATGATGTATGAACAAAACGTTGCTGAGGTGAGGATCCTGTGGGCGGTATTTTGGACCCGGCATAGTACTATATCCTATAGTATTGAAAACGAGTCTCGTAACAACAAGGTACACACACGCCAGCGCACGGTTTTCCCGTGTCCCTGTAGATCTGGCCTCTGTCTGGCATTGCCAGCCGGAGGCTGACGTGGCATCTCGCTCTCTGTCTGCCCGTCTGTCTGCTTTTCCAGAAGGCGCCGGGGACGACGCATCCATATCTGGCTTCAAGGACACTTTGAGCGACCAGAGCGGGGCAGAGAGCGCCAATGAGGCCCTCAGCCATGACATTGCTGTGTCGCCCGACGCCGTCAGCGCCACCTCGCAGAACACCGACGAGCCTGCCAGGGACCTGGTAATCGTCGGCCCCTGGGTCGGATGTTCTTGCTCACTGTGGCTCCACTTTCAATCCCGTGCCTTCATATTCCAAAGCTGCATCCTTAAAAACTACGGCATCTTGATTATGAGCCAGTGTTCGTATCCAGAACTTAGTTCTTGTTAAACAGTGTTGGCTCACTCCTTTTCGGGCCCTAAGCAAAATTTGAGTAACCTAGTTATTTATCCTCCCCATTCGGAGAGGCTGATAAGATGGGGGGGGGAGGGCACTGGCCGCTGGGTCCTAAGCAGCCGCTCAGTTTGCTTATGCCTTGTGCTGGCCTGTTGTTCAAGGAAATAATAGCACGGCCATTCAGTATATAGGTTCACATCCCTGTCGTGTCGTCCTTCGAGGTACCCCCTGTGGTAATTGGGCGCCCTCTTTGGTCCCCCCAGGTGTCGGTGCTGGTGCTGAAGTTGCAGTCTCTGTGCGGCGCCTTGGACGTGCATGGGGAGAGCACAGCCATCTCACTGGAGCTGGGCCAGGTGCTGCCCGTCCAGGTGGGCAATGTCAGCGTGCGCCAGTATCTCAGCAACCGGAGCCTGGGTAAGATGTCTGGCATGTGATGGTACTCACGATGTTCATATATTTTGCAGTGCATCTTGGCGGGGGGGGGGGGTGGGTCATGAACAGGTATTAGTCTGGCATGGCCGCTGAGCCCAGGTCAGTCTCACGCCATTTAGAGCCAAGGTTGTCAACTGGTTTAACCTCATAATCCACATTATTTCTTGGTCAGTAATGCACAGCTAGGGCTGCATGATATGACATTGCAATTATATGGTGTCGGTGTTGTGGCAATACTTTTTGCAGTTTGACACATTTATTAAACACAAGGATACTATGAATTTATACTGATTACTAACTTTTGGACATAATAATACGCCCTTCAATAATATTTTAGGCACAGTACTAATCTGCTTACTAAATTGGGGACATAAATAAACGTTCGTATAGTACCTAAATGTCGGCATCCATACAAGTGTTTCACCTGTCATCTGAAGCCCTGGTGATTATTACACATATGCGATATAATCGTGACGTGATCCCGTGCAGCCATAGCCACAACCCAAATTTGAGGTGAAAGTTGTCGACTGAGTGTGGGGGGTGGTGGTGATAAAACATGGCCTCGTGCCTCACCAGTTGAGGAACACTGGGCATGCCTGAACACAGATGTATTTCCCCCCCCCACCTCCCTTCCTGGCACCGGGGCTGATTGTAGTTAAATCACTCGGTCTGCTTTGCAAATTCATATTGGCAACTTTTGTATCCTGTCTCATGAACACACACAAATAGCACTAAAATTCAATTTTTACTAAGGGGACTAATAATCCCCCTTTTTTTTGACTCAATGGGATACATCTGGCCCACAACTGCCGTCATCCTTGAATGAATGAGTGAGCAGGTGTCCTTGCCCAGCCTGTAGTCAGGCCTTCGCAAACATCAGCAGCTGCGGGCCACATGATCCAAATCGGGCAGCCCGTTACCCAGTAGGACTGGAGTAAGTAAGTATGAATGCAGAGAGAGGGTTACTGACTGCTGCTGCTCTGTCAGGTGCTGGGCCGACGGTGTCCTCGATGGCTAGGAAGTCCCGGCCAGAGGTGCAGGTGAAGCTGGAGACAGGCCTGAGTGCGGCGGCCCGGTCCCCACTGGCTGCGCACAGTGGCTTCCTGCAGGGCCGCCTGCAGGACCTGAGTGCCGACTTCCTCACATCCTCCCTGCGCAGCCTGTCCCACTTCCTGGAGGACGACAACTCCACTGGCCAGGTGCTGCCAATGCAGATCAGCATCTCCAACACGCAAGTCAACCTGCAGGTGAGGGAGGGAGGGGCGGCCACGCATACGGAACATGACTGTGGTGCCATCTTGGAATGTTCGTTGCGTTTTGATTCAGTGGCTAGCACTTCTTGTACATCTGATGAAGGACACGCGTGGACAGGACCCTGGGGATGCCAGGACAGGAAGCTAAGGCATTGTGAAGCTTCTGTGGCATATCCTCAGTTGGCGGGAGGGTTTTTTTAATCTCTGACTGGCCCCTTTGTCCCCACAGGATGACAGTCCCCGTGATGGAGTCTCTGACGCCAAATCCAAGCCCGTCGTGTTGCACATCGATAACCTGCTGATCCACCGGAGGGACGATGGCTCCTTCTCCATCGGAGGTAAGCCCAGTTCATGTGTATGGCCAAAAACATCCTTTAACACCTGGCTGTAGCGTAACTTTTCACCTTGGTGTCCCTCTGTCTCTGTGGTAGGGGACCAGCCTTCAGAGGCAGCGCTTAAAAGCGCCATCCATGTGCATGGCGATAGCCTGTGCGCTGTTACCGAAGCCTGCTCTGGGGTGAGCGCCGCGTCCCAAGGCACGCAGACGGCCCTGCCCCCGGTGGGGGATGTCATTGTTGGGGGTGGCAGCAGAGAGCAGGTGAGCAGTGCTAGTCTTGTAGTTGTAGGTGGCGCTCAGTGGGTCACAGGGGGCAGGGATGGGTTGGAGGTGCTCATTCTGCAGGGTCAGCAGTCCGAAACCGCAATGATCTGGGGGGAAATGTTAAGATGCACACCATATGCCGTGCTCTCAGCCGTATAGCTGTGTTATTTTCTCAGCGATACGGCTGAAGGTGCCCTTATGGGCCCGCAGTGGCCGTGCCCCCTTCCTGACTCTCTGCCCCCCCCCCCCACCTTTTTCCTCCTCTCGCCCTCGCAGCTGCTGATGGAGGAGAATGAATGCTTGAAGCTGGAGCTTTCTAGAGCCAAGATGGCACTGGCCGAGGCCCAAATGGAGAAGGACTTGCTCCTTCACCGCATGAAGGCTTTGAAACTGACCACTGCAGGCAACAGCTAGTCGTGGTGCCGGAGCAGGGGGTGGGTGTCGGGCCAGGCATGCCGACAGATGCTGCCGCTGTGGCCCCCTGCTGGACCCCAAAGGCCACGGCACGTCTCTGGTGCTTGTGTGTAGTAGTTCGGCTTTGTTTCCTGTCCCACGCTGCCCCCCTCTGCTGCCCCAGGAGCCTCTGTGTGATGAAACCTTTTTGAAGAGGCAGCATTTCTTTCACACACACACACACACACACACACACACACACACACACACACACACACACACACACACACACTCACATACACACCCCTTGTGTTCAGCTACATCAATCTCTGACATTTCTGATCGTATTACTGAAGCTGCTACTGCCTCCTGCTGGTGAATCAGCCGCAGGATGGCGTTCCACACGTCTGAGTTGCAGTGGGGGAGGGGGTTTAGGGGTAGTGAACTCCTGGCTTTTGAGAAAAGACAGGGCCTGTACCCATAGCACATAGGATGACAAAGGGGTTACAGTGAGAATGTCACATTGCTGACATGCCTTTGAAGAAATGTCACAAAGGAGATTATTTGCACTGTACTGAAATGCATCACGTTCTTAATACTTTTAAAATGATGACAGATAGCAGTTTAGCTCTTAAATTGTTCTAGTTAGATATGTTGTAGTTTGATGAGAAACTTGTGTGCAGAATGTCTGTTTTTTTCTAAAGATTTCTGAATACCGGAGTGTGGGTCGCAGCACCAGCCGCCATGCAGCTCTAACAGACACTGTGTTACGTTCTTATGTGTCTGCTTTTGTTTTTACATACAGCACACGTACGTATATACATGCCGGTTTCCTGTTGGAGCGTTTTATTAAAATATCGATACTGATTCCAGATTTGCACTTTAAGAACAAATGAGACTGAGCCGCAGGGAACACTAGCGTGCTGAGAACCGGCTGTCCAATGAGGGGAGGGAATTCAGGCGGCATGATGATCTCAGAAGGGGGGGGGTGGTATACACTCATCAGCATTTTCACATTATTTTGTGCCCGGCCCGAGTCTGACCGTGTTGAACCATACTTCCGCAGTTAAAGGGCCAGCCTGCTATTCATACTACATCAGTGGGACGGAAGGATTAAAAGCCCTTGAAACAGAATCTCCCCTATCCATGCTAAAAAAAAAAGCTGGTTTTTGTGTGATGCAATGGAAGCTGCCTGATGGGCTTCAACCAAGGCTTCTTAAGTGCCTCCCTCTAGAACCCTGATGAAGAACCTGGAACAGTGCGTCTCAGCAGGGAAAGCGGGGTGTAAGTCTGTTTCGAACTGCGGTGGATTTGACGCAGCATCCTTCCATAGAGCCGCAATGGAGGAGCAGGTGCCGTCTCTCCCTGTCGGGGTGCAATGTAGAAGCTGGCAAACTGTGCCACTGTAGAGCCAAAATGGAGGACTGTGGCCCATCTGTCTCTCTTTAGTCGCGATGGGGGGGATCAGCCACAGATTTGTGTTAAAAAGCACCAATGGAGGACCTGGCACAGAGACTCCTTTTCTGTTGAGGGCCTGAATGTGCTGCAAAGAAAGCTTGATTTACAGTGTTCTTTTTAAATAGAATCCAGACCCACTTCACAAAAGATGGACGACCTGAAGTGACAGGGAAGGATAAAACACTACGATTGTATAAAGACTGCGGGGGGAGTTTATGACCCCATTTCCTGTGATTATAGCCCCTCCCCATAATCATAAAGTTGTTCCGTTTGTTACCTCTAGGCAGTGGGTTAATCACACGTTGCAAAAATGATGTAATATTTTGTCTGTTAAAACTGCAGAATCTTGTAAAAATAAAAGGCTATCCAATCTGGTTTTTTAAAATTTTTGTTTTTCCACTGCGATTCAAGTGCGTCTAACCGTCCACAGCCAGGAGGACCTGCGGAGCCGTGCCTCTTGACTCTATCTGTTGGAATGCAATACACAGGTGGGTAATTTGGTGCAGTATTATCTACAAGCTGGTCATGGCTTTGTGCTGTTCAGCATCTGAGATGCTAAAGATTGGCATATCTGTTTATTGAGATTGTTCAAACACTTCTCTGCTTTGCTCATTGCTTTTCAAGTTACCGCAGAACACTGTCACCATGACAGGAAGCTTCCTGTTCTTTTGGGTAATTCACTTGATCCTCCATAACCTTGATGCACTTTGATGTTGGGTGATTCTACAACAGTATTCTGCATTGCTTGAAAGCCTCCGTCCCGCTGCTTTGTATAACTGCTCCATTTGTAATTCCCCACAGTTTGCAGGATGTCTGTCTGTGTTCCTGAAGGCACAGGCTGGCCATGACACTCCAATTCAAACCCCCCACCCACCCCCAACCCGCAGATGGGAAAAGTCAGCTGTTGTCAGGCAGCCAAATTTGGTCCTGTGACCTGGAAGAGCCTTTTCGGAAATGTGTGTCTGTGTGAGAGAGGGAGTTCATCTGCACTGTATAGGAGTTTGTACTCTTGGACAGAAATCCTGCATTTATGATGCATTTCAGTGAGCAGACACGGTTTCTTACAGCCTTGGGGTTGCCCCCTGTGGGTTTGGAGGACAAGGAGGACGCTGATTCAGAGAGCAAGTCTCATCTTGGTGTTTTCATAGTGAGAGTCCTGACATTGACTCCCGTGTTCCTTCTGCGCTGGTCCTGTGGCTCAGGGCCACCTTTGAGTTTGGACGCTGTGCATTGCTGTGTTGAAATCAGCTCAGGAGGATTTTACGTTTAGGGACTTCCTGTTAGTCACATAGAACATCTGGTGCTAAGTCCAGTGGGTTAGCGACACTCCTCTGCTGGCCCTCTTCTGCGTGTCATGTTTATCTGGCGATGATCACAATTCTGGAAGTACAGACCAATGCAAACTGAGTCACTGTGTATGCCTGCCCCTAACCTCTGCCACAGACACCCCGCTTGATGTACTCGCTTCCTGTGTTTAATAAACAAACACCCAGGCTTCAAGTGTGACCGCTTATGGGCAAATAAGAATCTTTATCCCAAGAGTGTCCTTATAAATTGTTAACTCCACCCCCCCCCCCCTTCCCATTAACACACATTTTACCTCCCAGCTTGTTAAAATCCTCATGCCTTAACGTTTAACCCCTGAATGTGCATTTTGTCCACCTCCAGGGTCTAAATCCCATGAGCAAAGGGACAAAGCCTCCTTCCATAGCACATGCTGCAGCACCTTCAGGCCAGCAGCAGCTGACCGCCTGTGTGCCGCTTATGTTACCCCTGTCTAAATAAAATCATGATGGGTTCTGCCTGACATTCTCCTGTCATGAGCGGGACTGCATGGTAGGCCGGTGCGTTGCACAGATGTCCTGTATATGGTCTTTATTCGTGCACACAGGGGTGTGTTCAGTAATACTAATCCTGCGTGTGTGTGAGGGGCAGAGAATTCTGCTTTCTCAATGGTACCACAAGCCTCTTTCTCTCTTAGAACATTTGGTTTAACACTAATGCATTATCAGAACTCATTTTACAGCACATTCAAAATGAACAGCTTGTATTATTTCAGTAGAAGTAATCTCCCCAAAATATGTACCTTGTTTAAACCTTTTTGCAGAATAACCTTGTTTAGATACATGACATCCAAAGAAATTAAATAATATGAAAATAAAGGTACAATACTGTTCTGCTGGAGTATTGCAATACAGGAGCCAACAATAGGTTTCTCCTCTCTGGAGCTGCTAAGGTATCCACGCCCATGCTGTATTTCACTCCCAAGAGCGTGCCGCGAAAGAGGCTGTGCGTGGCGCTGTGAGGCTACGAGAGAGAGAGAGAGAGAGAGAGAGGGAGGGAGGGAGAGAAGGACCTGGGACACGAAGTATCGCAGGCAACGCAGAGCCACACGGCCAGAGAGAACGAATGCAGGCTGGAGTGCGTGTGCGTGAGAGGTGTGATTGTAGTGGAGAGGACGCGCGAGCGAGGAGTGGTGCGGGTGACGGTCCGATAGAGCGGTGTATCCAGGCAACCGGCCCTCGGACGGCTCGCGCTCCCCCGAGTCAACCAAGCCGCCACCGTGCTAAACCCGCTATTTACGGCGCATCATTCCGCCGATCCGTTCCGTTTCGCTGTGGACCAGAAGCGAGGATTTCTCGCTTTGCAGCGGAGCTGCCGGTGGAAGTCGGCTTGTGTTCGAGGGACGTTGCTTTGCAGTAGAGAGTAAAAATAGAATGGTGTGTGATACAATGAGACAGTGAGAGGATACCTTTTTCTTCTATCTTTACCCACCCGGGGTTGGATATATCTGTTAATTTACTTCGTCAGCATGGGAAAGGAGCAGGAACTACTGGAAGCGGCGCGGACCGGGAACGTAACCCTAGTGGAAAAATTACTGAGTGGCAAAAAGGGATTGCTGGGCACCGCATCTGGATCTATACCGCTGCCGAGTTTACTGAGGTATGTAAACAAAACACTCCGGTGTTATATATCGCGCTGCTCCGGTTTGGCTCTTCGCTGCTGACGAAGAGAAGCTCTATTGTACTGAAGCTCAACTTGTTTTGCAGTCGAGTCCGTTTAACGGTCACGCGGACCGGCCCGTTCCGTGGTGCGAGCGGTTGACCCAGGTGCGAGGAGACGCAACGCGTGGCCGTGACAGCAAGCTCCGCCCACAAGGGGGGTCCCGGAAGGCCATCGCCGGCGAACCGGCGGCTCGGCCGCTCTTGCCAGCACCTGGTGGATTGGCATCGGTGCAATTAGTACACGCCTCCGGACTCTGATTGCATCCAGGAGTTCAACTTTCAGCCTCTTCCGCGGTGTCGTAAAATCCGTAGCTGCCATCGTTTATATGTATAAACTAAGTCAGAATAAAGATGTAACACTCACAGTTTCAGTACCCTGACTACAGTGCATGGTAGCTTTGTTTAAAAAAGCCTCCTTACTGTGATAAACACTAAATATAACGTAGCACAGGCGAATCTAGGCTTTTCTCCCAAGGGGTGCAAGGTGAGAGAGCCAAAGCAGTCATTCAATCAGATAAATAAATTTAAAAATAGTATATACATTTACAATAAAACATTACACACCGATATGACTCACACAAGCCGCATTTTCAAGTATAGTTTAATTTTATTGAACATAATATGCTAGCATATTCATCTGACGAGTAGGAGGTGCAATTGCACCCGCTGCACCGCCGTTAAAATCGCCTGTGTAACGTACAATTAAAAAGTCGGTATACACGTCTTAAGATTCGAGTACATAAGCTTAAATCGCGGGCAGCCGAGACACCCCCCTCCCCACGCTGGGAATGGACGATCCAGACATTCCCTCGCAGCCCCAGGTAGGTTGTTTAAAAGGTGTGAATGTAAGGAGAACGAAGAAAACTGGCAGAGCGCAAATGCACAGACAGCTCAGCACGCAAGCTGGCAGCTGAAGATTGCAGTAGCGCGAGGAGGTGCTTCGCTTTCCGGGATTGGACTGGGATGGGGGAGGGGGCGACACGCACACTGGAGTGTGCCGCGGGCAGTGTTGTATGGGAGCTACAGGGAGCGATACGCAGCTTTACCCAGGATATACATTTACACACAGGCACATTTTTCCAGTTAGCCTAATGGCATCGTACCTGAAAGTCTCATGTTTAAAACTCAGAAGTGAACCCGCTGTCATAGCCTTGTGCTTGCTCTTAATTTGTGTTTCAAAAGGGACAGTAGAATCCTATATGGAAAAACTTTTTCCTAAATTGCTCTGTGGTGCATTACATTTGTTTACTATTGACAGGCGTAATTTTCCTGGACCTTCACGGGCTTAAACAATCACTGCAATGATCTGTCATGCGCAGGATTCCAGGAGAAACCTAAGTCCAGCTGTTTCGCCGTGCTGCTTGTAACTCAGTGTGAGAAACTCCCAAACTGAGACGACTTTTCCTTTATATAGTGTATCTATGCACGATAGGCAAGTGTGGAAAAAACCACAGGCTGGCGCAGAGCTCTCAGTCAAGCAAGGTTTTATTGTCAGTAATTAATTCATGCATTGCATGTATTGGTTACGAATCCAATCCCCTTGAATATTCCTGTACTCTGTGACAGCACAGAAGGTGTGATGACAGATATGATGACTGGAGGGCTTCTCCCTGAAATGCTTTCTATTTGTTGTGTGGCTGTCATCGAATCTTGCATTATGACACCCTGACTGTATTGTGTCACCCATCCAGCGGGGGGCAGTAGAGTGATCATCTCTGTCTCTAAACAGTCATGGTGGTGATAATGAACAGGTTGTCCTGAGTTGTGCGGGGGCTTTCACGTTCTGGCCACGTCTGTTTAGGTTGGCGGTGAGCAGCGGGAGTGTCTGGCTGCTGTTTATTTTCAAATGGGCGCAGTTGCTTATGTTAGACCACTCGCAGCTGCTTGGTGACTTTGCGTGCAACTCCTGTGTTTCGCCTCACTGTTTATCGTGTCCCTGGGGTGACATTTTGATATTTGGTGTCTGATGTTTTTTTCCCCCCCTTTTCTCCTGCCTACATGCTCTCTCACGGAACACTAGCGGTAGAAATTAGAAACTGCCACCCCTCGCTCCATGTGTGTCCATACTTATTAATCTTATCAGGTGCTGGGATCCTTGTGTCATTTGTATTGGCAGTCTGACTGTGGCAGACAGTGGGATATCAGGGGTCTTTCTCTGTGTGTGATGGTTACTATACCCGCCAGTGCTGTCTGTGTTTTATATGTCTAGAGAGTAGCAGTGGATTTAAACAGTTAAATGGGCAGGATGATAGCATGAGTTATGTAAAGCTGCAGGAACGGTCCCTATTATTGTTATCTTTTTTGGAAAAGGGCCTGGCATGTTAAATGTTGTGGTCTGTGAAGATGTTCTGATGGAGATCCATTCAAGATCCAAGCGGCAAATGTTAGACCAAAAGTATGCTCTTATAGTCCTTCAGGACCATAATACTCAGTGTGCATATTTAATGAGGCAGTGCACTGATACCTGATCTGCTGATGTGCTTTTGAAGCAGTAGATTCACCTTGTATGCGTGTCGCTGCGGCCTTAACAGACACACTCCGTTCCTGTCTCAGCCATGTTGCTGTTGCTGGAACTCCAGCACAGAACAGCGTCACATAAATTAATCCCTTACCGCCGCATTTCTTGTCTAGAGCTCTTCCTCATACCCGCAGATAAGACATTGGCAAATTTTTTAGCAACTACGCCAGAAACTTACAGCTCCTTCTTATAAACATGTTCACAGCCTTTACCATAACTGGAGTCTGTGGGATGCATATTCCGGAACACAGTACCTCCCAGACGGGGTTCTACTGATCTTTTCCTGGAATCGCATCCCAGATATTTTGAAGCGATTGATTTTTGAGTGTTTGAATGTGGAGTCAGTAGATGATTCTGTTTAGCTCTTCCTGAGGAGATGTGTGTTTGCCAAGCATTCCCAGCCTCCAGTTTCGCCTGTGGACACTTTTTGGGGCCGCTGCGATTTGTAATTAAACACTCTTTCTGTGCTCTCGTGATCCAGCAGGGAAGGTGATTGAACCCTAGGACTTTTGCTTACACCCCAATTAGGGTAGTGGCCAAACTGTTTGGCCCACACTGCCAAGTTTCTTGGAGATGGATGCCAAAGCCTGGGTTACTTCTCTCCTAGCACACTCGCACCAGCACAAGCTCAGATCGTTGCATGTCATCAGCAGATGGATGATGTCAGGAAGCCCACGCGACACTGTATGTTGTGCTGTCTCTGTGCCGACTCCATTTCGGCGCTCATACAATGGCACCCTAACTCTACTTGGATTGAACTCTCTGAATTATTTCTTATCACTCTGGTAGCGGAGCACCATGTGAGTGGTGACTCAGTACTAACTTATCGTTATCTGCCAGTGGTTTCATGACACTAAAGTCAACAATGAAGGGAATGTCCCCTTCTACACAGGAGGTCGTGGCACAGCCAAATGCTTTGATGTGTTGACATGTAAGGAATTTTAGGCATCTTGTAAATCAGTATGTGTCCCCCCGCTCCCCCCCCCCCCCCAATTACTTGGTATCAGTCCACAGCTGGAGAGGCTCAGCAAGGCTACCAGCAGCATCCCCTCCCTAAGGCCCTGGAGACTGTTCAGGTAGATGGAGCCTGTCTGCTTGACAGGCCGGTCTCTCTTGTTTTTCATCCTCAGTCTCTCGCAAGCCATGTGTCCCTCTGGAGCTCCTGTCAGTCCATTTTGAATGACATGCTAACATCTCTCATCCTTATCCATCTGAACCTGTGGCTATTTTGGATGTGAAATAGCTCCTCTTACTTATTCCGAAAGACACGCCTCCTTTGTCTATCAGAGCATGTGGCTATTGAGTGTGATGAAATAGCTCCTCCTACTTATTCTGAAAGACACGCCTCCCTTGTCCGTCAGAACATTTGGCTATTGAGTGTGATGAAATAGCTCCTCCTACTTATTCTGAAAGACACGCCTCCTTTGTCCATCAGAACATTTGGCTATTGAGTGTGATGAAATAGCTCCTCCTACATATTCTGAAAGACACGCCACCTTTGTCCATCAGAACATGTGGCTATTATGAGTGTGATAAAATAGATCCTCCTACTTATTCTGAATGACACACTTCTTTTGTATATCTGAACATGTGGCTGTTATGAGTGTAAGTAGCCCCTCCCCCTTGTCCTTAACGACCCGTTTCCCCAGCATAGAACAGTTTTAGACGAACTGTAAGACGTGGCTCCGTTCGACTGCTGCCAGGCCTCTCAGTCTGGAGCCCGGAGGTCTGCTAGCTGTGAGTTATGACTCGGGCGCCACGGCGACAGCGAGAAGTTGGAGTGCAGAAAGTGAATTGAGTGTCCAGAAATGTGCGTCAGGAGCCACTCCTGGGTGGATGTTTTTCCTGCAGGTTATCTCTGAGTTCATTCATTTTTCTTCCTCTTGCCAGATCTCCAACAGAGCCCTGCATTACGTAGAAGTGGTTCAACCCCCAGAGAAATATCAGAATTAAAGTGTGTTTTAGTCCTACAAACTGAACACGACAAAAAAAGAGCAAAGGACCGTTTTGCGTATGCAGGTGCCGTCATATATTACTTTACTAAAGACTTAGGCGATCAAAGGAAATGTTTAAAACTATTTATCTGTTTAGTAGGTGTATATTTGCACAGAACAAAAAACATTTCAAAATTAAAACATACTCTTAATTCGCATAACATAATTTAAAAACTACCTAGAATTTCTTCTGTTCTCCAGAAAGTCACTGATATTTTATTGGATGGCCGGATGAACATCGCTTGAGTTCCCAAACCTCTCTTCCATGTATTTGCTACGTTTCACACTTAATCAATTAATTAAATTAGTTTAAAAAGTCAGTGAGGTATTGATTAGCTATATGTGGTGGGGTAGTAGTCTAGTGAAAAAGTACGTGGTTGTTTTGAATGGTTGTTGCAAATACAGGGGTGGCTTTAGGGAAGGTTTTGAAAAGGCTAAGCTGACACACTTTGACAGATGTAAAATCATAGTTTTACGCCAGCATGAAGATTATTTAAACATCATTTTGTTTGACTGCCTAAGACTTTAGCACAGTACTGTTTATGTGCACGCATGTGTGTGTGTGGGAATAGAGCAGCGCAGCCTATGTTGAACAGGTCATCACTGTGGTTTCTTGTGGTAGGTTTCCTCTGTTGTGGAGATGGAGAGTTAACCGGGCTAGAAGTAACATACTGAAACCCGCAAGCCCCCCACCGACCGTGGGACCTCCCCCTCGGCTGGGCTGCGAGACCGCTGAGCTCCTCGCTTTTCTCGCCATCGTCCGCACAGCACACAGCAGCTTATCGCTGTTAATTAAGCAGGATTTAAACGCTGCGCTGCCTGAAGCTGTTTCTGTGGTGTTTTGCATAATCCACCAGCAAGACGCGAGAGTGTCCTCTCAAATCTCTAAGAGAGGGCTGACAGGCACTGCATTCTCTGCTATTTTTTAAACGTCGACTTTAAAACATACTTTAAAAAATGCCTTTAAAGCTGTCCCCCTCTCATAAACTTGACCCCTGGGGTTAGGCTAGTTTAGGTGAGCATTACAGTTTTTTCAGTCCCCACAAGGGGAAACGCAATTTTATAAAAATCTGTGACTGCGGACAAAAAACTAAAAATGCCAAATATCTTGCATTTTGTTTGTTACTTAGGGTGAAGGTTGTCATTGTTGGGATTAGGGTTTTCCCATAGAAATGAATGGATGGTCCCCACAAAGATATGAATATAAACCTGTGTGTGTCTGTGTATGTGTGCGTATATGAGAGAGCGTGGGGGGCAGCAGTTTCTCTGTATGCAGCAAGGCTGCTTGTCATTGCAGGTGTGATCCCGCCCCCTGGTAACACACACCCCCCCTCCATTCTTCAGGCTTCTGCCTGACAGCTGAGGGGTGTGTTTTTGCTGCTGTTGATTACGTGCTTCTTCTGAGCTTGCCATTAAGGAACAGGACACGGATTGTATGCAGTGTCTCCCTTCCACTCTGGGGCGGATTAATGAATGCACACATTCACTGTGGGGGGAGCCCCCAGTCAGGGTGGATCTGTGCTGTTTACGTGATTTTCTTCACTGATTTTTAAATGCTCAAATTCTTGAGCCAAGTGAAAGAATATAGCATAGGTTCCAGTACAGAGAACGCATCAGTCCAGGAGTTCTCCAAGGGGTGCTAGGTTCTGGGGGGGTGTAGCTAAACTCCCACAGATTATTTTAGTGAAAACAACGGACCAATCACTATGGCCCTCACAAAGTCACTCCAAGTGACTGAGCAACCATGTGCACACGAGCATGTCTGTCTGTGTGTTGGTGTGTGCATATGAGGGATAGTGTGTATATGTGAACCAGAAGAGAGCTGCTGCATATATCACAAAGTTGTTTTTTTTTTGGTTTAGAAAGATATCTTTTCTGTAGTCTGGGCTAAATGTAAGTGAATGAAGATCCATTTAAAGTCGATTTAAACTGGGGTACCTTAAATCTGACACATTATCTAGCTAATCAGCAAATCTCGAGTTGGGTGATACAGGCCTCAGGATCTGTCTTTGAGCGACACGCTGGTTTATGATTCCATTCATGATATCAGTAGTTAATTTGTGAATCCCCTCAATTATGGTTATCAAGGATAAAATTACATAAAAATTTAATTTCTCATATGCAGAATAATCATATCCAGCTGGCTACCCAGAATGTCGGGTGGGCATAGTTTAATCTAGAATAGTTGTCCTTTAGACATAGTGAGATCTGAAATGCCATTATCACGGATTCAAATGAAAAGATGACTTGCACTAATGAAACTGCCGATACCAAACCTGTCAGTCGCAGTGAGTGACAGATGGCCAGCGGGTATCCAGAGGGCATGTTGTTCTCAGTCATCTTTCATTTGTTTATGCTGGTGGCTGCAGTTGTCCCAAACGACATGCAAATTGTTCATATTATGAGCAGCAATTACAGCTGTGAAGCTGAATAAAGAATTGGAGCCATTGACGGCTGAATAGATCAGTGCTTCCCAATCCGGTCCTTGGGGACCCACAGATGGTCCATGTTTTTGCTCCCTCTGAGCTCCCTGCCAGACAGTCCACGATTTTGCTCCCTCCTAGCCCCCAGTAGTAGGGAGCTGGGAGGGGGCAAAAATGTGGACTGTCTGTGGGTCCCTGAGGACCGGATTGGGAAACACTGGAATAGATAATGTTAAGTATGAGGTTTAGAAATATATGAAATTATAGCGAGGCTGGTGCAGTGACCTCACGCCTCCCGGGTAGTAGTTTGAATCCTGACTCTGCTCCTTATGTAACTACATTGATTTCCTGTCATAGTCTGGAATCTTGTGATTCAGGGAAGCTGGCATCTCTGATATGCCCATAGTGTGTGTGAGAATCTCCGCCCTGCAGTAGACTGGCATCTCATCCAGGGCATCCCCTGCCTTGTGTCATGCGCTTCCAGGGACAGACTCCAGGCTCACTGCCTCCGTGTATTAGATTAGTGGGTTAGGAAAATGGATTGATGGAAATCTCTCAGTGTCATGGATTAATATAATTACTGAAAAGGGCACCGGAATAAAAGATGTCTGTAACTATCTGTAACTGCAAAGTAGTTGGAGAAAATTATGGAATGGCATTCTGATTAGTCAGAATGTCCTTGAAATATCACTGAAGAGTCTGTAGTTGAACCTTGTGCCTTGTGCTGCCTGAGACGGGCTCCAGATCCTCCAGCAACCCTGACCAGCAGAGAGCGGATAGGCCTGTAATAGGCCTGATTTTTCTCACCCAAAAACCATACCTAAACTTGAGACATGAAGAGAGAAGCTTTGATGCTGTAGCTCTTAGGTTGCATCTGTATGGTGTGTGTGTGTGTATCACAGTTGCTCAAGCCATCACTGCTGTCCGTTTCTATTTTGCTGGAGAGCCAACCAGGGCAGAAGTGACCACACGGAAACCCGCGACCCTCCCGTTACTGAGGGCCCTTCCCCTTCCTGTGAGAGTCACTTGTGCTGTGAAGCCTCCTGGTGCTGGCATTGCTGTTATATTGACATTTTTAATTGTTGCTGTTGCCTGCTGCAGCCATCAGGTCTGGTCAGGTGTCCACAGGGCACTCAGACCCTGCAGAGGCGCTTGTTATCACCCGGACGGCAGTGGAAAGGAAATCCCTGTCAGCAGAGGCCATGGTTGCTATGACAGCGCACGGGAGAATTTCCCACAGCGTGAATTGGGCTTAGCTCTGGGTGACATGTTTGTGTGTGCAGAGGTATGTATGCGATCAGGCTGATCATCCATCCATCCATCCATCCATCCATCCATCCGTCCATCCTTCCATCTCTTAAACTAACCTGGGTTGCAGGGTAGGAGTGCATCCAGGACAGGATGCCAGTACATTGTCCGACTATTGATTATATTTTAAATATCTTTATAATATGGTATTATAAAAATTTGCAGTTACCATTCCTGCACCTCACTGCCAGATGCCAGTATGAGTCAAGTGTCAGTAAGAGAAGGCAGGGGGTCTTCGGGCATCAGTCTTTACGGTTCTGCCTGAAAGTCTAATATGCAGAGGTCTGCAGAGCAGTAGAGGCAGTTTCCTGTGGTGTTTTGGTGCATATTGATGGAAGGGGCCTGATGTAGGTGTTCTGATTGTTGCTATGGGGCCTGGCAATAGGGGAGAGCAAGGTTATGGGTGTGTGTGTGTGTGTGTGTGTGTGTGGCACATATGCTAAGATGGTGTGATACAGCACTCAGCTAAGCTGGTCGCTCATGTTGCGGTTGGATGAAGGAGCTGGCGCAGGGCAGTGGCAATGCCTTCCATAATTGCTCCAGTAATTGTCCTCTCATTTGCCCGTTTCTAGTTCATAGCCCAGGCAGTGAGCGGAAGTTGGGGAGCAGGAAGTGAATTAGCCTCACTGATTGCTTGTAAAAGTCGCTTGAATAGTGCCACGTGTGGAACTTTTCCCAGAATTCCGTGCTGTGCTGTGGGTTTGCCAGTGTGCCCAGAGCC
This sequence comes from Mormyrus iriodes, assembly GCA_011763525.2. Lineage (NCBI taxonomy): Eukaryota > Metazoa > Chordata > Actinopteri > Osteoglossiformes > Mormyridae > Mormyrus > Mormyrus iriodes. The sequence goes on from JAAGVU020000001.1 coordinate 10,251,123, forward strand.
AAAGGCACACACACCACATAGGCCGGTTAACAGATACACACATGCCAACAAAACTTTCAGAAACAAATACATACAGGCATTATCCCAGGCAGATGCACAGAAAGACAATAATCTGTCCACACACACAGACTGCCACACTTGGGGAAGCTGACCTACACACACACACACACACACACACACACACACACACACACACACATACACACACACACACACACATACACACACACA
>JAAGVU020000001.1:10251453-10262459 GCA_011763525.2 Mormyrus iriodes
ATACGTGGGGAAGCTGACCCACACACACACACACACACACACACACACACACACACACAGACTGCCATACTTGGGGAAGCTGACACACACACACACACACACACACACAGACTGATGCACTTGGGGAAACTGACCTACCCACACACACACACACACACACACACAGATTAGGTATCTTTATCTTTCTGGGGACTCTCTATTCATTTTTATGGACAAAACCCTAATCCCAACAATGACAACCTTAACCCCAACCCAGCCCTAACCTTAACCATAAATAACCAAACAAAATACAAGACTTTTGGAATTTTCTTTTTTTTTGCTGGCTTTTATAAAATTGAGTTCCTCCTTGGGGAGACCAAAAAAAAGTCCCCACAAGGTCAAAATAACAGGCTTTTGTCACCACAATGTAATATACACATCTCCCCCTACCCTCCACACGCACATACCACACACGGATGCTGATGAGAGACTTGGCAGTAGGTTATATATTAAAAAGCAGATCATCACCATGGAACGGTGCTTCAGTACAAACAATTAGCTCTTATCTTGTAGCCTTTATCTGCCTGGTAATTAGCCTAATTGGACTATTTGTTTTTTTTCCCCCGCATTGGATATTCAATGGCGAAAGGTGAGCAGGGCCCTGGAAACCGCGTACCATCTCGACCTGACCTGTTAACTGAGAGCGCGAGCGACAGTGGAACCGAAGGTGAAAATGAGATGTGACAGATAAATAAAATATTGATGACCCTCCAAGTGCCAGAAAGCAGAAGAATTCATCATTCTTTGGGATTGTCGTTCCATGCTGGGATATGCGCATGTCTGGCGTGCAAGCAACATGCAAACAACACTGCAGCTGCGCCAGGGGCGCTGTGCTGAGCTTCCTGTCAGGGTCTCACCGCCAGAGCTTGATAGCCTCACTAGCATCATCTGCAGGCCTTTCTTTCCCCACACTTCACCTAAATAGGCCCCAGTAGGAAGCTGCTTCCATGCTGTGGGCACTTCCTGCCCAAACAGGAAGTGAGCAGTAACTAACGCTTTGGTAGATGCTTAGGTGTTGCAGGAGTAAACTTTCTGTCCTCACTTCTCACCCCCTGAATTTGGGGGGGGCGGGGGGGTTAGGAATTATGCGTCACTCACAAAATGAGTATCACTGGCTGCATAACAAGAGAAGCAGGAGGGAGGAGGAAGCTGGCTTGGCCCTTCTGTTCCCCAGGCACGCACCACCTTAATGGCAGTTTGGGCCTGACTCTGTGGCTCGAGTGTCCGCGTGGGGCTGGCATTTAGCGTAATTGAATGCGCTCGCTGCTGCACACTGACACACGCAGTTGCATAAACGCTCGCAGCACTCGGGCCACTGGAGCCGCCGACAGCCAGTAATTACATACTCCCGATTTCGCACTGGGGGCTCCACCGCTTGCTACGTCTGCAGTTCCCGTCTCGCTGGTTAAGGGCCGGCTAGCAGAACTGCTAATTAATTACTGAACGATATAGCCGCCTGCGCGGAAACGAACACGGGATCGGGTCAGACACACAAGGCAGACTATCCTTTTGTTATGGTTGTAATGTTTTTTTTGATTAACTTTCTCACTGTATGCCAGTCGCAGTTTGCACATTTTCTATTATGTAGATGAGAATTTAAAGCAATAATTCATGCGTAATATCAGGAAAGCAACAGCTCCCCTCCTGGAATGTAAAGTTGCAGTTGCTTTATTAGTTTGAACATTGTTTGATCACTGAAAGATGCTCTTATGCAGAGTGACTGTGGCTCAACCTGAGAGGCTCCTGTGTGTTTGTGTCGTAGAGAGAGTGGGTCTGTGTGTGTGTGTCTCAGAGAGAGTGGGTCTGTGTGTGTGTGTCTCAGAGAGTGGGTCTGTGCATGCATGCGTGTCGCAGAGAGAGAGTGGGACTGTGTGTGTGTGTGTGTGTGTGCGTGTCTAAGAGAGAGAGTGGGACTGTGTATGTGTGTGTGCGTGCGCATGTCTCAGAGAGAGAGAGTGTGTGTGTGTGTGCGTGTCTCAGAGAGAGAGTGGGACTGTGTGTGTGTGTGTGTGTGTGTCTCAGAGAGAGAGTGTGTGTGTGTGTGTATGCATGTCTCAGAGAGAGTGGGACTGTGTGTGTGTATGCGTGTCTCAGAGAGAGGGTGTGTGTGTGTGTGTGTTTGTCCCAGAGAGAGTGGGTCTCTGTGTGTGTGTGTGTCAGGGAGAGTGTGGGTCTGTATGTGAGTGTGTGTGTGTGTCTGTCTGTCTGTTTTAGAGAGAGAGTGGGTCTGTGTGTGTGTTGGGAGGGTTAGGGCTGTGAGTGGGCCTACATTTAACTTGGGGGTGTTCATGTTCTGCTGGTTGTGGATTTATATGTCAGTTTGGGGGGGCTGGTGTTAGGATGTGAGTGGGTCTGTGTCTTCATTGGGGGGGCTGCTGGTTTTGGGGTGTGAGTGGGTCTGTGTGTAAGCTGGGAGGGGTGAGCAGACCTTTGCAAATGGGCCTGTGTGTCACTATGCACTCTGTGCAGGCCCTAATGAAAGTGGCATATGGATTTTTCCAGCTGGACGCTGGCCAGCCTATCCCATTTAACCGACCCCCGTGCCCCACCCCCCACCACCCTGCCTCCAAGCGCAAGGAATTAATTGGGGAAAACGAGATATTGGAATTTGTCATTGTCATTCCCTGTGTTCTGTGCGCGGCAGACCAGCAGTGACATTTTGTCAATAGCCAGGCCCGCGCTGGAGGTGCCTGTCTGATGTTGCGGGGTGGTCATAATGTGGGCCAGTGTGGGCCCTTTTGGCACCGTGGTGCATGCCGTGATGGGCCGGCTTGGCCGCCGTTCGCAGAACAAGGTCGTGACTCCCACGTGGTCCGCAGAACTCAGTCACGACTCGCACGCAGCCAGAACCAAGGTTTCTGGGTCGGATAAAAATGGAAGACACATGTCAGTAATAATTAAGCAACTCGCTGAAACAACATTCGCCCCCCTGGGTGGGGGAGGCTTGCTTTGGGTTAGCGTTTTGCAAATTTGGTGATGGTGGAAGGTGCAGTTCTGCTAAAGCTTCCGCTCAGTGGTGTTTCAGAACTGATCAGAGGAAAAAGGACACCAAATAAAAACAGGTTGTCATGTGACTCCTAGAGTCAGGCGTGTCTGTCAGCAAGCTCAGGATCATCACTAATCTGGGTCATTGTCTGTGGCATTTCCTGTTAGACACAGGGCATTGTGGGTATGAGAGATTCAAGATGAGGAAGTGGAAGAATAGAACTGCCACCTGTTTCACCCAGTTCATTTGTTTGTTTGTCTTTATTAGATTTTTGTCTTGCTGCATCATTCTGTATGTCTTTTGAAAACCCTTGTCAGGTGCTCTCTCATTAATCCTCATTTAGAATGGAGCAGAAAAGTATAGAACAGAATATAGAGCTCTGTGAAAAATTAAGAGACCACAGCACAATTTTTTGTTTCACTCATTTCTCAATTTATGGGTCTGTGAATAATATATTTTTTTTGCAAACTGCAACCTGGCTCTTCTGTTTCTCATTGATGAAGGGCTTCTGCCTTGCTTTATGGGACTTCAGTCCTGCTTCTAGGAGCCTGATAAGTTGACGGTCATCTCTGCCATTAGAAAGTCGCTTCTACCTGGCTGGTTTTTGGTCATTGCTAGTGTCTCCTGCTTCACCTTGTTCTTGTTTACTGCTGTATTAGAAACTTTGAGCCTGGAAGCAGCCTGCCTCGCAGTGTAGCCTTCTGCCAGCAGACCAGGATTAAACCAGGATTTAAAAATTCAGATTCTTAAGAAAATATAGAGTAGTCGCTCCAGAGCTATATCTTTATTGTCATTGTACATGTACAGTGAAACTCTGTATTTAATCTTTCAAAGCAATAAGCAGGTCTGGAATTGTTACAATTCTGAGGGGGGTATGAATACAGGCTGATATGTGTGGGGATTTAGGATGTATGTATATGCATATAAGTTACGCTCAGAATAAATGACACTCGTTCCACTTTGCTCCTCTGGTTTCCGTGTCAGATGTCTGTGAGAGTGATCAGATCTGTCTGCATTATTTTACAGTAACATCATCCCGTAAAAACAAATTGTTCTGCAGGGGACAGCTACCTGTTCAGTTTTGGCGAAGGGACCAGCTTACACGATTACTGACTGCAGCCAGTGTGCAGAGTGCGAGACGGCGTCAGAGGGATTGTGGGTAGTGGGCCGGGCAGCTCGTGATGGATGGGGGTGGCGACTGTTTTCCTTGAAGCCAGAGTTTGAAGGGACGCCATGCGTCTTGAAATGAGTCTTGTGCAACCGTGCCGTTTCAGAGGAGCTGGCCGCACCTGACCGACAGCAGCAGGTTAAATGAAAATTGTGCCGCCACACTGAAATTAACACGAAGGAGAGAGAAACAGTTTCAGCTCTGGGTTCTTTCAGGTTATAGATTTGAGAGTGAAAATGTGACCGGTGGTCCAAACGCATGACTCCCACTCTGCAGGCTGGCTTTGAGAGAGCCAAAGGGCATTTTATCAGACAGCTCATGGCCACAGACACTGTCATCATAGTTTCAGGTTTGATCTCTCAATCTAAAATCTGACACTATGAAATCATGACCAGTAAGTGGCGCTGAGGTTAAGACACTGGCTCAGTCATCAGTATTGATAGGTATTAAGTAGCACCCACAAAAGGATAAATATCGTGGTAAACAGGGATATCGCAAGCGGAGAGATACCGCTGGTGCTCTTTCTGTGTGCGTTTTTGTCTCCCAGGGTGTTGTTTTTGTCACGTTTTGTCGGGCGATTGATTTACGGGGGTTTGGTAAACTGACCGTGGCGATAAATTGTAATGCGGGGGCCTCTCATGGTAGAGAAGATAATATGGGACATAACAGGTCTGGCAGATATAGGGCGTGTGCACTGTGTCCTGCAGCCATCTGTCAATTGGGTCATTGGTCCTTCTGAAGGGTCACCTCCATTCATCAATGTAAGTGGCCCAGGGTAATAAACCCCAGACAGGAAGGCGGCCCACCTGGTATCATGGAACTGGGTGGGGGCAGATTTTTATTAAGTCACTGTGCTAACTTGTTAGTGGGTTAATATGCTTGTTTTTGCAGAAACATTTGCAACAGCTTTGCACTTGTTGGTTTGTAGATCCCCCCCCCAGCAGTGAATTGGATCTTATCTACTCAGTCTTAACATTTATTCATTCATCTGATACTTTTATCCAAAGCAACTTATAGTCAAGGAAAGGGTTACAATTTATGTGTCCTGGGATTCTTCTTATTAAGCTACAGGCACTAATTTGCCCCATGGCTACCTGTGTCACATGTTTATCGGGTTATGAAAGGTGAATGTAAGGCTTTGCTTTCAAATCGTGATTTCACCTTTCCACGTGCCAGGGGGAATGGCAGACATGGCGAACGTAAAGCCAGTATGGAATCCAGGCTTTATTGTGTTCTTGCATTAGCACTGCCTTCTGTGGTTTTGGCTCACACTTGAGTTTCTGGTGTTGAAGAGAAGGGCAGGTTTCACAGAACCTACATCAAGCGCAAGCAGGTAATTTCTCAGCAGTTTAGAGATGGTGGTCCTGTTGGTGTTTGTCAAAGAGCTGGCAAGAGGGTGAGCTGGGATTTCGAGCCAGGCCTTTTGGACCCCCCAGGTCCCAAGAGTGGCCTTCATCTGAATGGTCCCTCACCTCCACACCAGCCCTCCTGACATTCCAGCAGCCGGGACAGCCCGGAGGGATTTAGAGGGGGCTGAGGGCACCCTAAGATGGCCTTAAATTGCCCTAGAAGGCCATGGGAAATTCCTTCAGTGAAGTTTCCATGGGATTTACTGGAACACGGAGAAGCCGATGACATTCCTGTCATTTAGGCAAAACTTCCTCAAGCAGAAAATGTTGATATGCATCCAAGAATCACTCTCTTATAAAAATATATTCCAGTTTCTGGGGTGATTCTTCCGGGATACATGCATGCATGCATGCATACAGACATACAGACATTATATATATGTATATATATATATACACACACACACACACACATATATGTGTACTTATATGTATATAAAATATTCACACATTCTTAAATTTATTTGCCTCTTTCATGAAACTTTGATTCCAAGTGTAAGGAATTTCACGCGGGTGTGTGTATTGTGTGGTTCTACACTTCTCATATACTCATATTCTCCCAGGCAAGTTCACACTTGTGATTAGTACAAGAGCTCTCCATAATCCAACAGAAGCGGAAAGCTGACTGGCCTGGTTTCTCTTTTCTCTGCGCCCGTGACCTTACGGTGGCGACTGAAGCGGGCACGGGCTGTTTATGTAACCGCCGGCTATCGCGCCCATGCACGCGTTCGGGATTTAGCTGTTTCAGCAGCGTACCTTTTGTTCCATATTGACTGAAAGGGCTTTTGGCCAAGTAGGCCAAAGCTGTACTGACGTAACACTTTGGAGGCACGTTGGCAAAACAGAGAGTGCATTAGTCTTGGAGTGAGCTCCAGGGCCTCGTGGGAGTTTTTCCCTCGTACGTTGGCTCGTTGGTCTCTTAAAGTCTAAATAGTGGGCGATGTGTGGCTCTGTGGGTTTGGATTTTGTGCCTGTTAACGGGAGGTCATTGGTTCAAATCCCATGGTTGGAAGAGTGACGTCACCATTGGGCCCCTGAGTATCCCCAGTTGCTCCAGGGACTGTCTGGCTCTGCTCTTCATGATTGTATGTCGCTTTGGATAAAAGCATCTGTTAAATAAAGTTTTTTTTTAAATGTACATGGAATAATGGGTAATGGCACTCCTGCTCTAGGCAGAGAGGGGGTTTGCTTATCTGTCCTGTGTGTACAGGGCTTCCCCTCTTTATCTGCGGGCATTGTATCGAAATATTTTGTATTCCATTGGGACGCTATTGAGTCGAAGCAAGTGATTTTTCGGCTCTGCTTTGTGTTTGGTGTCGCCAGAATTAACAGCTAAATATCACAAAAAACTTCACAAATCGCAATGTGACCTTTTTCCAGTATCGTTCAGCCCTAACACACAATATGTTCACAAAAAATAATTAATAGTAATTGGTTATACGTATCTCATTATGTAAAATGATGCCGCTAAGCGGCGGGGCTAACCTTAGTTTTTTAAGCGATTTATTTTGACATACAGGAATCATATAAAGTAAATTAATAAAAAAAAAATGTCAGCTTGATGACAAAGACAGGCTAAGCCCTTGTGAGAGGCTAAATGGCACGTCCCAATTACTGGGTGAATGTCTCCCTTTAAGATGTATTCGCATCGCATTCTTGCTGTAGTGGTATTTAAGTTCTGCTTTGCAATACTGACAGACGGCTGCATTCTCATTCACCTTTAATGTGAAGTGCTTCCACACAACTGAGGCTTTCACTCTTTATTTGGATCGCCATCCTGCGTGCGCTGTCTTCCTTTAGCCAAGTTGCCGAGCAATCGATTAGGGAAATTTTAATCTATTCGTTTTAATAATCAAATAATCGAGTTTAATCGAGTAATCATCACAGCTCTAGTTTCCTTGCTGCCATGTGTCTTCTGCTCAGGATGTGTGTCTGTCTGAATATATTCGTACAGCGGGTGTGTGATGAATTGTGGCGTTCAGGCAGAGGGTTATACAGGTACGTTGCGGACTGTAATCACCATGGTGATTCATCTCTCGCTGGTTTTGGAGAGGAGGTCCGTGATTGACTCCCGGGTTCTGTGCTTGGGCGGTGTGATCAATAACGCCATTTCATTCTAATCGCTAGATCTGCACTGTGACGAGTCGGGAGATGAGCCGATTGCACCGCTCCCTGCCGCTGTCTGGGAGATTGCGGCTCTCGTGTCAAGAAGACAAACTCTACGTGCTGTTTGCAGAGCAAAACAGGGGGCCTTTTCCAGGCGCCCCCCCCCATGGAGCTCAATCAGCCTGCTTTGTTATGCTGTCACTCATTATTCCCCGCCTCTCGCAATTGATACCACGTCCCCTACGCCAAGTCAGGGCCAAAAGACTGAAACTGAAAAAATACGGAGTGAAGGTGGAAAAACGATCTGAATGTGTCAAACCAAAAAAAGTAGATTTGTAACTGTAAAATTGCGGTCATAATCTGTGCACAAAAACCCACAACTGAAGAAAATTGCTTCAAATATCAAAATATGTTTGAAAGTGAAAAATGAAAATGTAACATTTTTTAAAAATCCAGAACTGAATCAAAATTATTTTTAAACTGGAAAAAAAATTTTCGAACACTTATTTTTAGTTTAAATACATTGTTGCCGTTTTTAAAGTTTAACATCAAAACTTGAACTTTTGCTTTCAATTCTTTTTTTCAAATTAACCGAACTATTGGCCCTGATTTAGCTCCATACGCCCCGGGCTTGGGCCTGACTCAAAGCAGGCGGAGAGTTTACGAGCGCTCTGTGATCAGCGGCTATGTGGATGCTGTTAGGACCAGCCAGTTCATGGCTTTCCAGGAGCTGCAGCTGCCTGCTGGACTTAACAGGCTGGAAATGGAGAGATTGTGTGCTGTGGGTTCAGGTTTCGCACACACCGTCCGGGACGTTTGTGACAAACGTTGTCAGCTTCAGGTCAGCTGGCTGCCATGAGATTTTCATTTCAAGACAAGTCTGCACACACATTTGCATGTATATAACAGTTTTATTATCTTGTAAATAGTCTGCAGGGTTTGCAAACTACCCCAACTCTTTCGATGTTCCTAATTTTATGTTTATAATGGAATAATATAGGTAATGCCATAAGATTTCTTGAGTGAGCCTGAGAGCCAGAATGCGTGAGTGTTGGCAACCCTGTGAAGGAGCTTCCGTCCAAAATACTGTGTGGTGTGCGATCATCCACAAGCGTCCTTCACGCCTTTGCCGTTCTGCCTGTTAAGGATCGTTTACTTCAGCTAGTGGGAAGTCTACACAACGATAGAAATACTTTCTTTTTTTTTTTTTTAGCTTAGCAAGTTTTTAAAAACTTATTTGTTCCTGTTTATGAGTGCTAACACTTTACGTATCGTATTGTTATACATACTCCGCATATCTTATTGTGATATACACTCTTGTTGTGTCTTGTGGTTATAATTCATTAAGCCATCCAATCGAAGCAAAGTTGTTTTATATGTAATACCTTTTAAAAAATGTTTACTAGTATTTCAAGTGCTTTTGTTTGATGTATTTTTATCAACTAGACTAAACAGTAAGACAAACAAAATAAGGATTTAAAAGAACAATGTGGCCATATTTTTCTCATGGCTATCATTTTCTTGAAGAATTAGAATATGTTTAAATAATGAATTTGCTAGATGTTTGGAAAATTGATTTTTTTTTTTCTTGTATTCAAGATTTATCTACGTTAGACATTTGTCCAACTTTCCATTTTTAAAATTGTATTTAAGAGATGTACAGTGGTTCTCGTAACAATAAGTGTTAATTGTAGGTTTGGTTCGGTTCAGACTGAAACATTCAAGTGTTTGTTGCCTTGATTAGTCATGTACTGATGTGACTTTCCTACTGTGACATAATATTTACTGCTGTAGTATGTCAGTGTACAAAAAGGACATTCTGAGGAGCTTTGAACTGCTTTCTATGACGTATGAATGTGGGACAGTTTGAAAAGAGAACGTGTTCAGAAGTGAATGTGTTTACTACACGTTGTTCCTGCTGTGCCCAAGATAATATGTAAAAACTTCTGTCTCTGCGCTCATGAATATCCATTCGGACACCAGCTTACAGTGTATTCTCTCCATTAATGATTAGCATTTACAGACATTCTCCACATTATAAGCAAACAAGTACAGTAACAGTCTGCTTATGAATATTCATGAGCACCTGCCTTCACTAGAACTTGATTGGCTGTGAGGAGACTGGACTAGCAGAGAGTGATGCTGAGAGTAGAGGCACCCTGCTGGTGAGTTGGCTGTCTTTGATCCTGAGTTTCCTCATGGTGACTGTCTTCAGCGTGACCTCGCTCCCCTCCAGAGGGCGTCACCGTTCTCCTGCTTAAAGTATTGTCACAGCGCCGCGTACGATCTGCTGAGAAAATGGACAATCTCACATGCCCACACTCGTGGTGACTCATGGTGTCCAGACAATCCCAGATGGCCATTTATAAAATCCGTACAGCGGACACTGGATCAAAGAGAAGACGCACCAGCGGTTGTGCTCGTTGGGGGCAGACTGCTTGGAGGGGTTAGGGTACTAGGACTTCTAACCTTGTGTTTTTGAAGAAATGCAGACCCACAAACGTGACCAGAACTCCAATGGGCTGACTGTGGATATTCAACCGAAGTGCATTGTGGAGATTTGTGTAAATGACTGATGTTTTGCCTCCAACAACTGGCCTTCATCTGCAGAGGTTTGATAACGCAGCGGCTGATGCTCTTTTAACGGCCTGTCCACCTGGGTGGCCTCATACACGGGCATCTGTTTGCCTTTAGGAGCTGAGCCTGGCCCTGGTACCACAGGCACAGACCAAACAGGCCGGCTTTTTGGTCACAGCATGGCCAGGAGGGTGCCGGCGGTGGCCTCGTTATCGCTGCGAGTTTGTATATGTGGATGTCGCCTTTAATGCATGGCTGCGGCTTGGGTGTTAGGAGCAGCTGTGCCACATTGTGCTGTGCGGTCAACGTGGCGTATGTGTGTGTGTGTATTTGATCTGTGTGAGTGTGTGGAGGTGGCATGGAAATGCAGGACAGGTGACAGACCCTGGTGTTTGGTAGCCCCCCCACTCTACCTGGAGGCTTTGACTGAACTCCATCATTAGAGGTGATATAGTGTACGGCAGACTGGTCTCCCCACTCATTGGCTCTTCATCACTGTGACTCCACCCCCTGACAACACGGTTTCCTGGCTTTGTCGACAGAGTTAGCACAAAGCCATTTAAAGTTCTGCGCCCTGTGGTAGCGGCAGCGATGGGATGACTCATGTTTTGGCTGCTGGAGTTGTCTGTTAGCGCATGTGTGTGTGTGTGTGTGTGTGTGTGTGTGTGTGTGTATATATATATGTATGTGTGTGTGTGTGTGTATATGTGTTCTGGCTGCT
>JAAGVU020000001.1:10262559-10285399 GCA_011763525.2 Mormyrus iriodes
TGTGTGTGTGTGTGTGTGTGTGTGTGTGTATATATATATGTATGTGTGTGTGTGTGTGTATATGTGTTCTGGCTGCTCTCAGTTACTCCCCAGCCCAGGTTGATAGCGATGGCATCATTCTCCCTGTGAGGCGATTAACGGAATGCAGAAAAGTTGTGTAGAATAACAACACACACACTTGGAAGTGTGGTGAGAGAATTGAGCTCGTGCCAGGTATTGGACGGGGTGTGGCTTTACTAACTAGGCCATTTCAGCACCTCTACAAATGTGCCTCACATACGTCACTCTGGACTAAAACGTCCACCAAATAAATAAATAAATCTATAGGCTGTGTAAATGTGCCTGATTATATTCACAGTGGTTCCTGCTGGTGACCCATCTACACCAGCTGTACTGTGAGGAATAACTGCCGGGCAAGTTGAAATGTTATTTACGTACATGTTTATTGGTTTTATTAAGCGATGGTTTTAAGCACAGATATTTTTTCCCATTGAAAAATATCACCTAGAAAACGTATATTCTGACAATTTATATAGAGTCACTGAAACGAGATCTGTGCAGTGAATGCACATAATCCCACTAGGCTTCGTTGTGTGGCTCAGTGTGGCCTCACATGACACGTGTGGTGAAGAGCTGCATTGTGGGAGTTGTAGTAATAGGGAGCAGTCCTCGGTAGGGCATTTTAACAGCCTCCCAGTGTATCTCAATGGCCGAGATATACCAGTTCTGTCCCTGTTTATAAATCTGTTTTTTTGACTCCCATTCATCTTGCGCTAACAGTATTATTACATTAATTTAGAATCTATAATTGGTGCTCTATTTGTTATTTGTACAAGCGTGAGGACAGGTACATTGGAATGCTGTTTCTCACATGCCCGTCTTGTTCTCCTTTGTAACATATATTCACACATACATATACAGGTGAGAATAAAGCTTCGGTCAGCCAAACACACATGCACATACACACATGCACACACAAAAATGGACGCAGGCTGTCTCAGGGTTACTGCTGGACCTTGATTCCATATCAATGACTAGCCCCCCCCCCCCGCCAATGCCACCACCTCCCCAGTGTGTAAACATTCCCCATACGACATCCGTTAAGTGACCACCCTCATTACCAACTTAATGGCAGTGGTAAATGTGAGTGAATGGTGGTTGGAGCATGCTTTGCACTAGGCCCCATTAGTCTGCCAATAATCGGTAAATGACTGTGCTTTGTGAAAAAAACGGTTTCTGTTTGCATAATTAAGCTCTACGGCCAAGACGAAAAAAGGCTATAAATGTGTGAGGACGTGATCCAGCGTTATGCTGGCACTGTTAAGTGAGCCTTCCAGCCTGCGCTTGTCTTATTTTCATCATTAATGAAAGGAAATTGTTCTCATGCGACGGCAGAATATGCTCATTATGGCTCCAGAAGTTGGACCAGCTTTCCTGTGATGGTGTCCACGTAGCCGCACGGCCTGTGATGTCTTTTAAAACCTCCCTTGTTTATTTTCTCTCCTCCTCCTCCCTTTTTCCCCTCCTTTTTAGATCTCTCTTCTCCATATTGCCTCCCCCATTCAGTAGCCGGTTAGGAGAAGCTTGAGGCTGTTTTCTCACAAAACAGGATGACTGCAGAAGCTGCCGCGGGTTTAGTGAAGCGACGATGAAGTTCTCGTTTCCACAAGGGATGGATGCTAATAGGGATGGAAGCAGCATGTTCAGCTACCTTTAAGGAACCACCTGGAAAAGGGGGCTTGGTGTCCCCATAGCTTGTAGCATTCCGCCAGTGGTACTTAAAGGAAGCAAAACACAGATGAGAATCAGAAACAATCCCTATGTTTGCTCCTGCATGTGTGACTCAGAGCTCTGGGCATCGTGTGTTTGTGCATATTGGGAAATGTAGAATGCAATTACATAGAGAGGCACCGTATATTGGTTAACATATCTGTATTCATTAAAAATCTAGATATATTTATATTTAAACTTTAACAATATTCAATGTCAGCAGCACCACAGGTAAAGATATAGTTACTAACAATGATGATCACATTGGACAATCAGCCGTTTCACATAGTGGAGGACGAGGGAGGTCGGCTTGTTCAGCACTTAGTAGGGCTAAGATTACCACTCTGAAGAAATAAGGGACACCCCCCCCCCCCCAACAGGTCCCTGATGATTAATCACTACAAATATATTTTCAGAACCATCCTAGCCTCCATTTGTTTACAAATTTGTTTTCCTTTGCAAACAGTAGGGAGACCAGGGATAATTGCTGAATTATGTTCATTTTTATAAAATGTAGAAAAATTATGCAATGGACAAAACAAGCAAATCTCCTTTCAAAGTAAAGTTATACTGCTTTGTTAAAAATCAGTGGTGTTTAGGGGACTCTCAGTTATGCAGGAAGATTACTGTCTCCCTTCAGACAACTGACCCTGTTTAGCAGTCGTCCCTGGTGTCCCCTATAGTTTAATTTACACTAAAGCCCTAAACCTGGTGCCTCATTTCATGGCATTAACGGGGGGTACTGGGCACAGTGTTCTCCAGGAGAATGAGGTAGGGCTTCTCTTGGAAGGTCTTTTCCAGTGACTCACTATCTCCAGAGCTGTGATGTCACCCCGGAGTTTCTCCCTCTTCAATGGTCTCTCCTCTGAAGAGAAACATTAACGACAGTGCAGAAGGACGAGGATTCCCCCCAACGCCATGTTTGAGGAATCACAGTAAAAATGGCCTGACAACAGCAGACTGTGAGGCTCCTGCTCGTCCAGACCAATCGTGTTCAGTGAAGAAGGTACAGGGAGGACACTGACTGGGGATTTATCTAGTTCCCTCACCCAGGTTATTGTGGACCTGCCTCACAGGGGCTCAGTACAGAAACCACAAAAAAAATATTTGCGTAGGTAATAAAATACACGTATAACTGGATATATACAGGGGTGTAGGAGTCAGGGTTAGGGTTAGGATTAGGTGGGCATATGTACTGCCTAATATTTAATTTGGCTTTTTTGGCCACCCCCCTACCAAAAATATAGACCTTTTGCATTTAAATTATTAAGTCCCCTTCCCCCCAATATCAAACTCACTCCTGCACACTCTGGCTGGGTTTGGTGGGCATCCTATTATTACAAAAACCACACCTCAGGTTTATGGACTGCCCTTTGTAACACTGGTTCTGGGGGGGAGGTGTGTGGCTTGGTGGCTTAGGTGACGGGTGGCTGTGATCAGAAGGTCACTAGTATGAATCCCAGGGTCGACAGACTGTTTTCAATATTGGGCCCCTGAACACTGCCCTTGACCCCAAATTGATCCAGGGATTGGCTGACCCTGTCTTCTCAATTGTACATCAATTTGGATAAAAGCATCTGCCAAATAAAAATAAATGCATCTGGGGGCGCGTGGGTCCAGCTGGATTGATGGTCTAAACCCAGGATCTTATGGATGGTAGTTGGGAGATTTGTAGCCAATTCTGTGCTTCTCTGTTGCTACTAGAGAACATGCTTCAGTTCTATTGTGACATTAGACCAAGGAGACCAGATCCCCTGTCTGCTTCTCATCTATTTATTTCTTGTTGGAAAGAATCATCTCTCTGCTCGTGGCAGTGTTTATTCCAGTGTGTTTCATTCCTCCCCAGGTTCCTCTTGTAGAACGTGCAATATTTCTACCTAGAATAAAGTTTGAATTTGAACGAAATGTCGGCGTGGGCCTCCGCTCAGTCAGCAGAAATGGGTGCACTTGTGTCTAAGCCGCCAGAAAAAAAAAACAGGGAGGGGAGAATTTTTGAAGCCTGATTCAGAAGCCAGATATAGAGCCAGTATGTGGATACAGCGAGGGTCTCGATGCAGAGTAAAATTTTCCGTTGCGATAAACCTCGGCTCCCCTGGAACACGCCGTGACAGAGGAGTGCAGGGAAGCATAATCTGAAGACCTAGCAAGGAAAAAAATAATATGAAAGAAAGCCTGTGTTAAGAAGAGTCCGGGGGCGGCAAAGGCAGCGGTTCATGATTCTGGCACAGCGCCTCCACCTGGATGGGGGGTTGCAGAACAGACCATCCATTCTGAGGAGCTGAAATGCTGCGACTGTGTGTGTGCGCGTGCGTGTGTGTGTGTGTCTGTGTGTGTGTGATTGCAACAGGAAGTGAACCAGCATAGTATGTTTATAGGTTTGTGTGTGTGTATCTGTGCCTGTGTGTGACAAAGAGAAGGAATGAGATGAGAGAGACAAGTCTTGTTAAATTCCACTGTTTGCCCAAGTAAGTGAATGTGTGTGAGAGAGAGAGAGAGAGAGAGAGATGAATGCAGAGAAGTGTTGCCTCTGCCATTTATTCCTGAGACGAAGATCACTACAATCACACAGACAGGCCTCGAAACAGGTCACACATAAACAATTATAGTTAGATACACTTTAAGGCAAAATTTCGGGAAATACGGCAAAGAAGCCAAAGGCGAGAGACACTAAAGGTAGCAAATGAGAGAGGGGATGCAGACTGAGGCAGCCCAGCAGGGGGCAGCAGGTCGGCCATCTGAAGGAGGACACACTCGTGCCCCGGTGCTGTTACCTCCAACATGTGCAAACAGGGCTGCACAGGAAGCTTGCCTCTCCCTGGTGTCTGGAGGAGCCCCCCCCTCCAGGGGGCGCTGTGACACCGGTGGCTTGGTGTGAGAGTGTCGGGCTCCCTGGCTGATAGGCACGCCTGTTATCATTGGTGGTGGTGTTATTTTTGCTGTTTTCCGTCGCTGTTGCCGGGCGTGTGGCCGCAATGTGAAAATGCATCCATCGTGCCAGTAAAGACCTTGAAGGGAATGCAACTGAATAGAGAGAGAGAGAGAGAAAGAGAATTGCCAGTGTGCAGGCCATAGAAAGTCTGGTGTTTTGGTTATTCTGCTCCTAGTTCTGGCCGGCAGAATCTCTGAATGTAAATAAACAGTGGTGCTGGTGGTCCAATTAATCTGCCTGGGCTCCTTTCCACCAATCAAAGGTCACAGCAGAGATGTGTCTGAGACAGCGTAAGATTTACATTCACTTATTTAGCCAACACTTTCATCCAAAGCGACAGACAGTTAGGAGTGCAGGGTCAGCCAGTCCCTGGAGCAATTGGGGTTAAGGGCCTTGCTCACTCTGCTGGCCAAGGGACTTAAACCAGTGACCTTCCTGTCCAGGGATGGCATCCTAACCCACTGAGCCACACACTCGCATTCAATTAGAATGAATGAAGGAATGAGAGATGCTTTGGGCATTCAGTCTGTCTTTTGGTTCACGAAAAACATTATTTTCCTTACACAACTGTTAACCTTGTTAATTGCTGTTAAACGGGCACAAGAACAGGATCAAGTGGAAGAAAAGCATCCAAATGGCCCTTAACTCGCAGCCTCGACTCAGCCTTCATTATAAGGAGTGATTGGTTAACAGCTGAGCTTCTGTCACAATGCGATTGGTCAAATATTGAGCTGATGTAGCACTGTAGTTAGTCAACAGCGAGCTGATTAAATTTTTTTTGGTGCAGTGGGAAGCCGGTCATCCTTATAGAAGGGTTTCCAGTATGTGGGCAGTAGATGTCGTATTGATGGTTGTAGGTTCAGATCCTATGAGTGGTTTCAGGAAACATCCAGCAGCTGTAAGCTGTGTAAGAAAGCGATGGCTCCTGCGTGGCCATAATGTTATACTGTCCTTCAGTGCAAACTATTCCTCTCATAGTATAAAGTTTCGTGTCAGGGGCTACTGAATGTAGAGGAGCCGCTACACTTTTGCATATTGAGAGCTGAGCATTGTGGGATTTTTGTGGCCAAATGAGCGACATCTGGGGATGGGGAGTCGAAAAATGTGACTGTAGGTGTCAGGTAGCGCTGATGACAGCAGTGACTTTGGGGTGGGGGGGGGTGGATGGTGTTGATGTAACCCTCTTACTTACTGGCATGTACGGCGAGCTGGCAGAGCACGCAACCTGCCATCCTGCGCCGCAGCATCCCTGCTGCAAGCTTCGTGACCCCAACCGTGTTACCTTGCAGGGCTGCTGCCATGGTAACTGACACGCGCCTCCCTTCAGATCTGGGAAGGTTGACATTTTCCTTGAAGTAACATGTCAGACACCTCCCAGGTAATGAGTGGGAATGACGGTAGCTGGAACCGAGGTGTGTGTGTGTCTCTGTGCACAGTGTATGTGTGAGGCGTATGAAAATTTACTTTCTCAGGTATCTCCAAAATGATGAATATTGCTGACTGAGAATATACAGTCACACAATTTCTATCCCATAATAATCAGCAGATGCATCACAAGCTTGAGCCCCAAATGATTAGTTTGGCTCCAATGTTTTAACAGCTACACTCTCGGTTTGAGAATGCCATACACCACAACAGTCCATAGTGCAGGGCTGTGTTTCCCAAAACCTGGGTAATGCTATGATCATCATACCTTTCAGAGAATATAATATGATGATCTTCAGACAAATTAGGTCCCTTGGCCAAGCCCGTGTTGTCTTAAGATCCAAGCAGTGCTCCTGACAACCAGCATCAACCCCTAGTTACCCCATATTTCCCTTTGGTGGCCAACTGTTGCTCGGCCTGTTAGCTTGTACTGCACTCACCGGCCATACTCTCCTGCTCTTCCTCCTCTTACCCGCCCTCATACGCTATAGTATTACTCATTATACTGCATTTCACTCCCTGCTCGCTTTGAGGTAGTGGGCAGGCTCATTGCGGGGAGCCACATGGGCCCTCCTTGCACACATAGCCTGACAGTGGTCCTCAAACAGCCCTTTGTGTGCCTGTGGGAGGGACTGGCACTAAAATTAGCTGTTTGTTGCATTCCTGGGTGTATAAACAGGGGCCACATGATGCAAGTGGATTAGAGCTGCATTGTCATGAGCCCCGTTTAATCAGCATTAAACACACAGCGCTGGGTAACGCTTCCATTGCCCAAACAGCACCGTGACCCCAGACTGGTCTAAAAGAGCTCCATTTCTGTTGGACATAACATTTGTTTGTCATTCTAGTATAATATAGCTCTGTGTCAGTTTAGTGTAACTGTTTAATGGAACTCTAGTACAATATAGCTCTGTGTTAGTTTAGTGTAACTCAGCCTCGGGTTACTCTAGTGTAATATAGCTCTGTGTCAATTTAGTATAATTCAGTCTCATGGTATTCTAGTGTAATATAGCTCTGTGTCAGTTTAGTGTAACTCAGCCTCATAGTACTCTAGTATAATATAGCTCTGTGTCAGTTTAGTGTAACTCAGTCTTGGGTTACTCTAGTGTAATATAGCTCTGTGTCAATTTAGTGTAACTCAGTTTCATGGTACTCTAGTATAATATAGCTCTGTGTCAGTTTAGCATAATTCAGTTTCATGGTACTCTAGTATGATATAGCTCTGTGTCAATTTAGTGTAACTAAGTCTCATAGTACTCTAGTATAATTTAGCTCTGTGTCAGTTTAGTGTAATTCAGTCTCATGGTACTCTAGTATAAAATAGGTCTGTGACAGTGTATTGTGCTCTATTTTTGTACCTATTCAGTGTAATGTAGCTTTGTGCCAGGCTACTGTAACACTGAGATCTTTTGTTGTGTGTTGGCGTTTCTGGTAGTAAACCGGCTGTGTGGGCGGGTCAGCATGGGGGCATGAGAGCCGGAAGCTGGCAGACGCAGCGAGCAGACCCTCTCCTGGAGGGTGCGCGGGTCTCCAAAAGCTCGGGGGTGACGTCATGGACATGCGTCTGTCGCCGTGCTGCGGCCTGGGGAGAGTCATCAGCGCCGTGCGGATGGCTGCCAGCTCGGGCCACCGGAACTGCCCATATTATTGCCAATATGGCTTAATTTCCTAGCAGTTTTTCAAACCCACTTAGGGCTTCTATGTGCACTTACTTGGTTCAAGATACTTACAAAGTTGGATTTTTTTTTGAAGCAGTGCTGCCGCTGACGAAGGTTTTTGGCTTATGGGAACGACAGTTGGGCCAATCTTGCGCCTTGCTCACATTCTCCAAGCCCCCCTGGGGCCCTGCTCTCTCACTCCCCCGAGTGGCATGGCTGCCTGTGCAAATGGACTCTTCATTCCCCGGTAAAGCCAGCAGGGTTCCCTTGCACAGCGGGAGCTGGGCCTGGTCAGGCCTGTGGCTTGTTGTTGTTTTAGCTTCCATCCTGCTCACTTGGGAAGCCAGCGTGCCACCAATTTCCGCCATGCTTTCCCAGAAGTTTTGCTTCGAAGTGAGGGCAAGGGTTTTTCTGTTTGCTTTCAATGGAGACCAACCAACAACAGTCCAATGTGTGGGACCCCCCCTGCAGGACATATGAGAGTATGGAGTGCTTCAGGATGGAATGTTCCAATGGAACAGCCTGTCACTCGGATACCAGTGCCTCCATTGTTTCATTGGTCACAGCTGACGAATGGGGTGATGTTATAGGCTAGTCAATTCATGTGGGTGGAATGGGGAGATGCCATTGGCTGAAAAAGTCACTACAGCCTGAACAGCTGTCCATCAGAGGCTATTAGGTACCTTATCTGTCCAGCACTCGTTAACTTCAGGCAGTTCATAAAAGCCTTTTGTGGTTTTTAAAGTTTTTTAACTGCAGTCTGTGAGCAGTAGTGTAACTACAGATACACACACACACACACACACACACACACACACACACACACACACACACACACACACACCCTTAACACATAAATGATTCATAATCCACTGATAAGGGGTCCATTATGTCGGAAATGTGGGGTTTGAGTACCCAGGCTGAGTGTGTGTGCTTGAATTTCAGGCACACCACGGTTATGACATTTCCACTGCGCCTGTCTCTGCAAAGACCCTCCACTTAGTGTGGCAGGGCTCCCCCAGCAGCTTGGCAGGTTTGGATCGTGGGCCGGGTGCCACACTCGTCTCGCCACCGCACACGCTCGCTGAATCCTGTGGCATTTTAAACACCTGGGAAGCCTGCAATTTTGTGGCATTCCATTTTTCTTCCCCTCGTAGCAACAGGCTGTCACCAGGCTCTGTGGTTTTGACCATGGGGATGGGAGTGTGGAGGGTGGATGCTTGCAAGCTTCCAAAGATAAGCCGTGAGCTGAGCTCCTAGTGCTTTCTTATGCCTGTAAAACTGAAGCAGTTTAATGGGAAAGGACGTAAATCTCCATAAACCATTATGGTGCTGTATAAACTCCTCATGCCATCCAACCACCGCCTTATTTCCAGGCCTGTTTCCCAGTTTAGGCCGTCCCAGTTGTGGGCTGTGGCAGCCTATACCCTGATCAGGCCTCTGGGAGCCTCCGCGCCGGAGACAAATGTCCGCAGTGAGCATTCCGGCGCCGCAACACACATACACCTGCCGGCCCAGCCCAAAAGGCTTCTGTCTGCTGAAATAGCTGCAGGCCGGCCCCTGGTGGGTGGCGCCACCATCTGGCGTGGCTCCGGAATGCCCGGCAGCTCCACACAGTCGGTGCCATGTCCCGACGCCCGCGCCTGCCGTCTGCCCCATCTCGCGCTGCCCCGGGAACATTCTGTCTGACAGGTGACCAACGCGGGTCTCCGGCAGGGAGAGGGGGAGAGACAGAGAGAAGAACACGAAGAGAGAGAAGGTAGGAGAGAGAGACACTGGTAGGCACTGAGAGAGAGAGAGAGAGGGGGGGGAACAGTGAGAAGGAGAGGCAATGGTAGGTAGGGGGAGAGGGGTAGAGAGAGTGAGAGAAAAAAGGGAGAGAGAGAGCAAGGGACAGACAGAAGGAGGGAGAGACTGGCAGGCAGGAGGAAAGGGAGCGAAAGGGAGAAGTATAGAGAAGGATGGAGAACAAGAGGTATCGGCAGGCAGAGAGAGAAGGAGGGAGAACAAGTGGCAGTTCCAGGCTGGGGGGGAGAGAAGAAGGCAGATGGAGAGCAGGAGAGAGATAAAGGAAGATAGAGGGAAAGAGACCCAAAAAAGCACAGGAGAGCCTGCAGACGCCAAAATAAAGCAGAGAGACAGAGAGTGAGGAAAACATCAGGAAGAGCCTCGCGGCGAGTCTGCGTGCCCCTGGACAGCCGGAGTGTGGAACGCAGGCCCCACCTGTTCATTATTTCCAGGAACGAGTAGCCTATCCCAGAGCCCCATTCTGCAAAGAGGTTTATCTCAGATGCCAGGTCCTGAAAGTCATTAAGCAGTCATTATTATCTTTTTAATTATTATAATTATCTCGTACTATAGTGGTGTGATCTCAGCAATTGCTGCGGAGAGCCAGTCACTAACGGCTCTGGAGATTGATGTCTTTAGACGGTGGGGAGCTGGGACCCGCTTCAGTCTTGCTAAGCACCGTGGCATGTGAACCAGTCGTTTTGAGCAAAAGTGCTGGGTGGGGTGGGGGGGGGGGACTGGGCTGCACAAACCCAGCGTGAGAACGGCGGTCCAGTCTGTCATTTTCAGCTGATACACAGCGAGGTAGCACCGATCTGCTGTTTTACATGGCACTTTCTGCTGACTAATGATGTGCAGGATGACCCAGCAGTTTATCGGGAGTCTTTTTGTCAAGGTACATGTGACACTCTCTGTTATGCAGTGCGCATGTACATGTCATAATGTGCACTTTTTCACTTCACAAGCGCAAGCATGTTGTGCTTTTGGCGTGCGTGTGTGTGTGTATGCGTGTGTGTGTGTGCGTGTGTATAAGAGAGTCCTGGTGGGGAGCAGGCCCCTTCATACACAGATCAGGCCCCTTTCCCAGGCGTGCCAGGCTCGCAGTAGAGGGCAGATGCCAGTCATATCTGCACCTGCATGTTTTTCCTTCGGACATTCGCACATGGAGCCATATTCACTTACCCATACACCTTAAGCCACAGGGGACATGTCGCTCTTGCATACGATAAATTCAATAAAGTAAAGTGCCATTCTGCTCTGTCTGCTGGCCAGTTTGCATGTGTGCCATGTTCTCCCCGCTACCATTTCCCGACCCATTGTCCTTGCTGACGCACATGGTCCCTCAGTGTTTAACGTGGTCAACGTTCCGGGGGGTGGGGGCGTGGCGAGGGGGGAATGGATTGGCATGTCCATGATGGTAACTGAGCCGGCTGTCATGGGGTGTGGATCCCCCCAGCTGTCAGGATACTGTGTGGTCAGCAGATGACGCCCAGGTTCCCTCTCTGCTACATTGACTAACCCTCTGCGCTTTACACAGGAAGAGCTTCTTAATTGAATCTTCAGCGTTAATTGAAGCGTTAAGTGAATGTGTGTGCCAAGTAGCGCTGACAACAGGAAGTGCCCACTGCTCACATGATTCCTGGCTCTTTATGATGCTAAAAGCTAGCTCAGTGTGTTCTAACTGACATTTATTATCTGGTCAGTACCGACAGAACAGTGATGAAGACCAGGGTTTCTGTACAATTGGGACAGAGATTCAAGCAGCTCTGATGTTTTGTTGCTTTGAATTTTCTTTATTTAGTAGATGTTTTTATCCAAAGTGGTGGATATGTGAGAATCAGAGTAATTGGGTTTAGGGGCCTTGCTCAGTGGCCCAATGGTGATATCACTCTGTTAGTCATGGAATTTGAAACCATGATCTTCTGACCACAGGCACAGGGTCCGATCATGCGGAGCCCCATACCACCTCATGCTGTAGTCTTATGTTGGAAGCCTTAAGGTCGGCACAGAGAGGCGCCATCGCTTGTGGGCTGTCTACTGCAGCTTCCCTCAGACAGCTGGTAGCACGTACCTTTAGATGTCCAACAGCTAAGAAAGGCTGATGTAACGAGGCAAAGTGTAAAGCAATCTTACATCTTAATCTTGTAATACAGGTGGCTACTTAAAACCTGAAAAAATGTAGCATATGTTCCTGGTTATTTCTCAGGGGAGAACTCGGTCTTTTTGTCTGCTGTGTGTGTGTCTTTGTTGTGATAAAGAGCACAGAATGAGATTTAAAGATTTCACATCAGAAACATATAAGAACTACCTGTGAAATTGTTGATATTTTCTGGTGGTTGCATTTCGACGTGTCTGGAGTAGAGACAGAAGTGGAGAACGCCTCCACGACTTGCGGGCACCTGCTTTGTAGGTCTGACCAGCCATTCGTAAAATTTTTCTGAATGATTTCTCACAAGAGAAATTCAGGTGCTGTGAGCCCACACAATAATCATCATCCGGTCATGATGATCATTTCTATCGAGGCAAAACAGGATGAGATTTTTCCTTCGTGTTCTTTTGGGGAAAGATTTACCCTTGGCTGTTTGTGTTACACTTAGCTAAAACCATAGCTCCCTGGACAGTGGAAGTTGAAGTGTGATGTTACTGGAAGGTCAGACTTTCGCTTGACAGCCCCCTAGGCCCCCCAGAGGGAAATTAATATCGCCAGGATAAAGAGCCCAGTTTAAAGTGACCCCTGGACTGCCTGCCCATTGTGAAGATGTGTCTGCTTTACCTCTCTCATCAAAGTCTTTGGCCTATCAGAAACAGGCGGTGCGGACCAGGAATTGCGTTGTTTAAAATCAAACCATTGCCCTGAAATGATGCTCAGAGGTTTAGGGCATAGGGCTATGTGTCCAGTCAGGTGTGGGACACACAGATTAGTCTAAAATATGTCATCCTGGGCATGGTTTAAAGAATATGAACAGAATATTAGAATGTCAGTGCTTATCACTGATCCCAGCACTTAATGTTGATAGACTTAATAAAAAGTTCATTCAGGAAATGCCTAGCTGCAGAAATGTGTAAACAGTACAACTGACGTGAGTCATTATGGATGAGAGCATCTGCTGAGCAGTTACCTAATACAGGTCTTGATGCAGCAGTTACGGTGTGGACACAGGCTATGCAAGGGCTCTCTGTGACCTCCAAGTCCTGATTCTGGACATACATTGTCCATGAACTTGCTCAGACCTCCAAGTCCTGACTTTGGACACAGGCTGTCCATGGGCTCTCTCTGACCTCCATGGCCTCACTCTGGACACAGGCTGTCCATGGGCTCTCTGTGACCTCCGAGTCCTGACTCTGGACACAGGCTGTCCGTGGGCTCATTGTGAAATCTGGATTCTGCTTTAGTCAGCCACCCTTTCCAGTCTACGTTTTCAGCAGTTACCTCCTGAAAAACTACACTCAGCTCCGTTCTCCTGAGTCAGCTGAGGACGTGGGGAATGTGCTGCTCTAGTCAGGGAGGAGGAGGCGGCCAGGCTGCTTGAGTCATGTAATGATTAAAAACAAAAGCCAGATAATCGTAAGCCACAAGTGGCAATGGCGTAGCAACCGAAACACCCAGAGGAACCACACGCGCAGAACACGCATGCTCCTTAAAACACATGCTCCTAAAGATGCATGCCCTCTAAACTGTGTGTCTGCTGTGATGCGTGTTTGCTAAAAGGACACGTTAGTTAAACGTTATGCTGCGGAGGGCGAAATCAGGTTCTCTGTTACAAGCTTAGTGTGGGGGCTGGGCTTAACCTGGGGGTGGGGCTTATCAAGGGGCCAGGCCTAACAAGGGGGCCGGGCTTATAATCATTACAGGATGCAGCTCCATTAAATTAGTCCTATCTCTGTGGCCCTTTGACGCCTCCCCAGTCCCAACAAAATGGCTTTTAGTAAAATAAAATAATTATACTGTGATTTGTCAGCATTAATACTAGACCCATGGGAGTAAAAGCAGCCCTTGGCTGTTCTCCAGCATTGATCACACCTCTGCTGCATCGTTGTGTTTTGCTGCCCGTTTCCTCGTCGCTGGTGCCGACTGCCAGGCAGCTGAACCACTGAGAGCACCCAGATACTTCAGGTTCGCTAATTGGATTAGCTTCAAACAGGCATCCGTGGTCAGCATGCTGCCCGGCCCCGGCTTAACCTGTCAGAGGCCTGTTAGTGATGGATGGATGGACATCAGCTGGCAGGCTGCGCAGGCTTCCCGTTACCTTTACGGCGGGGGGTCGTGACCTCTGACTTGTCGTTTGTTGCAATTCTTGGTTTCACTTCCAGGGTTAAATGTCACGACCTCGATCAGGTGGAGATTAAAAGTAACGGTTGTGGGCGGAGGCGATATGGTTGTTTCGGTGACGGCTTGCAATAGGTGAAGCGGTCGCTGAAGTCACATGCCCCCATTTGAGGAGTACTGTCTGTTTCACCGCCATGCCCAAAGCAGCAAGTAACCGCAGAATACGGGAAATGGGAAGAATTTGATCTGTTGGGGCCTAAAACTGAGGCGGGGTCAAACCGCAGACTGCAGATTTACGGTCACGCCCTGCTCCTCATTATTTTTTGTATGACGCCATACCTGCGTCTCAGACAGGACACAAACGGCCCTTGCAATGGGGACGGCTGTTTCCCACACCGTGCTTCTCGATCCCATTGCACTTCAGGCCTGTATAACAGGCCTATTGCCTATAGCCAACCCCCCCCCCCGGCTATGATATTTTCATTAGGGCTGCGCTAACCCACTTTGCCCCGCTCTTTGTGTGCCAGCTAATTAGATTACAGCATCCTAAACGGCCTTTCACTTGGATTCCCTGGCACTCCTCTCCCACCAGGTCCGCACTCTCCTGCGATGAGGTTGGGTTAATTACTGTGTTAACGATGAGCCTCTCGCAGCTGGAGGGCCAAATCAGCAGTGGATCGATGCCCCATGGAACTGGGCATCATGTTTCTGTGGCAACGGTGTCCCATGCACTCTATATATGCTTATCTCTTGTGTTTCACTCCTGTTCTCTACAATGTGGTTGAACCAGTGGGAAATGGGCCCAGGGCTGGCAAGGTCTAGGTCTGAACAGTCGGTTGGTTCTGGAATCTTCAGTAACAATTTATGTAAAGCAGTCAAGTATGATGCATTATAGATACCTTCATAATGCATTATAATGCATTCATAAAGTATTATAAATGCGGCTATAACTATTTATAAAAAGGCATAACATTATAGCCATGTTTATTAAGCATTATGAAAGCTCTGAGAAGCGATCTATAGTGCACTATAAATACCTTCATAATACAGTACAAAGCATCCTTAATTCTTATACTGACCATTATAATGCATTATGAAGGTGTCCATAGTGCATGATAGATGATTTTGGATTACAAGCACCCCAACCAGGAGAGGGCGCCACTTGGAAACTGCAGGGAAACACAAATAAGTGTTTTGTTTCTTTATCTTGCCAAAATGGCTTAAGCAGTTTTGAAACCGAGAGGGACATACAGAGGCTTGAATGGTATGAATGGATTCTGCGTGTGCTGGCTTTAACCGATGAATGGGCTAGCTAAGCTGGGAGTGACCTGACAGAGTAGCACACAGCTGTGAGGCCGCCTCTAGCTTGCCTGAAGCATATCCCAGACTCCTCTGCTCCCCACGGCACCCCTCCACCTCGACTATGGTTACAGATCTGCCGAGCAGCTGCGCTGAGTGTGTGTGTATTTGTGTATGTCATGTATGTATTACATCGTAGGGACCAGATGTCCTCACAATGTTATAAAACCTGTTATTTTGACATTGTGGGGACCATAAGGGGAAACTCAATTTTATAATAATCTGAAACTTGCCATCAAAAAACTAAAAATGTCAAAAGTCTTATATTTTGTTTGGTTACTTATGGCTAAGGTAAGGACTGGGTAGGGCTTAAGGTTGTCATTGTTGAGATTAGGGTTTATCCCCACAAAGATATTAATACAAACGTGTGTGTCTATATATTTGCCTTCATGCTTCACTGTAGCCAGATCTCTGCACCCTTTTTTTTTTTTATGAGCCCGGGTGGTATCCTGTTAAAAAATAGCAGAATTCTACATACTGCATTTGGGCTGGGTTTTGCATTTTAAAGTATGGGTTTGGGCTCAAAGGCACTACATTCCTCGGGTCCACAGCCTCACACCTCTGCTACCCCCCTCTTACTGGCTCCCTGTCATTTACTGGGATGGTCTATAGTCTCCTTGGTCCTCCCAAGCAGTCGGCTAACCTCACCGTCACCGACATTCCTGTCCCATCACACTGGAATGTTCTCTGTGTCTGATTATTGATGGTGTACGGGGCGTCTAGACTTCTGGATGACTGACGGTTGTTATTTTGTTTCCCGTTTGGAAATTCCGCTATCACAGGGGGTCATTTTATGTTTTCTGTGCCTGTCAAGTTTCACATTCTTTTCACTTATTTGTTTCTTCGATGAGCTCCTGTATCCTTACTTAGACTTACACGGAGGACCTTTCCCACATCGGTGCTGTCTACAGCTGCAACTCTGCTTTATGTGTAATATAATACAAGGGAAGAGCTGCTTCTGGGTTATACCATTCTGAGGTTCAGCTCCATAACTCACAGCCGTGCGATTCTCACATTATTTGGATGCCTCTGGAATGACAGCTTGCAGGCACTGACTTCCTTTTGCACTACGGTATGCTGAACTGGGGCAGTTCAATGTCTTTCTCACGAGAACAACAGCAGGACCTGTTCTGGAGCCCAAATTAGTTTTCTTTTGACATTTAAACCAGCAGCACCTGGGTGTGACCTCATTATCTAACCTGCTTAACTAACACCAGCTCTAAATTTGATGTGATTTGGCACAGGCTGTGTGTTTGTGATCAGTCTAGCAGATGACAATATAGCGCTTGCATATTAAGGTCGCTGACTACATGTCTGATCTCCACAGCATCTGGCGAGGACTGAACGTGAACTGCGCTGACTGCTCAGGGTACACGCCCCTACACCATGCCTCACTCAATGGACACCGGTAAGAGCATGTCATAAGTATGTGGGTGGTGTGTGGCTCAGCAGGTTGGGCCTCTGTGCCTGTGAAGAGAAAGTTGCAGGGTCAGATCCATGCCTCAGCCAAATAGTCACACCTCTCTGCCAATTGATATTTGTCTAGTATTTGCACACTATGTATTGTTACTGCGTTGTATATTTCTGTTTTCACACTTGCAGTTGCATTGCTCGTTGTTGCTGTTGTGAGACTTGTACACAGGCGTTTCACTGACTTGCACACTGCAGAGTGTTAAGTGGAATGACAAATGAAGTGATTTGATATGATCTCTGTTGGGCCTCTGAGCAAGTTCATTGGAGTTTTACTTTCACAAAAATGTTAGGCAGAATGAAAAATGATTGGTTCAACCAATAACCAATAACCAATTAGATTGTAAAGTGGGTGGGTCCAAGCAACTAGAGGAGGGGGGACCTAGACATCTGATTGGCCATGCTTCTTCTGGTTGCTTGGGCCCACCTCCTCTACAGTCTCATTGGTTTTCTCTCTGAACCAATCATTTCTACCCTCAGAGAATTTTAGTGTAAGTGAAACTTCCATATGCTCTGCACAAGGCCTTTAATCCCTGAAATGCTCCAGGGGTCCTGGATAAATGGCTGACCCTGTGCTCAGACTTCACCTGTATATATGTGTGTGAATGTCTCAAAAGAGAGTAAGATTATGCAATGTACTTGTACACATTGCAAACAAGGCATCATTTCATAGTGGGAGTGTTAATTTTCTCAACACATAGATGGTTTTGTTGAGTAACGAGCAGTAACATGTTGATCATCACAGTCAGGGTGGCAGTATATCACACAAGGCCTGGGATTATCATTTTCAGCATGTTTAGTCTGATGCTGCAAGAAACAGAACTCAATAATCTTTGACCTATTTATGGGTATGAGTTTAAAAGAACAAAAATTAAACTTTAAGAGGATAAAGGCTGTTTTATACTTGTGTCGACGCAGTGACCTACACCGTGGCTTTCGCCATCACAAGCATTTATACTTGTGCGCTGCTGTGTCTCTGTCGCTCAGCAATCACACTGCCAAAATGCTAGGTGAAACATGGGTTTTGATCTTGCATTCATTCTCTTGCCCCCCTGCGGTACATTAATAGACAAATTTGGAAAAACATCGAGCCGCCACAGTCACTTTTTATGCATTTCCCTTCGAAAGTTAGTGTCTATACTACTTTTTATTTTTTTTAGTCTTGCAACGCAAGAATAAACTTAATGTAGGTAAGTGAAATTGCCGCTGTCATCCTGAGTGTTTTGTAGACCTGTTGCTACGATGCCTAGGGTGGGTTATTTAATGCTACATATAAACAGCGCTTCAGTTCCCATCAACGATATAAGTACACCTGGGATCTATACTTTTTTCAATCCCATTAAAAAATGAATGCTACCAAGTGGACCAATCACAGTTCCTGTGGTCTGCGTCGCCAAGACGTATACTTATAATTCTGGGAAGGTGCACATCAGGCTACGGCATAGGGTCCACAGCTACGCCATACCTTTGGTGTCGATTCGACGTAGAGGTATAAATTAGCCTTAAGTCCACACTTTTTACCCCATAAAAGTTAACCCCACTGAAGCCTCACCCGCCTTAAGCGATCGCTGTAATCAAGTAACTCATTAACCTGAATTTTGATTGGTTTGTGACAAGACCCATCCATAATTCGGGTCCTATAACAGGCTCCGTCTAGCTTAAAATCCTACTCATGGCACAGTGCTCCTCGTCCAGCCTGCTTGCATCACAGAAGCACCATGGGAAGTAGGCTGAAGAGGGGACAGCCTCATATCTCCTAATCTTCTGCAGAAGGAGGTGGATTATGGTGTGATTTCACTAGTAGGAGCACAGCAAGCAAAGGCTTCTTATGCTGGGAGATGATAAGGAGGAACAATATAGCGTTTGGAAATAAACATGTTGAGCATAACACATGCACATGTACGTTAAATACTGTTTACAATTCAGATGTGGAAAGCAGAAAGTGGTTTATGTCATTATGAATGTAATTTGAGTACTGACATTACTGCAAATTACAGGTTCTGGTAATGTATGGTTTCAGATGTTTCCTTCCGGGAGTTGAATCCAAAAATATGTGACAGGTCTAGTGACTGAGTGACAGTGACAGGCTGAGCCCCTCCTTTGCTTTTCCCACTATATCAGATGGGAGATGATTGTGCTGATATCCCAGTGAGCTTCATCCTCTCTCCCTCTCAGGGACGTGGTGCTGAAGCTACTCCAGTTCGAAGCCTCCACCAATGTGGCCGACAGCAAGGGCTGCTTCCCGCTGCACTTGGCCGCCTGGAAGGGTGACGTGGAAATCGTGCGCATCCTCATCCGCCACGGCCCCTCCCACTGTAGGGTCAACGAACAGGTGGGCGGGCGAGGGAGACATACCCAGCCTCATAAAAAAAATATATATTGGGAAATTAACTCAGGTCCTCTGTTTGTATGTTAGGAAGTAAGCTCAGGTCCTCTGTTTATGTAATAGGAAGTAAACTAAGGTCCTCTGTTTATATGTTAGGAAATAAGCTGAGGTTCTCTGTTTGTATGTTAGAAAATAAGCTCAGGTCTTCTGTTTATGTCCTGGAAAGTAAGCTCAAGTACTTCTGTTTATATGTTGGGAAATAAGCTCAGGTCCTTTGTTTATATGTTGAGAAGTAAGCTCGGGTTCTCGGTTTATATGTCAGGAAGTAAGCTCAGGTCCTCTGCCTGGAGGTGCTGATAGTGGCCTTGGCGGCAGTGTTGCCCATGGTATTTTTCATAAGTGTAATAGGCAGTGCTGTCCTGTTCCATCCGCTAATGACCAGCTTAATCCCTGTAGTAATTAAATTAAACACATTCCTCCATAAAGTGCTCAGGCAAAAGTTTGCTGTGATTAATAGTCCTGCTCCGGCTGTAAAGCATGATTTTGCAGTGACTCCCTCCCAGCCTCTTTGAACGGCGTCGTTAGGGTTAGCGGAGCCGCGTTAGGTGCCCGCTCGCTGCCTGCGCTGTGCCAAAAGCCTCATCCGTATGTATGTGGGAACGTACTTCCTCTTGCTAGGACCGCATTTCAATAGCTGAGCAGAAGTGAGTGGTGCAGTCACTAAACTAACCAGAGCAGTTTCAGAACTCATTTTGTTCATTGACGGTTGTACTGTATATCGGCATGGTTGTATTTTCAAGCAAAAATGACTCAGCAGAGAGATTTCTGGTAGAAACCTCTTCTCTCAATTTCTCCCCTGTTGAGTTTGAATCATATCAAGCTTTGGAAGTCTTCCTTGGCCGTTGTGTATCAAACTTGTGTATCGTCTGGATGTATATGGTGATTCGGGGTTCTACGTGATGTATAGAGACAGCTGAAGGTTTGTCCAGTGGCACCTTTCTGCCTGTACTTTCATACTGAGGCGGGTGAGGTATGCCGGTGTGACATTGAGGCTCTGGAGGTCAGGGATGCCAACTGTCCTCATAGTGGGGGGAGGGGGATGGGGGGGTAAAAATGGTGCAATGAGACCTCACTGTTTTTCAAGACCTTACCTACATACTTCAGGAGCAAACCCCATAACATGTGAGTGGCAGAGGAGAATAAGAAAGAGCCGTCTTCTGGCGTTTAGCATTTTGGCTGCACTGGTGCTCTGGCCTGGCCAACTGCATTTGACCATCTGTCTTCACGCAGCAAAAACGGTCCTTAGCTTCCTGAGCAATCGATCGGCCGGCGTTTAATGAGCTGACGATTTGAAAACGCTGGATCCTCACAGTAGTGTGTCTATAATCTGTGATTGGTGCCAGAAGAATGGTGAACGTGACTTGGTCCTACAGAGACCTGTTGGGGGGGGGCTTGCATGGGATGGGGCTGTGCTGGGCTCTGTGGGTGCTGCTAATTGGATCCAGGTGCTGTAACACATAGGAGCTGGAGGAAGCGCTGTTGGAATGATGAGAGTTTGTGGTGATGGTAATGCGAGTGCCTATACAACGGGAAATGAATCTTACTCATTACTCATCACTGAGAGTGTGGATTCATTTCAGGGAATATTTGATTGTTTGCCGTATAGGCAGTATAGTGTGTATGCGTTTGTGTGTGTGTGTTCATAAAAGACTAAGAGCACAGACTTCAGTCAGCAGAGAAGATCCTCCCCTCAGTTGTGATTATTAATCTTGCTTCACTGACAGGAAAACCAATCGCATCTGTAAATACTGTACTCTGTGGGAGTAAATTGTAGCTATTGAAACACAGGCCTTCACTCTTTTGACAGATGTGTCATGGAACACTCTTTTCATCGTCCTTTAGTCAGAAATCTCCAGGCATGGAGTTTTCATACAGAGGAGGTACAGATTGCAGAATATCAACAGCCGCGATTCAGGGATCTTTATCTCGGGTGACCGTGGATGTCTCCCCGACATCCGTGTGTCTGTCTCTGTCTCCGTCTCCGTTTGACTCGCCAACACAGCTTCATTGGTAGTCTGTTCTCTAACCTTCTGCTTTCAAAAAGGAGGTAATAGGAATCACTTTGAAAAGGGCGAATCTTGAATGAACTCTCAGCCACTGTCACGTGGGGATGCTAACTCTGCTTTCTCAGTTGTATGTCGCTTTTAATGAAAGCGCCTGCTACATAAATGTAAGGTATTGTCTTGGCTGTGATGGGTTGGGGTCCCACCTTGGTTTATTCCCTGCCTTGTGCCTGTAGCTTCTGGCGTAGGCTCCAAACCTCCCACAATCCTGCATAGGAGAAGCGGGTACAGGAAATGGATGGATGGTATTGTCCTGGGTCCTCAGTAGATGTCATGTATGGTGCCATTACACAGAGACACATACTGTGTATTAAATGAGTTAATGATGTTTTCAAATGTGGACCCAGCAGCTAGTGACTGGTTAGGGTTGTGGTTATAGAGAGACCCTGGTGTGTTGCATTATGACAGTTTCAACGCACGTCCCTGCAGTTACTTTTCTGGTCCCACTGACTTTTCTCCAGCAGTGACTGGCAGCACAGGGTGATCCCACACACTGTGCGTTTCAGATCTTCAGGTCTTTCATCACTAGTGCCGTCACTATGCGCATGTGTGGGCTCATCATGTCTTAGCAGACTCGTGGGGGGGGATTCTTTAAAAATAAAGTTTTAAATGAAATCCAGGTTGGAGGTTAACTCAGCTACGCTCTTCACAAAAGAGTAACTCACTTGGGTACATGCCAGGACTGGCCTTTTCGGAACAGCTAAGGAAAAATAGGCTTTTTGTGAACCCTCCCCCAGCTGCCTCCACTCGAATGATGGTAAATATAGACAAATGGAGCTCCGGTTCTGTCATCTTTGCCCCTACGTGATATGCAGGATTAGACCGTGTCGTTTATCTGGGCTTAATGGCGATGGTGCTAATTGAACACAGAGATGGCGTCCCGTTCAGGATGCAGTTCACCGTTGATGTCGATCTGACAGAGTCACCAGCGGGGTCCAGCTCGGGTCACGCAAGGTCATGTAGCACGGGCACCTTCCCCCAAGGCATACACCTCTGCTGGGCTGATGCTGCCGGCCCCCTTTAACCTGCGTCACTCCCGTGTCTCCTACAGAAACCGCAAGGAGGGGGAATGAAGAATAAGAAACAGAAGGAGTGGGGGGGTGGGGGGAGGCGGAACAGAAAAGGAGGGGGATGATGGGTGTGAATAAGACACCACTGTCCCACAGGGGCGTGAGACTCCACCACATGTGGTACCGCTATGGAGTCACATCCTAGTCTCGTTTCACCTTCTCAGCCGGAAAGCCCCATGGCATGATGGAAGCCACACTTGAAAGCATTCCTGCACTGCGGTCCCCAGTACGACCCATTCCTCTGTGTGTGTGTGTGTGTCTGTGTGTGTGTGTCTGTGTGTGTGTGTGTGTGTGTCACTGCGACCTCATTAACTGGGGAGAGTGGCTGATACATCTCAGGAATGTTTTCTTAGAGACGGCAGGGGGATGAAGGGTCACGTCGCTCCCTGAATCATGACCCTGGAGATCAGTATGGGAGGGGGGGGTGCAGGGTGACCCGACAAATCTTTAACCCTCTGTTACCTACATGGTAAAGCAAGGTACTGAAGTGGCAATGTATGAGACGAACCTCCAAGGGCTGGATCCAGTGAATCCTGGGATACTGGGATACAGGTAATGTGTGCAGGTACCACACACAGAGCCCAGTACAGGTAATGTGTGCAGGTATCACACACAGAGCCCAGTACAGGTAATGTGTGCAGGTATCACACACAGA
>JAAGVU020000001.1:10288115-10309033 GCA_011763525.2 Mormyrus iriodes
GCCTGCTAGCTTACTCCTGTTTGGTGCCCTGTAGCCTGCTAGCTTACTCCTGTTTGGTGCCCTGTAGCCTGCTAGCTTACTCCTTTTTGGTGCCCTGTAGCCTGCTAGCTTACTCCTGATCTGCACGCTGTAGCCTGCTAGCTTACTCCTGATCTGCACCCTGTAGTTAACTAGTGACCTGCCTGATCTTGCAAATATGGCATCTAAAGCTACTGAGATGAATATCTCTTCGTCTCCAGACACCGTTGATTAAATCTATAGAGAGCAGTGGTCGGTCTCCGGCTGCCGGTTGCTGATCCTGTCTTTTGGTTCCCTCCTGCAGTCTGTCTCCCCTCCAAGATCATCTGTGCCACATGGCAGGCTTGTGCAAAGAGGTGACGGAACACTTCTTTCACGGGATAGGAGCCCCATCGCTTGGTGTATCTCGGACGTGACAGTTCCAGGAAGGATCTGACGGGGGTGGAAAATGAGTCCGCTGAATCTGAGCCGTGTAGAGCAGTTATTAAGATGCATGTCATTATTAGTTTCAGACAGCAGACTGCATGTTGTTGACACGCGGCTAATGGGTTAGCGTTTGAGGCACGCTTGCTTGTTTGCGCTGCTAGTGCAAGGATGCTGTGAGCCTTGTTATCATTAGCTTTAGCCTCTGCGTTCGGCCTCCTCAGACCCGCCGCCCCGGCTCTGTGTGGGCCTGTCTCACTGTGTGGCAGCACAGGATTAGTTACACTGCTGTTCAGCCCAGATATCAGCAGGCAGTGTTAAGGCCTTGGGTGTTAGCTGGAGGGGGTTGTGGAGAGCTCTGGTAGGGACAGACAAGGATCAGTCAGGGGTTTGGATGGATGCGATCATATGCGAAAACCGACTCTTGGGGTGGCCGGGTCCGCAAATCCGTACTCTCTACATGAGATACAAGGCAGCTGGGTTCCTGAGGATGCTGCCGATGTAACTGGATAAAAACAAGCTGCAGATTCCCCCCCGGGACTTGTGCTACAGTCAGACACAGATATACCAACACTGTCAGCCCAGCTGATGGACAGCAGTAACAGCTCAGTGTGCTGCATCTGTTTAAAATGGTCTGTTTGAAACTGTCTCTGTTTAACAAAAAAAATAAAAACATTTCAGTGTGTTTTCTCTGTATAATTAAACACAATTCAGTATGCTATCAAGGAGTGCTGTTACAAAGGCTTACCAAAGAATGCTTATCTACAGGCACCCCTATAGGCCCATATTTTAGAAGCTCTGTTTGATGTGCTTGATCAATAGTCATTATAGAGCATTACATGATTTTTGTGCCTCTTAGGTCTATCGGTGGTGCCCTCTCCTGTATCAGTGTATCGGTGATGTGCATATGAGCCCTGCCCTCTCTTTTGCTGCCCCAGAACCATGAGAACGAGACGGCACTACATTGCGCGGCCCAGTACGGTCACTCGGAGGTGGTGCGGGTGCTGCTGGAGGAGCTGACGGATCCCACGATGCGCAACAACCGCAGCGAGACGGCGCTGGACCTGGCAGCGCTCTACGGCCGGCTGCAGGTGGTGCGCATGCTGCTGCGGGCCCACCCCGACCTGATGTGCTGCGGTCGTGGTGGCCTGCACACGCCCCTGCACCTGGCCGCCCGCAACGGCCACCGTGCCGTGGCACAGGTGCTGCTGGAGGCTGGCATGGACGTCAATGCCAGGGTGAGGGGGGTGGTGGGTGTCTGGGGAGGGAGGGGGTGGTAAATCTGAAAGGTGGTCCAGCTGGAAGCGAGATTGTCAGAAAGGGTGAAATATGAGGTGTGGGGGGGCTGGGGGGAGGATATCAGAGATCCTTTGTCACCTGCTCCGTGTCCCTAAGCGCTGGCATCCATCCTGTGTCATGTGACCTTCTGCCTCGCCTCCATACCAAGTTCTGCTGCGTAAGGGGTCACAGTGGAGGCCAGGTCAGAAATGCCTCTCCGCTCACTGGCCGTGCAGCGGGAGGCGAACAGGCAAAAGAAAATTCTGGTTTTCCGCCCCCCGCCTCTGATTAGCTTGTCGCTACACCAGCATCCTGTGCTCTCGCGGGGCCTCACTTCCTGTAGTACTCATGCGGTCACAGCACCAGAAAACACAGGATCTGGGCACACCGCTCGGCTTCTTCGATGTGTAATTTCGTGGGCTGGTAACCTGTGAAGTTCTGAGATCACGGTGTCACTGCCCTGTAGAAGGCGATCCACAGCAGAGTCCTGTGCGTGTTTCCGAGGGTTTGTTGACCTTGAGCCACTGGGGTTGGACATGAGTGCAGAATCCTGAACTTCCTGATTATTTAAATGTGACAGGGAAAAAGAAGGGAGAGTTCAATAGACTCTCAGAAGTGAACGAAGGAAACTGACAGGAAGACCCTGAAATTCCTGTAAGCGCTCGGTGAGGGAATTGGTTCCCTGGTGACATAATCACCTGATCGGCAGTAGGAGGTTGGGTCGAGGGAGCCCAGTTTCCCGCCCGTTTACGCTCATATAGGGGTTGGTCTTTAGAGGAGAGTGAATTTCGGAGCGATCGGACTGCGTGGCTCTGGAGTCTGGCGTCACTGCTGCTTTGCTGAGTAACCTGGGACTGTGAGTCAGCCCTGGTCAGTACAGAAACTCCAGGGGGCGCTTGCGTTCACCGTGGGAGGCAGGGGAGTACGCAGTGGAACAGCAGGTGACTTTTGGAATTCATTCTTCCGTTTCTGTTGGAGCAGCAGGTCAGTGCTAATTGCTCCTGGCTGGCCGTTTGTCATATGACTGACAGCTGTGCTCCTCTGAGCATCAGCGGCTCTGCTGGGAGGCTTCAGGCTTCAGTGCCGCAGATGGCAGCTGGCTCGGATGGCTCTGCCAGCAGATGGCAGAGTGGTGAAGGAGCGGCACCTGTCACCAGAGTGTTATGGGTTCCAGTGAGCAGCCCATGCTGAATGTCTTCAGTACTGTGCACAAAGAACAGAAGCTTATAAACATGTCATGTTTTTAAATCATTGTAACGAACAAAGTCATGTGACCAGTGTGAAAACTATATAGGGGTGTATTTGGAGCTGATCATGACCATATGTATGGCACAGTTTGACGCGATATCTTTCTGCAACTTTCTTTTTCTCTCTTTCTTTCTTTATTTTTTTCTTTCTTTCTTCCCTCTCTCCCAGACTGAGAAAGGCAGTGCCCTCCATGAGGCAGCACTCTTTGGGAAGATGGACGTGGTTCGACTTCTCTTAGATGCAGGTGTGTCTCTCTTTCCCGTCGGCCTGACCTCACAGATGGAGCGGCTTGCACTTTATCGGTCGCCTGGAACACCCCCGCACCCCTCCAGGCCGAGGCGATTTCCCTGCAGATTGATGCCCGCTGGTCCGTCTCGCTGGCGTCACTGGCCACTTCGGAAGCGAAGGATAAATCTAGTCAAGCAGGCGGAGGGGATTATAGGAAGCGGCCGCTGCGGATTTCTCTGCCTCTGGACAGCTCGGCGCTGACGCTCGCGCTCCTGACCCAATCTCTCGGTGCACTGTCACTCACTGCGATTTGTGCAGCCGCACTGGTGACGACGCAGTAAGCCTGCTTCTGGAGAGTCTGCCGGCAGTGCTGCTGAGGTCACCTGACAGATGGAGGGAGAGAGAGGCGATATCCAGATTTACATCATTTTCTTTCCTTGAGCTTGTTCCAGCCCTGGTGGTCAGCACTGATAGAGGTGCAGATTATCTTCCACCTCTATAGGGTGTTATTCATCCTCCCCCTATGTTCAGGACCCCCCCAAATCGCTACGGTGCCCCATTTACCTTCGGCCAATCTGGTTGCCCATAGCAGTATATAGAACAGATTGGCTGCAAAAGCCAAATAGATTTTGTATTTTTTATTTTGCTGGATAAAATTTCCAGTCACAGAATAATCATCTGTGTGCATGATCCTTCAGGGTGCCGATTGAACCCACCGGTTTGGCCAGATCTTGCGGTTAACCTGCAGGTTATCAGAGGGCAAAGATTGCTTTCCCCTGGGGTAGTGGTACCTCAGCTCCGGCAATGATGGTCCTGCTTGCAAGATGCCTTAAGAGCCAAAGGTAAAACCTCGCTCCCGCACTCTGCCGCAGGGATTGATGCCAACATCCGAGACTGTCATGGCCGAACAGCCCTGGAAATCCTGCGGGAGCACCCAGCCCAGAAGTCTCAGCAAATCACAGCGCTCATTCAAGGTAGGGCAGCCATGGCATTAATTCGCCAGAGGATAACCAATCGCTGTATTCAGGCGAAGCATAAGAGCTGGGTAAAGGACAGTCGATGCCCTCCTGAAGCCCTGAATTTAACACACGTTTAAGTAAAAAAAGACTCACAGATAACTGGAAAATACAGAGTGCCTCCACGGTCAGACATGTGCAGACTTTCACATACGCAGAGTGTCAGACAGCTCCGGCTGGTTGGCCGCTTCCCCTCGACAGTGAGATGTAGGCTGTTGGATGAGCCTGCTCCAACACCAGGCTATCTCTGTCTGTCTCTCCATGTGTCTTTCACTCTCTGCCTCTCTTTCTCCTTCTCTCTCTATCTCTCTCTTTCATTCTCCGACCTGCTTTGTCTATATCTGTCTCTCCTCTGTATGTGTCGCCCTGCTGTTGGCTGTGGATTCTCTGCTTGACACTTTCAAGTTAGAATGGAATGTTATTTGAAATTTAAACTTGACTTTTATTCTCAAACACCTGTGAGTGCCCATTAGAATCACCCCACCAATGTGAGCTCAGCCTAGCATTCAGCACTGCCGTTTTGTAGTGGGACCCGGAAACAACCGGAAGGATAATCCCCAATTCAATAGCTCAGTGCTTCTGCAATGCAGCCAGAGGATCAGCTGTACTTCTCAGACAGGTTTTGTAAAGAGAAAGTGCCTTAAAGGGTGCTTCCCTGTGATTTACAGTAGGGGGGGTTGTTGTCTGGGAACCAGAATCTTGATCAAAAAGTTGCAGTTGGTTCTAATTCCTGTAGCCACCACCCTGGAACAAGAACTTTGAACTGAAATGCTTAAATAAAATATCTTGTTCTAGATGAGATTTGCAGTTTGCTTTGGATAAAAGCATAAGTCAGACAAATAAATATTGTAAGTCACTGTAGATAAGAACTTTAGCTAAAATCAATGAAATGCAAAAAATTTCAGTTTTAGAACCACATAATCATGTTGCTCTGTGGCCTGGTGTGTATATGTGCTAGTGGGCTGGGGTGAGAGATGAGGATAGATTGAGAAATTGAGAAAGAGCCTCATTCCAGGTGCAAGCAGGGAGGGTGTGATGGTGGGGGCAGGGGGGTGTATGTGAGTGGAAACTCATCTCAGGAGGAGCAGAGGAAAGAGCAAAATCGGCGTGCCCAGCCGTGTCTGCTGGAGACACAACATCCTCCACATGCCATCTGGGAAGGGAAGGAAATCCCTTGTCACTCTCCCACGCACGTTCTGCCGAATCCATATGGACCGGGCTCGTTCGGAGTGAGCTGGTCCGTTGGGGTGACTTTGAATCTTTTGTGAAGTGAATGATGGACTCGCATCTGCTTAGCGGCCGGCCTCCTCACATGCCCACCAGTGTCTGCAGAAAGCCTTTATTTATGGCTATTCAGCAACTAGCAAGTCGCGTCTTTTTCACTTTATTTTTGTAACACACTCTTCGCAAACAGTCGCCTTACTCCCCATAACACGAGATGTAGAAACCTGACAAATGGACTTAATTTATAACAATGTGACTGACGTTAGCATTGGGGGTGTAGATAGGCATGGAGAACATTAGCATTCCACAGTTAGCCTGGCAAAGCTAAGAGGGAGAGGGGTACATAGAAGCCCCCCCAGGGAGGTGCAGCAGCAGACTGCCCAGCCCAAAGTGTCGTTGACCATCCGGAGCGTTCATGCAGGGGGGTGCTCATGCGAGGGGGGTGGGCATATCAGCACTATTCTGGGACTCACATTCTCTCTCATGAGGTATGAGACGTGGCTAATATCTTACACATGTCTTGCATACGATTGATATCTGTGTTATGTTTCATTTGGCTGAGGCTCACTTAGTGGTCCACCACCGTGAAGGCACTGCGTTAAAACCCGGCTCCTCTTCTCCTGCTCAGTCACGTCTGCTTTTTTGGACGATCAGCCACGTTTGATCCCCTTTTAAATTTCTCCACATTACCACAGATTTTCATTTGTTTGACTTACCTGTTCCCCGGACCCCCTGAGGTGCTGACCTTTGACTCAGCCAACTCTCTCAAAAAACGGCCAATCAGTCACTTTCTCACTTCCCCATAGTTTGTTCTTTCTTTCTTTTTTTCTTTTGTATCTCTTTCTGACCTTTTCCTC
This sequence comes from Mormyrus iriodes, assembly GCA_011763525.2. Classification (NCBI taxonomy): domain Eukaryota; kingdom Metazoa; phylum Chordata; class Actinopteri; order Osteoglossiformes; family Mormyridae; genus Mormyrus; species Mormyrus iriodes. The sequence goes on from JAAGVU020000001.1 coordinate 10,294,408, forward strand.
CCCTTCTCTCTCCACAGAGTACATGGATGAGGAGCTGGACAGTAGGAGTGCCCAGGATGAGCCCATCCGACACTGTCCTGTTCCCACCCCCCGCACCTCTGTGTCCTCCCCGGCTGCCTCGCCCTCCCTCAGGATTAAAAGTAAGCTCCCCCCCTCCTCCACATTTGTGATTAATCTCCTTCTGTGCACCCCCTCCTGTCAGGCAAAGCCAGCTCTCTCGTTTCCTGCCTGACCTTCCGTGCCCTCGCCATAAAAGAACATCTTATGATGGTGGATATTCACTGTGGGGGGTGTGAACCGTCTGAGAGACCTGTGCTGGATTTTTAGGTTTTTACTCTATTTGGCAGAAGCTCCCATCCAGAGCAGCTGAGAGGAATTGCAGCAGATAACATTACAGGAGCACAAAGCCTTTGCCTATTAACAAGAAAAGAGCCTTTGGTAACTGTTAGCACAAGGAGATGGTTCACTGCTATACTGCTGCAGGGCTGCAGCACGATTACAGATGAATACAGGCATACCCCCAGAGTCTTACAACCACGCTGTTCATGTTCCTTCAGTATTAGTATGCCATTTGGGGGGAAATTAGGTAAACAAATGGGGTGCTAGTATACGCCATCCTGCCTGCTTTCATCAGCCATGGGAACGGCTTGGGCAGACCCCCATCACTCCACATGGAAGTGATCCTGTGGTGTATAGGTGGAGCTTCAGGGCAGTCAGCCAATAGCAGGGGGCTCAGGAGGTCAGCTGAGAGATGAAGTAGGTGAGCTGAGAGGGGAACTGGGAGGTGAGTTCAGTGCTAAACCTGTAGGCAAATGAAAGTTGTAGGTGATTTCTAAAGCTAAGGTGTAAACATGTGGTCTGGCAGCAGGGCTGTGTGGAACAGTAAACTAGATGACAAGGGGAATGAAGGTCTTAAACTGAGCTGTGTGTGTTCTTTTGGGACACATCTCTCAATGCACTTGGTTACTGATTAGACTGAATGGTTGGAAATGACATTCATAAATAAGAGGAACGAATTTTGAGAATAAGGCTTCCCTAAATGTGGTCAATGCTGCCCCCAGTGGTGAGAATAGGTACTGCCACACTCTGAACCTCTGTGTTGTGCTCTCTGTTTTGCAGAGGATAGATTTCCTCTGCTGATCTCTGACCCTAGGGGCCAAAATCACAGGCAGTTCTGCTACATTAGTGTTGTCTCCCATGGAGCCCAGGAGCATTCCACAATAGTTGTAAATTTGTGAGTTTTTGTGAGTTTAGCAATTTCCCTTCTCTTTGTCTTGTTTCCCTCTCCCTTACCTTATTTTTAGTGTGATTAAGGACCTTAAAAGCTGCAGCACTGTTTTATTGACCTTCCAGGAAGTGACAAATCTGCCAATTTGAGAGCTTTGGTTCCCAGCTGAAGGCAATCACAGATGTCCCACTTCAGAGCTTGTCCTGGCATTCCCCCTCGCTCTTACAGACAGGCTGCTTTTGCTGGTGTTTATGTCTTGGCAGTGCTCAGAAGGAGAGGAGGATCTGATTACAGATGTCTGAGGATTGAAACCCATTTCAGTTTTCTCTGTCTGCTCTCCACCCTCTGCCACACATCAGTTACACCTTCATGCTTAACCCAAAGCCACCTCAACCCCCCCAGCCCCTCCCCTGACTAAGAATCCCTTACTCCCACACAATTATTTTAAGCCAGTGATGCTACCTGCCAGACATTAATTCTCGTACCAGAAGAATTACAGAACACCCACTAATATGTGCTTGGGACCCTGGTGGGGCTGAAAAGTTCAGAGAAATATTTAGTGCCATACTTAGCAGGTTATAGACCTGAGTCATAGACAGGGAACCGCTGTTGGTGCATGGAGCCAGGACTTAATGCTAGTCACTCCTCAAAATATATGGCCCCATAAGTAAGGGGAAGTGGTACGCTGCAGCAGTACCTCGCATAGGAGTGTTCATTAAACGAGGATAGTGAGGCAACACTGATGTCCCACGTGCTGTGATAGATCATCTGCTGCTGTCAGACTCTTGAGGATCCTGTTAGAAGTTCAAGAATCTCCCAGTGACATACTGTTGGGGAGCCCAGATGTTCTCCTCTGTATTCCAGACGAAGCTGTGACGGGAGAGTTGTCCAAACTGCTGAACGAAATCAAGATGTGCCGAGACAAAGAGTACTCTTTCGAGGACCTGTGCCATACCATCTCCTCGCATTCCATGGAAAGCTTTGGGAGCGGTCGCCATGCCGACGAGCAGCGCAATGGAACTTTGACACGAGTCAACAAGGTGAGGGGGGTGACGTGGTGCTGCCCATTGACTGTGAGTTTGGCAGTAAAAGGATGATATAGTAGGAAACAGTGTATACAGTACCAGTCAAAAGTCTGGATACACCCACTTTTAATTAATGTCTGTATTTTAGCTATGTTATTCACCTTATACTGAAAGGCGTCGAGGCAATTAAGTTATACATATCAAATATTACAATGACCAAGAGAAGTGTTCAACTGACTCTTAAAAAATAGCCCCCTTTTGCTTCAGTGACAGCATTGCAGACTCTTGCCGTTCTTTCAACCAGCTTCCGGATGTAGCCACATGGAATGCTTTTCCAATAGTCCTGAAGGAGTTTCCACAAGTTCTGGGCACAAGTTGGCTACCTTACTCTTACTCTTTGATCCAACTCATCCCAAACCAGCTCTGTAGGGTTTAGGTCGGGGGATTGTGGGGGCCAGGTCATCTGTCACAGCACTCCATCTCTTTCCTTGTTCACAGGATAATACGTGCTGTACTACATAACCTCAAGATGTGTTTAGGGTCATTATTTTGTTGAAAAGGGTTATCATCACGTTGAAAAACAAATATTTTTCAGTAAGTGTGTCTATACTTTTGCCTGGTACTGTAATTGTTCCTTTGAAGAGTTCTGTTTGACTTGTTTTGCTGTTAATCATTTTTATCAATATTATAAACAGCATAATGCATGTTCTTGTTGGGCAATGCATGTTCTCATTTCTATACATTGGGTTTTCTGCACTAAACTGCTGCCTGTCCTACCTGCTACCAGTAGAGGGCAGCCTGCACCAGGAATTAAAGCCAGGATGGGGCAGATTCTGTTTATATAATCTTTGCTATCTATTTATAGCACAAATGGCTTTTTTCCTGTTTGCTTGCTGGCATAAGTCAGAGTGAAGGCACATATGCGTTGTGCAGTAAATCACTGCTGCAGGTGTTAGATGCGCATGTGTGTTTACTTTATGCATTGCACTGCTGTGCAGTGGCTGTCAAGACAAGTCTTCTGTATGCGGCATGTCTGATCAGATTGCAGATTGGTGGAGGGGGAGCTTTTGGCATTTTCTCTGGTCCTGTAACTGGTCCTTGGCCAGAGGTATGCGGGTTTGCAAGATGGGAGACCAGGGATCAGTGGAAAAATGAGAGTAAGAGAAAACAGAGCAGTGAGGAAGAAGGTGGAAGAGAAATCTGAACACCATGGAGGCTAGACCCCAACCCAGCGAACGACTGCAATCCTACGTTCTACTGCATAGAGGGTCTGTGTCGAGCAGGGCTGGTTCAGAAGTGTCTTGTGGTGACACATGGGGAGGTCATCATGGTAGAATTATGAGGTGATCATGATGAGAAAGTTTCCACATCAGTCAAACAATTAGGTGACATACTCAGCCGCCTAGGGCACAATCTTCTAAAGCAGTGTTCAAGTCGCATGTCAGTTTTATGTTGTCTTGGACCCTCTTCAGTGCTAGCAAAGGAGAAGTATCCAATTGTGTTGGGGGGCGGGGGGGGGGGGGTGTTTGCAGTGAAGCTCACCTGGTGCCCCACATGGGCTTCGACTGGCACTGGGGGGGTGTGGTGTTCACTTCACAGGTCTCAGGTCTCCTCAGTTACATTCTCTGAAGAGAAAGATCTGCTTGTACTTTCACACTTTATAGAATTGTGGTCCTCAACGTAAGCACGAGGAGGATCGCCATTAAACATCAGTGTCCCCCTCTTTTCCTGGCCAGTGAAACAAAATCGACCAAATTTATTATCTCTCAGGGAAGGGATGGGTAGACTGCTCACATCTGTGCTCACTTTAGGTAATGATCCTGGGTGCATCGCCTCCTCTGTGTGCTGGGTACTTATTCAGTTAGGGGAGCATCTGTGCCTGTTAAGTGGGGATTATGGGTAAATTTGTGGTAGGTGTCCTTATTCTATGCCACAAAATGTATCGGACTTCTGCAGGCTCTTGGTCAGATCAGTGTTGCAGACTTTTCGCTCCTGATACCTGTACTGTGGGTTGGACATGTTCTGTGTGTGGTCTGGATGATGAGTCCTGGGTGCTGGGTACATGAACTGGGTGATGATGAGTACTAGTAGCTGTTGGTTATATGAACTGATAATAGTGAGTGCTGTGTATTGGATGCATGAACTGGGTAATGATGTGTACTATATGTTTGGTATATGAACTGGGTGATCCTTGTGTACTGGCTGTTGGGTATATGAAGTTGACGATTAGTATTGGGTGTTGAATGCATGAAATACTGGGTATTTCATGCTGAGTACTGGGAAGTACTGGGTGTTGGAAGTATGAACAGGATGATGATGAGTATTGGGCACTGGATATGTGAACTGGGAAATGAAGAGCATTACGTGTTGGGTATATGAACTGATTATGCTGAGTGCTGATTGGATGTATGAATTGGGTAATGATGAGTACTAGATGTTGGGTACATGACTTGGTGATGATGAGTACTGGGCTTTGGGCATATGAAATAGATGAGTACTCAGTGTTGGATGTATGATCAGGATGATGGTGAGTACTGTGTATTGGATGTTTGAACTGAGTAATGATGAGTATCAGGTGTTGACTGGTAGCATGGTTGATATGTTCTTCATGTTGATACTGGCTACTTCTCACTGTCTCCTGCTTCCTTGCTATGACAGCGACGCTCTCCTCCACTGGCCCCAGCTCCCGAGGAGGACGAGGGTGAGAAGAGCTGTGGCCCAGCTGTACTCTGGGAGGCGCTCACGCCCTGCAATGGCTGCCGTAACTTGGGCTTCCCTGGACTGTCTCAGGTACCTTATGATCCCAGATCTCCTCACTCTCGCACATAAAACACTGAGCTGCTAACCTGCACCCCTGTGCACAACCACACAGCAAAGCCTACACTGAATCCTGCTGTAAACCTTACTGAAAGTCCTACCACAAGCTCTGCCCTGACCTCTACAGTCAGTTCAGCAATGTACCTCTCAAATATATCCTTCAGTATATATTTAGTTTGCTTGACTGCAGTATATCTTTTGCTTTATACTTGTTTAGATGAGGGCTGCCGCGATTAGTCTGCGTAGTCAATGACGTTGACGCTGAAAATGCATCTACATTAATATTTTAAATCGATGCATCGTTTTTTTGAAAATTATTTTAACAAAATTACTTTTATGATTTCTAAAATGCTTCAGTTCAATATAATGTTTTCCTTTAACATCACTACGTAATTATGGGAGTAGTTCAAATTATAACAAAACAAAAAGGTGGCTTTTATACTGTGCAAAGTGCGATGGCATACCATAGCGGCACTAACGCTATGCAGGAGACCCTGCAGAGGAAATGCTCAGGAGCTATTATGTACGATGGACCTCCAGAGTAGGCAAAACCACCCTAAGTGCTGTCTATTCATGTTCATTAAATTAGCATTAGAACGGATAGCTTTTTAATATCTTTTGTCCTTGTAGCTGCTAAATACACTAATTATTAAAGCCATAACGTTGTCTGCCTGCTACATTAGAATCTTCATTGAATAAGTGTTTGTGAAAATGTTAAGGTTAAAATCTGGGCTTATTCTACGCTGATTGATGGTGCCGGTGTGTGCGTTTGTGCACGTTGGACTTATGGACCAATGTCGTTATCGTAAACTAAAACTGAAATGAAAAGGCACACTAAATAAAAAAAATTAATTCGTGAACTGACATGAAAATGAAAAACATATTTGCATATGTCAGACTTTAATCTGCAAAACGTACCGCCACACCACCATCTTCTTGCCTTATTTGACCACAGTATCTTGTCTTTTAAAAGATGTCGTGGCTGCTGATCTGTCCCTTCCTTCATCGCAACTTCAGTGCTTATCGCTTGTGTCGCATGTGGCGTGCTCCGCTAACCGAATTTATTAAGCATGACGATATGTCAAATTGATATAGATTACTAACTTTTGGGCATCACAATACACATCTCATTAATATATTTAGGCATACTACTGCTTGTCCAATTGTGGGCGAAAATAACGTGCGTATAGTGCCGAAAACCCGGTATACATTATCTAAAGCCCTGCAGTGGCATACAGTTTATCGTTGTCAAAATAAAATTAACTTAAACGGTCAAGTTGATTTTCTGAAGGAAAATTAATCGTTTAGGTTATTCGATCAATCGAATCGAATAGTCGATAGATTAATTTATATAAAAATAGTCATTAGTGGTAGCCCTAGTTTAGATATGTACTCTTCCGCTGCAGTATATATTTTGCTTTATACTTGTATAGATGTAGGCTGTACTATTCCCTATACCCTTTAGTATATTGTTTGCTTTATTGCAGTATATATTTGCAGTATATATTTTGCCTTATACTTGTTTAGATATATACTGTCCATTACAGTTTAACATTAAAAAGTCCCCTGTGTGATACTGGGTGCTGTACCCTCCACTGGACCGTACGCTACTTCCGGAAGCTACAGCCTGAACGCGCCCCCCCCCAACCGTGGTGTTTCTGTGCGCTGACAGTGCATGATTCCCTTTCTTGATCCTCACGGAGGCATCCGGCAAAGTGCCACGAGTATCCGCTAATGCTGGGTCCGTTCGTGGAGAACATGACGCCGCGGCTTGATCAATTCTGACGTGTGTTTTTTTTTTACGGCCCACTCTTGCACAGTAGCGCAGCCCGCGAAACCCCTGCGCCCTGTGAGCGCTGTTGTGTGCTAGTGCGTTGCCATGGCAGCGCGGTTAAGGTAAGCAGCGCTGACGGAGACGCCCGCTCCCCCGTCAGTGAGCAGTTTCATGGCGTCAGTGACCCCCCCCGGAGTCAAACGCAGCAATGCGCTCCAGATTAAAGGATTAGAAAGAGGATGTGGCTAATGCCGGGGACGAGATCTGGGCAAGTTGGACAATTGACATTTTTGTTTGTGCACTATCTCACGCCGATCACGGGCATCCCACCTGGCAGCTGCACCAGAATCGGCCAGTGAAATTTTTTGGGTGAATCTCAGATCTGTGAGGTTGTGTAAACTGAACACCAGTGACCCTGCAAGCGGTATCCATGGTTATCGCTCTTCTGAGTGCAGTTCTATTATCCTGACCACACTTCTGTCCCCCTAACCACAGATCCTGTGAATAACTGACCAGAGTTCTATATCCCATTACCACAGGTTTCACATGCCCCTGATCACTGATCTTCCACGTTTTTTGTCTGTGGCATGGTCTGTCAGTCATTTGCCTGTTGCATGGTCTGTTAGATGTTTTCCTCTAAACCAGGGGTGGGCAGTCTTATCCAGAAAGGGCCACTGTGTATGTGGGTTTTTGCTGCAGCTCCCTAATTAGATTACTAATTAGAGGACTGATTGGCTGAAGAGTCCTCACACCTGGGTTTGAACAGCTGACCTAAGGGTTATCCCAAAAACCTGCATACACACTGGCTCTTGTGTAGAGACATACGGAGAGCTGATTTGTCAAGGCGTGGCATTCGCTGAATTAGGGAGAAAGGGGATGGAGTGCTGCAGGTCTCCGGGGGACAGTGCAGCTGTCACCCCCCTCCGTGATGGGTGTCTCCCTCTGCCAGAGAGTGCCAGCAGGCTTCCTGGGGAGATGGAGTCTGCTCTGCAGTGCAGTCTACATTTCACTTCATTTCACATAATGACAGAATGTGTGTTGAGTGTGTGTTGGATTATAGGGTCCTTCATAAGATCAGTCTTTCTTCTGTCCCGCTGTCCCTCAGAGTGTCCTGTAGTCCTTCAAAGAGCCCCCTGTCCCTCAGAGTATCCTGTAGTCCTTCAGAGAGCCTCCTGTCCCTCGTAATGTTGTGTCATCCTTCACAGAGTCCCCTGTCCCCTTGGTCCTCACAACGTCCTTTTGTATCTTACATCATCTTACAATCCATCTGTAGGCAGCTGAGATGCTGGACTCTAAACGTGCCTGGCATTTCAGAGGACATGCTGCAATCTGAGTATATGTCTGTGTGTGTTTTTAATGGAGACATGGCTGTGTGTGAACGAGCTTGATGACTATGCTCGCTTGTTCCCCAGCTGGAACAGACAGCCTCTGAAGTTGCAGAGCACCCCCCCCACCCCGCTCGCCCCTCCCTTTGTGACAGGTATTTCTTGTCATACCATCTCTATTAACAGAGATGTTTTGGAGTATCGATGCAGTTACGGTGTGCTCCTAGTTCTCTCCCACAGTGCAACTGAAAAGAAGCCAGTCTGGTTATTAAACATTATTTACATGGTCAAATTTATATTCAAGTGTATGCATTGTTGCTTCTTGGTCATGTGGCAATAAAATTCTGATTTTTTTGGGGTTTTCTATTTCAGAAGCTGTGTCGCAGCACGCTAGTTCATTACCCTCAGCAGATGTAGGCACAGGGTGATAGGTAGGTAGGTTGTGGGGGTTATAAGGAATGAATGCAGTTCTGTTAGTGTCCAGCAGGGGCCAGTGGCACTCATAGCTGCGGGTACAGGTGCAAGTGCTGGGAAGAGCCCCCCCACCCCATGCCTGAAGTCGAATATTCTTCCTGCATGTGTCTCCTCCTCCTGTCTCCATTTGAGATGACAGTATCTCTATGACGATAGCGCGAGGTGTGAGGGGAGCGTAGGCGGTGGGGGCGACGATTTGGTGGCTATGGAGGGGGGGGTTGGTTCTGGCTGCTAGGGAGGGGGATTTCCTTTTGCACAGAGAGACAGTCTTCTCTGGAAAAAAAAAAGTTGTAACTTCTTAATTTCTGAACCCTGCAGTGGGAGGGACAGAAAGAGGAGGAGAGAGGGAGAGGAAGAGAGAAGGAGAGCACCAGTGTTCCGGCGTTGCTAGGAGACATAGAATTCATTAAGTGCGAGGCGTGGGATATCCACCTACTTCCCATTGACAAATCTGAAGCCTGATCAACAAGGGCATGTCAGAGGCCTGCGCGGGTTCCATAGGAAGTTCCCGGCCGTGCATAGGTCATTAAGCTGGATCTTCAGCCCCCCCCCGCCAAAAACTCTGAGTCTCTCATTCTCCTGCATCCTGTCTTCCAGTCAAATCAGTCAAAGTTATTGGGGCAAACAACTCAGAAGAGAGGTGCCGGACTGCCAAGCCACTGCAGAATAATGGGGGGAGAGTATTAGCAGTAACAGTTATTAGTAATGTAAATATTGATTCGGAAGACACATTACCGTGGATTGTTTGCCTTATCATGTTTACTTTTATGCTAGTAGCTGGGCTTCCTGTGATAATAATACATCTCCTAGACTTGAGGCAGTGTATATTATATATATTCTCCATCTTCTTTCCTTCTTGCTTTCTGCAACCTCTTACCTCAACAACATCCCCCAAGACTTACGAGTTAATGTAACTAAATTGATGTTAAGAAAATCCTGTTTTGATGACTCTGATTTCTCATTAGTCTGTAAAAGACTCCCTCGCCCTTGACCAGTCATTGTCATTAATAGTCTTGTTGTTCTTTACTGTGCTGTCATGTCATGCTGCTTCACCCTGAAAAGTTGCCTTTCACGCGGTTTGTAAAATCCATTTAAGGGTCACCGGAAACCGAGTGTGACTTTGACACGGGTGCAGGTTTTTGGTCACTCACTGTCTCCAGGGCATTTGAAGAAAGTACATATGTAAGACTAGATTTGAAGGCCACAAATGATCATAAGCCAGCTAAGAAAAACTTGGAAACCAGTCAAGTCCTCGTTGGTCAGCAATGATTCAGAGAGACTCCCATCAGTCTGGCAACCCTGCTGAGAATCTCATTTATGAAGTATTTTTGATGCTTAGAAAATCTCAGGTATTATCATTGTACTTACATACGAGCCACAGATCTGTAAAACAACTTCCTGTCACCTTTTGATGTTTGCTCGAGTGAGTTACACCGTTAGAAGTGATGGAAATTCAGGCCTTGGATATTTTTATACTTTGGATGCTGTCAAGGTTCCCTGCAAAGCTGACTCAACCGGTTGCTATGGAGATGCCTCTCTTGACAACGTGACTGTAAAAAGAAATGTACGTACAGTTCTGGAGCGATACACAGTGATGCCACCGTGCCTGAATTAGCATCATGTGATCCCAGCAGTTTAATGAGGTCCACCTCTGTGGCAGCGGGGGAACTGAACTCAGAGCACAGAGTAAGGGAGCCGTCGCATTCTCACGTTCCTCACTTCCTCTCTCCTTGGGCAGCTCTCACTCCTTGATTTGTGTTTGGCCTCCATAAGATTCCTGTCTCACTGTTTGGCATCAGATTCTAAACTCATGACTGGCCATGGAGGAATCAGGTGACACTTCCTCTCTTCATCCACATGTCTTCCTGTCAATCTTTTTTGCCGCATGTCAGTCTAGCTGCCTCTTTTTTTGACTTGTACGTATCCTTATCTATCTCTCCTATTAGCACACCGGTCTGCCACACCTGCTTACATCTCCCTCTCTCCCTTGGATGGCTGAGGCCCCTCCCTTGCGTCCTTGCGCTGTAAGCTGTAACCTAGTTGGATGCATCAGGAAATGCCTGCCAATAATAGCTCCCTTTTACATCAGAACGTGAGAGTTCTCCTTCGAGATGGGCAGAAAGAGCACTTTGTGTGGGTTGAGAGTGTGGGATAGTCGTTGACCGGCTATCCAGGCATGCATATGTGGGGGGGTAGACTCAGGGAAGGGTGTGGGAATTAAATCCCCAACCCGAATCTCACAAGGCCTGAGATCACGTAGCACCAGGGATGGGAGCAAGGGAACAAAGAATTTCCTGTTTGGTATCATGGGCCTGAATTCAGTGCTGGCTAATTAGGGGCCGGAGGACGCCGAGTGTTTGTTTGTTGCCTTCCTGTAGGAGAGACAAGGTCGGCAATGTCTCTCTTCTGTTAAGGATAGAGAGAGAAAGCCGTGGTGCTGTGAAGGTCTGTGAGGGGCTTTACCTCCGCAGGAAGGGCAGAGGGCTCCATCGGGATCGCAGGTACATGTACGCTGCTCGTGGGTGGGAACGCACCGATCGATGGCACCGGCCAGGAGCTCGCCTGCCTGCTCCTCTGACTCCTCACTCCCTGAGGTCCAGACGTAGTGCAGGCATTCAGCTGTTGCGGGGGGTTTTGAAGGCATGCTTCTTTAGGGATTGTGAGTCCTGCTGTGTTTCTGAAGGGGTATGGTGGTTGGGCAGGGGAGTAGAGTGTTCCTCTGGGGGGAGGACTTTTTGTCTACTCAGAGTACTGCAGCGCAAAGTGGGTTTAGCTATGGGGCTCAGCTCAAGTCTCTCAGACTAGTAAACTAGAAGAATCAGTGATATGATCTTGCATGAAGAGATTGGAGGTTACGGGGGTGGGTTTGAATGGGGGGGGTAGACAGTGACGGTGAGTGAGGAAGAAGGCATGCAGAAAAGCTGGAGTGGGATAGGGAGAAAGAGAAATAAGAGGGAGAGGGAGAACAGCGGATGGATGGACTTGCAGTTTGGAAGGAAAGCTGGAGGTATGAGAGGTGCATCGAGTGAAGGAGCAGGCCGTCCTCCACGCCGCAGCCTTGTTCTCTCGCTCTTTCTCTTCTGCTTTTCGCTCCCTTTTTATGTCAGCTCTGTGCCACCAGGAGCTTTGCTTCCTGCCTCCAATGGGCGACCGTAATGGTTCCTTGTCTGCTGGGGCCTGTGGTCAAACACTATGGTCGCCACACACACACTTTATGCATCCAGAGGCCACTCCAGCAGTGTTATCTGACTAGCACTGCTAGAGAGTTAACTAACACTAATTAACATTGCCAGACAGTTATCTTCCTTCTGAGTGTAATCTGGGCAATAGCAGTAGCTCTGGCCCTGGTTTCATTCCCGTTTTGACCATACCTCGGTCTAATTCCCTGCAGAGAAGTGTTCCCTGTTTATCTTTAGCTTTGTATGGGATATCCGTATGGCTGTAGTGTTGGTTTGGCCTCGCTGTGTTTTGGGAGGAGGCCTTGCACTTCTGTAGAGTGAGTAACAGTGTAGTAGCACCCCCTACCTCCCTACTCCCTGGTGCTTTGCTTGTTTGTAGGTGGGGGCTGATGGGGTGTTGTGGGCATTTTGGTTGTAAATGGGGGCATAATGACAGAACTGCTGTGTCTGTAAACCCATGTTTAAATGGCTGTTTGGTGACCTGGAACCTCCTTACTTTGTTTGGAATATTTTAATTTTATGGTGCGTCACAAATATGCATTTTTCATTTTATTAAAAATGTCAAGTGTGCCCAATGACTCTGAGCAGGATAAATGTTTGTGAGATGGATGAGTGTCATTTCTGTCATTTATAAAGACATCACTGTTTTATGTTAAACATTCTTGTAATGTTGTGATGCTGATTCTTATTTTTCCCTCCATCTTTCATTACTCCACCAGGACTCCAAGCAGCCCGCTGACATCATCCCCTCACCATCCCTCGATGTCTTCTTGCCAGAGGACGAGGATAACCCGTTTGAATTTGTCACCAAGGCCGTCACCCGCAAACCCTGCTCACTGGATATTGGCCGTCTGACCGGCTGCTCTGAAGAAGGTGAGGTCCATGGCGATCCGGGGTCGCCTTGGTGACCATCTCTTTCTTGTCCTGCCTAAGTCGCTGTCATGGTAACCACCTCACCTGTGCCCACTTTATGGTTGATGTAGCACAGCTAAGGTTACCAAGGTTACCACCTTAGCAGGAGATAGAGGATCTGTACAGCTGCAGATTGAAGTGCTGTATTTATTTGTTAACTTGGCAAATACTTTGGCTTGGTATGACTTACTTGCTATACAGTTCTGCTGTTGGACCAAACTTGCCCAGTTTCCTGCTCTGAGTGTGAAGTCAAAGTTAAAATCCACATTTACATCAGTCTCAGGGATGTATGATTCGCTCAGATGTGAAGGAAGTCCTTGGGTAGGAATGTATTAACCTTTTTATTCTGTTTTGTCTTTAATCTTCAATAATTATGAAACCCTGCTTCTCTTATATATGAATTTAAATCTCCTGGTGGAGCTGTAGCTGAGTATTGTGGGTAGTGAGCTCTAACGATGCTGGTCCAGGGCAGGCTGTGTGGATGGATGGATGTATAGTAGGCCATCCTGTTAGACTCCTCTGGGCACCTTTATTTGGCCGCTTGACTAGCTTTTTGTTCTCTTCCTCCTTGTCTTGCCCCGTATTCTAATTCTCAACTCACTCTGTCCTGGGGGGGGGGGGGGGGCCCTTGAATGCCACAGCCTCATGCTCCCACCCCCTGAAGGAGGTGAGGGAAGGTGAAGGGGAGGAGGCAGGTGAGGGAAAGTGAGGGAGGTGAGGTCGGAAAGGACTTCCTCCTGTGCACTGCATCCAGAGTGTCTTCCACAGATTCTGGGCTTGTGTGTGACTGTCTGTGAATCATGGGGGTTGCTTGGCCATATAATTATTACTCACATAATTATTAATTCATACTCATACACACAGACACTTATATACAGTACATACAGTGGATTAGAACGTCATGTCTATGATCGGAAAGTAGCTGGTTCAAATCCCAAGGTCGGCAATGTGATGTCACTGTGGGGTCCATAAGCAGGGCCCTTCACCCCCAGTTGCTCCAGGGACCGTCTGACCCTGCTTTCTGCATAAAAGCATCTGATAAATAAATAAGATGTAAATTAATAAATGTAAATATAGTGCACATATATGCAGCCTGCTTACAGTATGGACAAGCTGAAGTGTAATCACTGCTGTTGGCATGGGCCCCTTCCATAATGAGCCACGTTAACAGGGATTAACACCCGACACGATTCCCCGGCCCTGGGCACTGCGGCCAGTCTCATTCTGAGCAAGGAGCAGCAGGTAACAGAGCCATCAGAGCTCCCTACCCACAATTCTCAGCGGCGGGTCCACCCCCCAGCAGATGCCTCTTCAGCATTCTGCTGTCAGCCACACAAATCGCAGCCAAATCACGAGTCCCAGATGATAATGACAGGTTTTGTCAGGAAGCTGTCCCGTCGGAGGATTTTTGTCCTCTGTCTGGCTGTGTCTGGCCCGCTCACTCTTAGGCTGTGTCTTTTTCAGCTTCTGGTCGCCTAGAGCAGGAGGAAACTGAATGAAATGCTTTAGCCACAAATGGGCTTTTATAGGTTGGCCTGGACAGTCTGTAAGCGGGCAGATGGGCAGTCTATCCAGGGCTCTGTGTATAGGGTGGCACGCTACCTGGCAACTGAGCCTGGTGCTGGAGAGGATCAAATCAGATATCACTGAGGCATGCTGGGACATTTTTTTTCTCTGTTGTAGCATCCAACCTGGGCTCTGGGGGCTCCTGTACCCACCTCTTCGTCCTGGATCTTGAATTACATTTGCTTGCTTAGGTGACACTTGTATTTTAGCAATATACACTATATTTCCAAAAGTATTGGGACACCCCTACAAATCATTGAATTCAGGTGTTCCAATCACTTCCATGGCCACAGGTGTATAAAATCAAGCACCTAGGCATGCAGACT
>JAAGVU020000001.1:10309133-10319844 GCA_011763525.2 Mormyrus iriodes
TATTAAGAATGGGATGTCATTAAAGTTCATGTGTGTGTAAAGGCAGGCGTCCCAATACTTTTGGCAATATAGTGTACCTCTAATCCCCCCCCCCCCCATAAAATATGATTTATTAACTTATTTTTCATAAAATAGTTATTTAAATGGGGTTAATGTTTTAAAAATAGCTATAGTTAAAGTCCCCGTGTTATGAGGGATACGCTTCATTGGATCTGAGCACTACTGTGACACATTTGATGCAGACCATGTCCAGATCTACCTCCTGCAAATAGCTGCTTTGTAATCAGAGTCAGATGCTTCTGTCTGCATCCCGTATGCAAAGCAACTGCATCGGAAGCATCGTCCACACCATCAAGCTCATGGAGCAGTGCAGATCTGAGGGGCCTCAGGTCGAGGTTACGCCTCGTGAATGTTTGTTCCTGGTTCATATTTTTGTGGTGGGCGGGGTGAGGGTGAGGGTAGGAGGCTGCCTGCCTGACACCAATGTTTTGTCAGTGGAAATACTGGCAAAAAATTCTGGCACTCAGAAACTGGAGCCATGCCCTGGAGCGGGGTGGGGGGGGGGTCCCCATCTATTTAGCTCCATGAGGGTCAAATTCCGTCAGCAACGCAAAACCAAGGTCAGCTGCATTTCAAAAAATTGCCGTAGCTGGGGGTTGGGGTTGCGGGGGTGGCGATTACTTTGTTACTTTCCGGATCCCAGATTCCAGAAATGCACAGTCCGCATACAGTTGAATTTTGGTTCCAAATGCGAAGTGCAGTCTGGAGTGCAGTGTCCCCTGGGGGAAGACTGCTGCCCTGGACCCAAAATCACCATAGTAAATATTCTGCTATAGCATAAAGATAAACTGTGTGCAAAGTTACCCTGTTACCACAACATTAACAATAACAAATGGCAGGAGGGGGCCTGGTACTAATAAGCTGTATCCTCAAAATGCCCATTAGATCTAATCAGCTTTATGGGCCCATGGGAGAAGATGATGCCAATGGAGAGTAAACGATACAAGGTAATTAATCGCCATTAGATGAGTCCAATCGACGTGGCCGCTGCAGTCGCCAGAGGTCTGGACTGTTTTTACAGGAAAAATAAGTACGACCCGAAACTATTCAGCGCACTGTGACGCCCCGTTACCCCTCCCCAGTAAAAGCCTCGCTCGGCACGCTCCATTTCTAAAGGAGGTACAAGATGTACAGGCTGACAGCAGGAGAATTTCCATGCCATTATTTCCATACCGCCGCTGCCTCTGTGTCTCGGTCAAAGCTAGAACCTGCAGTGTTTTTGCCAAAATTCAGAGCAGCCCACCTGGCCATCATGGCTGCCTACGCCCAATGCCCACTGCATTGTCATGGTGGCCTGTGAGCAGAGATAAGCTAACCAGCATGGACGGTCTTGTCCTCTTTCCTGAAGCTTACTGTCATATTGGCAACATGGTTGCCATCTTTCACAGGTCCAGCTAAAGTGTAACATTGCTTATGTCCAGTGAGATATTATGCTGTCAATGAAAATAAATTAGCAAACAAAATGGCTGGATAATATTCATCTATCCATTTTTGTGCTTCGCGATGGGTTGGTGCCCCGTCCTGAGTTATTCTCTGTGCCTTTAGGTTCCGGGATAGGTTAGGGACCCCCACACCCCTGCATAGGACAAGCCGATATAGAAGGTGAATTAATGTATCCATCCATCTAACCATCCATTTTTCAATTACTTATCCTGGTTAGGATTGTGGGGGTGGGGAGGCAAGGCTGGGGTACACCCTGAAAGAAAGGAAAGAAATTTAGGCATTATGAGGAACACGCCTCATTCGATCTGAGCACTAATGTGGCACATTTGATCACTATCACAAGGGAGCTTTTATTACTGCAGACCATGTCGAGATTTACCTCCTGCAAAGAGGAGTCTTACAATCAGAGCCAGATGCTTCTGTATCCATCCCGAATGCAAATCAGCGTGGAGCGGAGCTTCTCCCGCGGCGGAAGCCAGAGCCACACTCGCCAGAGTCGCGCAACGCTCACGGCCCATCATTGTCAAGAACGAGCTTCACCTGACCTCGTAATGCAGGAGAATAAACCTGTAATGCACGCCGGTGGATCAGCCAAGCCGAGGCTTGAGCACTAAAGCACTGAAATTGATTTGGGTGAGTTGCGCAGTGAGTGGGGACAGCGGTTGCCATGACAGGGCCCGCTGTCCTCTCGTGGTTTTCCTTGCCATTGTCACTGATGATTGTATGAATTCTAGTGCTGCAGCATAAGAGCAGCTCAGGATGATAACAAGCCTCACAAGCCGACTGTTTGAGTTCCTATGAATCAGTGGCCATGGGAACCGCACTGAATAGTACCATGCCAGAGCACACATCTTTTTTATGTTCCCATGACATTCATTTATTGGACTTTGCTGTGCCTGAAAACAAATGCGTTTTTATTCTGCTTCTGCCAGCAAAGCTGCAGTATTCAGGTCCTCTGTGTATCAATACCTTTCGTGCCAAGATTAGCCTACAAGTAGAACGTTTCATTCAGCTGGGGTCTCCAAGCCCCTCTACCAGGGGCATGGGCACAGCTGCGTTCATCTCCCTGTCTTTGCTCAAAAAAAGACCTCTGTCCTAGCCTCTGCACCCCCCCCCCACCCCCCCAGCTTCTGGCAAGGTCTCTTTGCTATTTACTTTTATCTGATGACCACGTCCCAACAGTATAAGACAAAAGTAATCAGGGACAAGTCTAGCAAGTGTGCTTTGTTGCAATGTACAATTTGCATTTTTTAAATGTTGCTTTGCACAAAAGCATCTGCTGTCTATGTAAAATATGCATGTAAAGGTAAATATACACACACGGACCAAGGGGCAAAAGGGAGAGAGATCTCATGTCATACCATGTTTTGGGGGCGGGGGGAATTCCCAGTCAAACTGAATGTGACGTGGGCAGCCATTACAATGCCCTCATGAGTCCTGCGTATTCATCAGCCTCTTTTTAGTAAATATACACAGATGGCATCACGCTAACAGTCCGTACAATGGAACACAGCAAGAGTGAACCAGTGGAGCAAAGAAATTGGAGAGAGTAAGAAAACAAAGACGCACAGGAATAAGAGTGTGTCAGTAGCGCGGGTAGGAGCTCCACACAGTGGTGGAGAACGCGGGCCCTTCAGCCAGATCGCTTAATGAAGCGTTGCTCTCAAATGATTTCCCCGGAGTTCAAACACTTTCAATTAAACATTTTTCTATTCATCTTTCTGGCCGCGAGGCAGAGAGACACGCACTGACACAGATGCTGTCCTCACCTGTTGCTTTCCATTGAGCGCCCATTGATGAAGAGACGGTGGGAACAGGAGTGAATGGGACATGGCGAGGAGCAGGAGGAGCTGAAAGCGGGACAAGCAGGAGGCGCCGAAAACTCCCTGACATCTATCTGTCACTCTATCCGAGCACCGCTAATGCAAACAGAATGCAAATAAAATACAAATCAGAGCTTAGATGGGAAATAAATCTGACAGCAGATTAGAGTCGTGCCCCAGTTAGTGTCTCTCCTCCATTTCCTGTGTGCCACTCGTGTCATGTGACCTAAAGGCGCCCGGCTCCCGGAATGCCACTGTTTGACGTGTGTGATGATGGATGTGGAGACAGGGTTTGCTAGCCAGGAGGCCGTTTTTCTCTGCTTCGGAATATGGCGGCAGCTGATTGATAAGGAGTGTTTTACTGTCTAATGGGCTGTGTAAATTAGTTTCAGTCCACCTCCACTCTCATCTTTTCCTCCCCCTTTGCCTTCCTTTGGTAATGAATCACATGCTTTTGAAACGCAGTCCAGTTTTGAGAAGTTGTTTTCCAGCCAATTCCCAGAGGTACCTACACGACAGCGGCGGGGCCACACTCTGGTCTCTGAAGCAGCCCTCATGCAGGTGTGTGCGTATGTATTACATTGTGAAGACCTAAAGTCCCCGCAATGTAATAAACACCTACTTAGAGGCTTGTGGGGATATTTTTCCAGTTCTCACAAGGATAACTGCAATTTTATAAAAATCTGTGAGTGCAATCAAAAAACTTAAAATGCCATACATCTTGTATTTTGTTTGGTTACTTTACCCACAGAAATGAATGGAGAGTCCCCACAAAGATATGAATATGAGGACTGTGCATGTGTGTGTATGTGTGTGTGCGCGCATTCGCAGTGTGCGTGTGTGAAGTATTTCTGTTACGGTTTTATAAGATACTACTTCGGGAAAAAAAAGACAGCAGACACACACACACAATCAAGTGTGTGTAGGAGTGTAACTCAAAAGCCTGAGGTACACTTCACTGTTACCTGCTTGGTTGCCATGGCGACATGTAATGGCAGCGATTGGAGGTGCACAGTTGTATGTGTGCAGGTGTATCAACAGAACATGACAACACATGAGCATCAGGCCTATATTGGATCACAATGGAGGAGGATTCTTGTCACCTTTTTATTGTATACACACTAGCCTTTCTGATTGGGTAACACCAGTCTCGCTAAAAAAGGCATGGCTATAATGGGAGGGGGGGGGAGTCAGATGATCAGAGTTTTTGTGTTCCAGTGGATGAAAATTAAGCAGAGTTCGTGCAGTCATAGTGTGATGAAGTTATGCTGAAGATTAAATTTCAAAGTCCCAGTCTTTCAGTGTCTGAATGGGGCAGGGGGTCGTGGCTCCATCCACAGTGGTTAAGGTCTTGTAACCAATACAGACCATCAAGAATTTTGCCCATCTATTGAATAAAGTCTCTTCAGGGATATGTAAGTGCAGAGCTAGTGAAAGATCATGATAATGGCAACTCAAGGGTCCTAATGGCCGACTTGCACGTTCTTGATGTCGCTTACCCCTCTGTGGTGTGTCTGTCTGATCGGTTCCAGACGACTCCCCTCATGTGACCATCACAGAACCTGATCTGCGTAACCATGGGAACGGCTCTGCAGGACCGACTCCAGACTGCTCGCCCCCCTCCCCCGACACGGCACTCAAGAACATTGAGAAAGTGATCCGCCCACAGGTGAGTCAACACAAGCGCATACACGCGCATACACGCGCATACACAAACATACACAAACACACATAAGAGGCATACAGGCCCAGTAGTAACATATATATATTTATATACTCTCACACCAAATGAACTGCATCCCCAGTGGACCATATTGACAAACGCATAAAAGCACAGTGGAACATTCACATTAAGTTTTATTATTAAAGGTCTCACTGCTCTCTTTTAGTTCCATTCTTTGATTTGAGTTACAAGATGGCTGCTGGTTTAAGTGTTTGCATTGTAGTGAAGTAGTGAGATGCCATTCAAGCTTTGATAGTCTTCCCCTTTGTCCTCTCATCCTCGTTCTGTCCATCCCTCACTCTCTTCCAAGTCATGCTAAGTAGATGCTGCGTGAGACAATGTGAACAATGTGTAGCAGTCTCTGCAGTCCGAGGATTCCTCGGTGTGTTTGCCTGCCTGCATAGGAATCCTTCCATTTGATGGGGGATCATATCATATGGGAGAATTTCCAATGATAAGCCCCTACATGTCAACAAAGCTGGCAGATTTGTTCCCCTGTCCCCTATGCTGCAGTAGCTTGGGGTTCTTAGATCTAATCTGACGAATCCACGTGGTGTTTCTGCGTTGTGATATGTGTTATGTGTGAGAATTTAACCCCTTCACATGGACTTTGAAGCTGGATGTATATGATGCCTGTCTGGGGGGGGGGGCAGTGAGATGGCGTGGTTGCAGCCCGAGGTTCTTGCAGCCTTCTACGGTTTCCAGCCCGGTGAAAAGCAGCCACTCAGCATGATTAGAGAGAGAGACTGTTGTTTCCGGGGGTGAATTTCACACCTCCGCGACCAGCAAAGTGTGCCACCCTCACCCAGGAGGTGTTTATCTCATTTTTTATGAATGGCTTCCTTCACGTCTCGGAAACGGCTTCCCCTGAACAGCAACGTGCAACACAGACACCCCGATATAAGCTCCAGAGCCTGTGATGCAATGTCCATTCATCCCGCAGTGGGGCGTTGTGGGGCTGTTCAGCTGTTTCCCCGATCCTTGGGTCGGTTCTTGTTCTCTCTCATGGTTTCGAAACTGGTCCAGCAGATACTGGAAAGGTGTGAGTCAAATCATTTTCACAGCTTCATCCCACCAAGAACAGGACAGAGCAGCCAGGGGTTTCTACTTCAGGACATGTGTAGATAGTAAATCCCTAAGAACGATAAACAGCAGCAAGCAGATACATCCAAACACTCTCTGGCACTTTTAAAGACCCTTGTTTAAACATGAAAGAGCCAACAGTAAACCATGTGAAAATAATTGCTCCATCGGCAACGACTCTCGCTCTGGGTGGAGCACCTTCTTCCAGACCAGTTCCAGAGTTACGTAACTGAGAAGAGACTGATTGACAAGCGGAGACGGCAGCTGTGCTGGACCAGAGGCGGATTCATCTGGGAATAGTGGCTGTTGAATATTATACTCACGTCTCATGAATACATTGTCAGGGATGATAGGAGGGTGATTAACGTATGATTGCCCGCACTGGCATTCAGAAAATGTGCTGAGCACATTTGCTGTGTTCAGGGTACGCATGCTCCGCGTTGTTTAGGGGGCTGCCCATAGGGGAGAAACAGGATGGTTTAAATGCAACGTGACTGGATTCCTGAGGTTGGATTTTTTTGGGATGATTATAGCAAGAACAAAACAGTCTGTGCAGAACGTGGAGGAGTGGAGACCACGCAAAGAACTTCCCTTTCGCTTTATGGCATTTTGATTCGGCCTCACGCAGTGTGAGAGGCTGCAGATCAAAGCCCTGTGCTTTGAATGCATGACTGAGACACGGTGAAGCTGTCTTACTTCAGACGCCCCCGTGGCCTAACAAAGGGCCGATTAGACTGGTTTCAGGCTGGTTTTCAGTTTATAGCACCAGGTTCAGCCGACCAGCACAGGTAAGACAGGCACAACTGTGCAACGAACCCCTTCAGAAACCCAAATGTGATTCATCAGCCCTAGAGTCCTTATCGTTCGGAAGGTCGATTCAATCAGTTGTTGGCAGGCTTTGGTTTATACCTCTCACTCTGGCTGGTAGAGCCGACCAATGCAGGTGACACGGTTGCGATGTAACTGTACAACAAGCTCTTTCAGAAACCCATTAAAGTGATTCATCAGACCCTCAGCTCTTATCGTTCTTTCTCTTGTTATTGGAGTTTGTGATACAAAAGTTGGATTTTCTCTGTGGTTTTGTGCAAGAATTCAGTAGCTGACTGTTTTATGGAAGACTGGGATGTTATTAATAGAGTTCTCATTTTATTTGGTTTTTCTGCATGATGTAGAGTTGCTGATACGTTGTTAAACTTTATTACTGATTCTATTTAGTAACAGCTGATTTTACCCATATATTTTACACCTTTTCATGGATATAACACTTCATTGTTTCATATTAGGTTACTAATTCTGAGAAATACATCGACGAAACCATTTCTAGGATTTGAACCTGTGAATTTTGGGTCATCACCATGTTGCTCGCTGTTGTGGTGTGTGGCTCAGTGGGTTAGGACACTGGGCCCACTATTTGGACAGTTGCCGGTTCAGATCCTGTGGTAAGCGGAGTGATGTCATCACTGCCCCTGAACAAGGCCCATAACCTACAAAAGCTTCAGGGTCTGGCTGACCCTGCTTTCTCAACTGTACGTTACTTTGGATAAAAACATCAGCTAAATAATGAAATGCATTATGGTGAACGTGCTGCAACTGGTGCGTGTTGATTGGTGGGAGAAGGGTCATTTTGGGTTGGGAAGGTGGATGGATGGACTGAAGGCTGGGGTTTTGGTGTCACTGTCACCCAGGTGGCTAGTTGACTGCTGTCATTTACACCCCTGCTTAGGTTATAGTCAGTGAATAATTCGGCCTGCTTGTACCTGCAGCTTGTGTTGCTCAAATACTTACGAACATCATGGATGCAATGCAGGTTCACTTCTCCTTCTGTGCTTCGCCTCTCTTCCTCCCTATGTCTGTGGACATGTTTGTCAGTGTTTTCCCTTAACAAATGAATGGGACAGTAGAATGGAAAATTATTACAAGACTTTATATCAGTGGGGTTGTTTGCGTGAGAGTGCCTGTATGTATTTGTGTAACATTTATTAGGTATGGGGTAAACAGGTAATGATGGGAGAAAGGCTCTCCTCTTATACAGAGAAATGTGTGTGATTTCCATGAAGTCCTCTGTAACAGAATTAAAAAAATGGTACAGTGTGCTGAAAGACATTGGCAGAAATTTCTCTGGTGCAAGTGCGGGGAGGGAGAGAGCAAAATTGTCGGACACTGCTGGTGAAAAGGTTATGATGATGGGGCTGTTTATAGATCCCTAGCCTGAGTGCTCTGTGCGTGTTACTGTTTCAGGATGAGGAGAGGGATGTATTTACGTTTACGTGTGAGCTGCTGCTGTCTGCCTGTGCCTGTTTTTGCTTTGGACTACGGCAGCCGTGCGTGTAAGTGTGCGTATATCAGTGTACCCTGCTACTTCTCACTATGTGTAGTTTGTGTGTGTCCCGCTGACTGCCTCAGGGCTTTGTGGATGCACTGAGTGCTGGACCAGTGTATGTTTCTCCATTGAGAGAGAGGCAGATGCAGCTGTCCGGCTCTGAGACAGCTGTGTCGTTGATATTCTGCTCTCGCTGCCCCCTAGTGACAGCACAGTAATGGCGCGTTGGCCTGCAGGTCCCGCGCTAGGGGGTATTTGATCTCTCCTGTATGTCCCTGCCCTGAGGGGTTTTAGGATTGACCTGAAAGCAGCACCATGGCTTTCTGATCCATGGTCAGTTCTGTTGGTGTGTATGTGGTACGTTGACATGAAAGTCCCGCCTAATGATCATATTGATAAGGGAATATTAGACTGACACTACTAGTGTATCATCGTAATGCTCTTATTTAAATCCTTCTCCATTCTCTCTGTGTCAGTGTGACATTCACACCACAAACGGAATAACCTAGCAGGCCGGAAGATTAGTGTGCTCCACTGAAGAGCCGCATCTGCAGTTCAGGGAACGAATCGGTTTTCTGCCGTAACTCTACAAGTGATGTCATCGCTGTAGCAGGTTCTCCTGAGCTCTTTGAGCTGCACTGCTTCAGTGTCACCTTATTCTTATTTAGTTTGACAGGATCTGTCCCCCATTAGCTTTGGCCGTAGATTCTGCCATCATCACCCTCTCATTCAGCTTTAGCATCTCCTTCTGTGGAAGGGGGATCATCATCCTCTCTTTCAGCTTCCGTATCTCCTTATGTCAAATCTCTATCATTCCCTCTCTTTTTCAGCTTCAGAATCTCCTTCTGTAGAAGCATAGTCATTCCCTCTCTTTAAGCTTCCGTTTCCTTCTGTCAGATCACCATCATTCCCTCTTTCCGCTTCAGTTTCTCCTTTTGTAGGAGCTTCATCATTCCCTCTCCTTCAGCTTCCATGTCTCCTTCTGTCAAATCTCTATCATTCCCACTCTTTCAGCTTCTTTATCCCGTTTTGTCAAATCTCCATCATTCTCTCTCGTTTTCAGCTTCAGAATCTCTTTCTGTGGAAGCTTCATCATTCCCTCTCCTTCAGCTTCCGTGTCTCCTTTTGTCAAATCTCTATTATTCCCTCTCTTTCAGCTTCTACATTTCTGTATGTAGAAGCTTGATCTTCCTCCCCCTTTTAAGCTGTTTCAGCTTCAGTCTTTCTATCAGCATCAATCAGATCAGGTCTGTACCCTACCTGTACCTTAGATCTCGCACTCCTGCTCAGAGCCGCGTCTCATCATCACTGCACTCGTACTTCATGTGTGATTTGCTCGGGTCCCGATTGCCGATGGCCTAATGGTCTCTGCCGTGCGTCTCCTCCACTGATGTCAGAGCATCTCCCAGCACTGCTGCGCACATGCCATTTAGATTTCTCCCCGTTCCACAGCCTGCCTCACAGTGGGAGGACCGCTCTGTAAGTTGCTGTTATTGCTTCACTGTGTGTGGGCTCCACTTTGTGTGGTGCGTTGCCACAGCAACAAGATTTGAAATTAGCTGAACAAAAGTGTATTGAAGAAGGGATGTCGCCGAGAGTGCGTCGAGGAAAGAGGGAAAAAGCGGATCCTTAATGAGGCAACGAAAAAGGCACGAGTGTTTCCACGAAGCCATCTGTGCTTATAGATCCTCATAAGAGATGCTTCACCATGCGTGAAAAAAGAGGCTTTGTCAACTGGGGTGGGGGAGCTAATTACTACAATTATGATTCTGAGAATTATCACCAGATTCTTTACACATTATAATATTGTACTTAACTAATGAATTGATCGTAAACACGCTCACAAACAGACTCGGTGTCTTATCTGTGTTAATGAGGCATAAATTGGCATGTCGACCTGGGACTTGGCACTCTGAGAAGGGGGGGGGGGAGACTGACAAACAGTCAGACAGACTGACTGACTTTCGCAGGTGAACCGGGAGGCGAATCTTCGTGCTGGCCATAACTAGTTCTGGCAGCAAGATCATTTACTGTTCAAAGCAAATCTGCTTTTTATTTGTGTGAATTATTACAGTCTTCAGGGGTGATTTTTTTTTAGACTAAGAAATGACAGATTCTCCTCATTGAGCAGACTGGTAGAGTTGCGGGGGGGGGGGGGGGGGGGGGGTTTGGGGGTTGGGGCTCCGCGTGTGTTGGGGGCGGCTTGAAAAAAAGTTTAACCCCCTCCCCACCTAACCCTTTTCTCGGCAGCCCGTCCCC
>JAAGVU020000001.1:10325298-10378221 GCA_011763525.2 Mormyrus iriodes
GCACATCCCCTTTAATCAGTCTGACTACAGTCAGACAGGCACATCCCCTTTAATCAGACTGGCTGCAGAAGGACAGGGACATCCCCTTTAATCAGTCTGACTACAGTCAGACAGGCACATCCCCATTAATCAGACTGGCTACAATTGGATAGGCATATACCCTTTAAACAGACTGGCTACAGCCAGACAGGCACATCCCCGTTAATCAGACTGGCTACAATTGGACAGGCATATACCCTTTAATCAGACTGGCTACAGCCAGACAGGCACATCCCCGTTAATCAGACTGGCTACAATTGGATAGGCATATACCCTTTAATCAGACTAGCTACAATTGGACAGGCATATACCCTTTAAACAGACTGGCTATAGACAGAAAGGCATATTCCCTTTAGTCTGACTGACTACAGTCAACTGTCCACAGTGAATCAGGCAAATGACTCCTGGTCTGAGTCTCGTTGGGCCTTGTGCACCTGCCAACATGAAGGACGTATAACAAATAACAAAGAGTGGATTACATCAGTTTGCATGAATAGCCTTGTACCCAGTACTGCCTGTGGGATGGGAGGTGTGGGGTTTGAAATCTTTTTATTTTACAAATGCTTGTTGCGGCTTCTTTCGGGCAAAACCTGAAAAAGATTTAGCGTCATGTACAGACTGTAGGACTGCATGGCTCATAGTTGGTCAGCCTCGTTTGCAGACTGTAGGCCGGCACAGCTCATGGTTGGTCATCGTTGTGTACAGACTGTAGGCCTGCATGGCTTATGGTCGGTCAGCGTCGTGTGGCTCTGGGTTGTTCACTGTCTTCCTACTCCAGGTAGTTGGTATATCAGACCCTGGCAGGTTAGGCGAGTCACTGTGACACAGCCTCTTTGTGCCCTTCTGCAGGTTTAATAGGCTGAATCCATGCTGTATAGATCAGTAATACAAAACTGTTTCACAAACAGAGTTTAAAGTGAATCCCCCCACCCCCGCTACCCCCCAGTGAAAGAGCACATGGGATAACTCTGGCTCTGTAATGCAGGCAGATATGTGGATGCTTCCTGCTGCCGGGGGCTGTTTGGACCTGATCCCCCTCCAGCCGCTGGCCAGGGCGCTGATCGCAGTGCTCCCTCTTCCCGCTTTCCTCTTCCCCTCCATTTACTAGCTGTGTGAGGGCTGCTGTGCTGTTGCCACGGAAACCCCCCTCCCAAAGTAAGGCTTCCGTCGAGCCATAAAAGGTCTCTCTCCCCAGTTCCGGCTGCACTTCCTTGGGTTGCCCCCTCCCCGACACGGGGGGCCTTGCCTGCTGAATGGCCAGCTCTGTTTCGTGCCCTGATAGAGAGTGTGGGAGCCCCAATGTGGAGGGGGGCGGGGGGGGGGGGGGGGCTTGGGCCTTATTGGCCGGGGCCCCATAACACCACGCTCAGATTCCACACCTGTGTGGGGGGGTCTTGGTGGTGGGCGGATGGATGGGTGCTAGTGGCGGGGTTTTGTGGGTGGCCTGTGAAGGCTGCAGGGTAGGGGGGTGTGTTTCTGGTGTGTGGGTGCGTGGCTACCTCCAGGGGGTGCTGGACCTGGGGCAGATTTTCAGTCTCAGCAGCCTTAGTCTCCTCACATGAGAATGGAGGATAGAGACTTGGTGCAGTGGCAGTGTGTGTGTGTCTGCGTGAGTGTGTGTGTTTGCGCATGTGTGTGTGGTTTTGTGTGTGTGTGTGTGTGTGTGTGAGCACCCCCCTCCTTTCACTGCTTTGTCCCGCTCATTTACGTGTGTTTGTGTTTGATAGCCGTCTGCGTCTTGCATGGGTGCGTGTCTGTGTGAGTGTGTACGTAAGTATTCCTGACTCCTGTGTGTTTGTGTATTTGTGAGTGTTTTTGTTCCTGATTGCTATACACACTCCCCCAGCTATTTGCATGCCCGCTCCCCCCCCCCCCCCAATCGGCCATTCCCGATCTGCCTGTCACACTCGCTCCAGCTGAATCGCCGTGTTGAGCTCCCTGTGACTTTTCCACTTTATCTCATACAGTAGCTGGGTACGTGCAGGTTACCTCCTACATCACGCACTGTTCCCCGCTCCAGATTTACCAAACCAGCATGTGCTCAGAACACATTTACAGCACCTAACAGTCAAACTAGGCGAAGGGTGGATCTACACAATGTAAGTCAAACAGCCAAATCACTCTAGAAATAAGAATGCATTAAGTACTCATTCTCATGCATCTAAAACGAACTGGATGGGACTGGAAAAGTTGACCATATGCCCCCCCACCCCCCCGACAAATGACTGCCTATGTCCCCCAAAAATAATCACCTGAAGATGTTAAAAAAGATTAGCCTATTAGTCTGCCCCGCCCCCTGTAAATGTCTCGGGCCGGGCATATTTGTTCTGGTGCTGACACTGCATTATATTTCTCTGGGAGGGAGGGGTTGGATAGGAGTTAGCCTGCACTAGGATTAAGATGATAAACGCGTGCGATTTAGAGTTCCCCGCGGCTGCGGGAGAGCCCCTGCCTTTAGCTATAACCCTGCTCCCATCGGGGGCCCCGCTGACAGAGCGCCGAGCCACTCGATATGCCAACGGCACCATTCCAGAGGCTTCATTAAAGGAGCAGGGGGCGGCCTGTGAAGGTGGTCTGTCAGAGGCCCGGGTCCCAGCTGAGCGGGCATTTTTCTGCTGCTTAAGCACGTAACAGCAGCCCAGAGGCGTGAGCCGAGCGCGGTTATGGCAGTCCAGCAGATGGCGTAGTGGTTAGGGGGAGTGAAGGAGCAGCGAAGGAGGGGCCCTACTCTGGTGCCCCTGAGGAAAGTGCTTAAATGGAAATGCTCTATAAAACATCCAGATGTATAAATATTTAACTTAAAAAGCACCCTTTACAAGAGAATCCGTTAAGCAGCAATGTACAGATGTCAAGGACTTGGACCAAAGGCCGAAAGTCGCCTGAAGCTTTAAATGGACTCAGCTCTGTAAAATGGTAGCGTCCCATTGGATGGAAGCTATTTGAAACAATGATTGCTATTTCTGTAGTCCTGCTGCAGGTGGCTGGCGGTTCTGTGCGGCTCAGTAACGCTGTTTTTTATTGGAGTTTGGGTTCTCACGTTTCAAGTAATGCTGTTTTCTATTGGAGGAACGTGTGTTCAGTGGGTGGGGCTCGTGGAGGCATGAAGGAGAAAAAGTCAGCCATTCAGTAAACTTCTTAAATGGATTGTATCGAAAGCGACATAGAGTGGTCTTATTTTATACACATTAATATGAGGATAAATGCTGTTAATTACTACTTTGATTGGTCCTCGGTCAGGTGGAGCGACAGGCATCACCAAACGCAGAGCTTCTGATGGCCAATCCCCCACCCGCTCCCCCCTGATCGTGTCTCTCCTATCCTGTTCCTCTCTCCCTCACACCCCCCGTCCCTGTCTTCCCATTCTGTTCATCTCGGTTCCATTAGCCATCACGCCCAGGAAACGCTGCCAGGACGTGAAGTAGACGTTGACGGCGACAGCCATGGATGACACACGCATTAGTGCTACATGGCTGTTAGGGGGGGTGGGGGGTGTTCGTAGAAATCAGCAGATTACCAGGCACAGGCCCAAAGTTCACCACTCGCTGTCCGTCAGGCAGCGCTGGGCATGTGGGACACGATTACCCCCTCTAAAAGCCTGACGGAACACGTTCATAGGCAGGAACATCAGTGTAAGACAGCGGAAGACATTTCTTAATTAAACCGCATGCTTTGCTCTGTATCTTACAGGAGACTAAATGTTTTGATTTGTTTCAGCTTAGTTTAATCGGTGCCTTCGGGTTATAGCAGAACTGGCTAAATCAATTCCTCTACAGAGGGCCACCGTAAAGGGGACTGAGAGGGGCCCTAAAAATTGGGAACATAATTGGATTAGTATGGGTTGGGGGCCGAATATGAATTGCTGTCACGGAGCCCAAAATTTTTAGCGGAGCCAGTGCTGCTAGAGATGCTAGTACTCAGATGTCAATGTTGATGTTGAGATAGGCGTATCTCGACAGCAGAGGATTGTGGGACAGGCTGGCAGGACAGAGGCTTCAAGCTCCTGGAGGTGGGATATATCAGTTGCCCCACTCTGCCCTTACTGCCTTGTAGCCTTCTCCCCCACAATCGCCATGTTGTTGCCATCCTTCCTTTCTTCAAGTGGGCCATATTCCACTGGCGGGATCCAAGCTGGTTGCCGTGGTGACAGGCATGCTTGCCCGAAGTGAAAGTGAACGCGAATGGCTGCCCACCCCTGGGAGATGGAGATGAGCGGGAGGTGTCACTTTTTAATGGGGCCGCTGTTGGAGATCATACCTGTACCGAGGGATGTGTGTTTACGAGAGGGCGTGTTGCTGGAGATACTCGCGTCAGTCAGGTCGGACAGGGCCAATCAACGCCAACGGGATTGCTGGCAGCCCACCCCCCCACGCCCTCCGTAGCCTCTCAGTGACGGTCCTCTTATTAGGGGTGGTCTGTGGCTCAGTGGGTCAATCCTCTGTGCCTGTGATTGGAAGATTGCCAGTTCGACCCTCAGTGGAAGTCACATCTTTGTTGGGTCCTTGAGCCAGGTCCTTAACTCCCAAAATGCTCCAGGGCCAACCCTGCACTGAGCACCGAAGAACCCGAAGCTTCACATTCACCTGTTTCTGTGTGTGTGTGTGTGTGTCTGTCTGTCTGTCTGTCTGTCTGTGTGTGTGCGCCAATAGCAAATAAAGTACCATTTCTGTAACAGCGGAATGCAGAAGCAAGATTGTATCCATCCTTGTGTGTCCCTTCCTTGATGAGAAGGAATGGGAGACGGAGAGCGTGCTCATGTGAGGGTGCCATTGGGGGCCTGAGGGATACTTGTGTCATCGCCCCGATTGCCTGTTTAGACATTGACCCACACAAACAACTCATTCTGCCATCCTACTGTGAATGCTGACAGACTCTGTGCCGAATTCAGGCCTAGTGGGAGTAGAGCAATCATGGCAACAAGTTGTCAGAGTTAAATTAGCAGTAGCTGGCTGTGTAAACAGGGATGCCAGCTATCCTGTTGGTGCAGTCGCGGCGTGCCCATCTCCGCTCCATGGCTACCTCCTGTCCATGCCCTGACAATGCGCCATGCCAATTAAAGCTGGTACTGCTCTCAGCTGTGTGCTACAGCTGCAAGGTTCACCGATTCGGTAGAGTCCGATTTTATGCTGTTTTTGTTTTCATGTTTTTGAATTCATGGTTGGTTCAATGCTAAAAGCAAGCAGAAGTGAGACCCTGGGTCCTTTCGCATACATTTAATGGGACATTAGACTCGCAATTATGATGATCTGTTTATCTGTTTGATTTTGATCTGTTTTGCCTGGGGATAGATGTACGAAATGTGCTGGTATCTCTAATAGTCTGTAATATTCACTGCTTCTAAGCTGTGATTGGCCAGCACATTGGCCAGTGATGACAGCCCGCTACTCCGATGTCAATGCCAGGGAACCACAATCATGCCCAGGGGAAACTTACCCATCATATAGCAATTTTAAAAGGGTGTGAGCCTTTCTTGGATGAGTCACATTATTTGCCGGTCCCTACTGCCCCATTGGAAGCCTGCCTCCAGTCTGGAGGAGAGGCTTCCTTTGGGAAGACCTAGATACTCCTGCTCTTACATGCTGTTCTTTCTGCTTGAAGACTGCTCATGTTGCCCCTCGCGCTTTTCATTCTAGGAAAATCAATCTGTCATTCAATAAATACATCTTGTGTTATCCTATATAGAGCCGACTTTTCAGAAGGAATCAGACCCATTTGGACGTTGCTCTTTGTTTCAGATTCTGATGTAGATGTTGTAAT
Source organism: Mormyrus iriodes (assembly GCA_011763525.2). Classification (NCBI taxonomy): domain Eukaryota; kingdom Metazoa; phylum Chordata; class Actinopteri; order Osteoglossiformes; family Mormyridae; genus Mormyrus; species Mormyrus iriodes. The sequence continues at coordinate 10,331,092 of JAAGVU020000001.1, forward strand.
TATCTTGCTTGGTCATTATTGTCCGTAGTGCTGTAGGTCTCTTTTGGCTCCTCTGTGTAGATCTGTCCTGGTTTGTCCATCTATATCTCTTTCTGTTGTCTTTATAGAACTTTCTAGACTTGTTTATGCAGCTTATGTTCCTGTTCTTCTTTTAGATACCTAAACGACAAAGCCCCTCATATCACTAACAGGAGTGCTGTTTTCTCGAATCTTCACTAAATAAGAATTATTTTACTTTTGTCTCACATTTTCCTTCAATAATGGGAATAGCTTTGGCGGGCAGGCAGGCAGGCATGCATGCATAAACATATACATTGGCCTGCAGGGGGCACTATAAGGCTATCACATGTGGTGGCAGTGACACTTTTTGACAGTATCGAGATAAGGGGGAGCACACTATAATGTGTTCTGGTCATGGGTTTATAACTTGGGCCCGATAAGGACCGGATACAGGCTGCTCTGTCTGGACAGGGGCGTGTCCTGCCAGCCTTGACATGCAGGTGTCTGAGTGGTGCAGGAATGGTGTCCTATCCGATCAGAGCAGCAGCTCTCAGACAGGTACGGGAAGGAATTAGCCCTGTAGTCGAATGCTGAGGAGAGCAGAGCTTCTGGGATACACCAGGCGAATAGGGGAATCGGCAGTGGCCGCCCCTGACGGCCCTGAGGTACAGCCACTTGTTCACGCTCAGTCACATCTCTGATGTCTCTTATGGGCTGAACCTGATGATCCTGGCTTTTCATTGGCCGCTGGGTGTCACCTGTTATCACAGCAAGGGATGGAAAGAGAGACAGAGAGCTCGAATCATTATTAACACAGGTATTAATGCGTATCAGAGGTGTTACTGTGTTTGGTTTCGGTGTCCTTAAATGCTTGTGTTCCTGCAGTCGTCGGTAGTCTTTTGCAGGCTGATTGCACACTTAGAATTGGAATTTAATTGCGAATTTGACACACAGGGAGATGTGTGACAGAGGGGCCCAGGGCATTGTGGGTGAGTAGCGCTGCGGAGGCGAAGGGACGGCTGTCCCGAAATGCACAGAGCGCAGCTCCTGCAAGCTCCTCACCCACTGACTGCAGCTGCGATGACAGGTCCGTCCACACAGAGCAGCAGCTAAATCTGTAACAGGCACCACTACCATATACCAGCTTCACTTTGCACAAATGATCTTTTTCTGTTTTGGGAGTATCGTGTCCTTTCCGCCGCCTTATCAGTGTCTCTCCCATGTCATGCGGTGAGCATCCTGTTATGTTCATTCAGCATTTCCCGAGTGAACGTTTCGGTCATTATTCACACTGAAGGGCTCTGATGGATTCACTGGAGGCCTGGAGAAGGGATGACTAAAGGCCTGTGAGCATTTGCTAGCAGCCAGTGGGGGCATCTTCCACTGGGCTATGAAGGAAAGGCAGCTGTTTGATAAGGACTGCTTTTGGGAGAGTGTAGTCAAGGGCAATGTGATGGGCTGGCCTGTAGGGGGCAGAAGGGCATAGTAATATTGTCTGTTAACATAAGCATCAACCTCTCCTAGATGTTTCCCCTATTCTGCTGTACCACCTCCTTGTTTCAGATTGCGTTGGTCAAGCTCCTATTCTGAACTTGCCGCAAACTGCCTGTTGAAGGGCGCTTTGGACAAACAGATCTGATTAATACCCCCCTCTGCACTAGTTAAGGCAATTTTGTTTACATTTTTTTGTGCCTCTTTTTGTAATTGGTTGCTGTCCACCCTGACTCTTCATTTTGCCTGTCCCGGAAGCCGCCAGTGAGATTTATGATCAGGAGACTAATTGGATTCTCCCATCATCCCTCCCTGTGTTAATGACTGTGCCCTGCCTTTGTGACTTTGCCGGGTGCCTTAGATGTCCTTCGGCGTCAGGCACTTGATCCAGACTGGGGGGCTACAAGCTGCCAGTCCTCATTGATGCATTGTGTTTGACGAGGATTTGACCACTAGTTCTGGGATTGTTTTCACACCTCGAAGCTACATAATTTGCCATCATTGAGGTTATTTGAAACAGTTCATTGGGTAGTGTTGGACAGGCAATGTAACATTTTTCTGTTCAGCGATATCATCCCTGTGTGGCATTTTCCCGATTTTGGTTCCAGTTGGCTTGTCGGAATGGCTCCCATTTGGACGTGTGCATTTCTGAACTGCATAGCAGTCAGCCAACACGCGTGAAGACAAATTAAAATGGCAGCATTGGGTGATTATTACATGCTCAACATTGGCAGGGTGATGAGAGCCATGAGGCAGCCAATGGCCGCCGCGGTGTATGACTGGTTACCGGTCAAAGCCGATCTGGTCAGAAGAGGCTGAGACCATGGTGTAATCCTGTGGAGGAATCTTGGCTGATCTACCAGGTCTCCCCAGTTGGCCCCACCAGCTCCGAGCCGCTATAATTTGCTCTCCGTTGGCATTTAGCCCATTTGCCGCCGCGGTCTGCACGCCAGCGTGAGTGAGAGAGATATCGGCACCTCACTGTCTAGCTGTGACTTCTCAGCTGCCTCCTCCCGCTTACTGGCATTTGCTCTCCATCGGGATGGAGTTACCAGCCGCTGTGTCCGCTCCTCCATGAGGGCCGAGCTTGCCGATGGCCGTACCCCCTCGCCGATACTTGCTCTTTCCCAACCCAGTGTCATAGTTCTGATCCAAAAGCACACATCTGTTTCCACATGCTCACTGTCTTTATTGGCCAATATTGCTGATAATATCAGTTATACAAGACGCTTTAGGTGAATTGAACTACTGAGTCTATACTGTCATGCAATATGAGGCACATTATCATTAATATCCCTTTTTCATTATTTACTGCTTTAGGCTTATTTATTTGGTAACTGTGTTTGTTTTATTGCAGGACAGTCATAGTCTTAACATGCGCTCTATGACGAAATGTCCCCATCTCCACCTACTAACCTGCTCTCTATCCTCCTTCGAGTATCAGGGAAACCTGTACTGGGATTCTTTCTGTTGAGGCTTTTTGCTCTGAGAGCTAGAGGAAGAGCCTTTTTTTCTAGAAAGGAACTTAACCATGGAGTCATGTTATCCATTGTGAGATAAGAGAAGCTCCAAGGACAGTTCTGTATACCTCTAAGGGGTAATGATCGCTTATCTTTCCTCTTACTGGTATCTTTCTCATAATCCTAATTCCAGTTGCTCTTACACTTTCTTTTTCTTATCTGTGGGATAATACTCATTCCTTCCTTTAGTCTGAACATCTCCATGGCCTGGTGGTAGGTCTTCTTCCTAACCCTGTAACTCGAAAAGTAGAACATTACACTAACAACAAAAGGTCATGGGTTCAAATTCCAGGGAAGTACACATAAATTGTAACCCTTCTGTCTACTGTAAGTCACTTTAGGTAAAAGTGTCAGATAAATGAATTAAACATTAATTAATTAATTGAACGTCACCCTCCCGTTCTTCTGTCCTTCCCCCAGATGACGTGACAGTTGAGGACGACTTCCGTGAAGGACACGTTCCAGAGCAGTTTGCTGGGCTGCTACACGGTTCATCACCAGCCTGCGAGTCCCCCGACAACCCATACCAGCTCTACGGCAAGGTGCGCAAGTTCAGTGCCCCCGAGCCTGGACCGACCCATCACCACGGCAACCTGCTGCAGGCTCCCGAACTCTGTACCCGTCTCCCCCGAACGGGCAGTGAAGCGTCGGCCCTAAAGGGTCCACGGGAGCCCAAACCGCAGGTTGTGTATCGGACCATCTTCCACACCCGTGTGAACCACAACCAAAACCGGAACCAGAGCCAGAACGAGGCGGATTCCAAAAGCGGCTCTCCCGCTCGGTCAGGCTTGGAGGAGCGAGCGTGCACACTCGGCAGGATGCGTTCTGTGCCTAAGGACGTGCTGGACCTGCAGCTCTCCCGGAACTTCTCCAAGTCAGACTCCAACCTGATCTCCGTGTCACCCATCCAGGAGGACCGGCGGGGCCAGCCCGGCACTGGCGGAACCAGCTCCAGCAGCCGGCTGGAGCGAACACCATCCTTCACAGCGGAATGGGAGGAGGTAAGAGTTGCTACAATGGCCACTGGTCTCTCACTGTCGTTAATCATTGTTTCCTTCTTTATGAGCCTTGTCCTCTTAGTGGACTATGTTTGCAGTTGGTTGGCTTCCATGTGCATAGTGTCTTCAGACTATTTGTCTGTTATACACTTTAAGGTCAAAAGTGTGCGGCCTACCCCTTCGTGCCTGAACTTGCATCCAGAAGATTTGATCTTTACATTCACTTCACTTGCGGTCAACCGGGGCAGTTCTAGCAGGCCAGAAATTTGGCAAACTGACTTAGCAAGTTGGCATCCCATGAGGATGCCAGCAGTGGGTGTGGCTTAATTAGCAAATCCTTCTAATGAATAGGGGTATCTGCATATTTTTTTCCATATAGTGTGTGTTGATTTGACATCCCTATCTTACTCCACGTCCATTCTGACCTCCCCAAACTCCCAACTAATCTGCATTTCAGTTTGACAATATGTAGCGCTGGTTGTGTGATGAACTGAATGCTAAAAAGCCTTGAGGTTGACATGAGGGCATGCATGTGGTCTTTTGTAACACCTCCCCACTGGGCCGCTTTCATGCATTCGAACTGAGTTCTGCATAGACCATAAAGAGAACAAATGGTCGTTCCATTCCAGTCAGGTTCAGGTTTACATTTTACCCAGAATTCAACTCAAGGAGAAGCTCCTTTTTAGAGGATCTTAAGTTTGGCACTAATATCAAGCCCAACCAGTAAGGGACTGGCATCGGACGGGGTCAAGTCCAGTGAAACAAGTCATGAAAACCAGCCCTAAGAGTCAGTCTTAGAGAAACCATCCCTAACAGCCAGACTCAGAGAAACCAGCCCTAAGAGTGTGTCTTAGAGAAACCTGCCTTAAGAGTCAGTCTCATAGAATCCAGCCCTAGCAGTCTGTCTCAGAGAGACCTGCCTTAAGAGTCAGTCTCTTAGAAACCGGCCTTTAGAGTCAGTCTCAGAGAAGCCAGCCCTAAGAGTCAGTCATAGAGAAACCAGCCCTAAGAGTCAGTCTCAGAGAAAGCAGTCCTACGAATCAAGTTCAGAGAAACCAGCCCTAAATAGTAAAGCTCATAGAAACCAGCCCTTTCTCTGGTTGTGTTGAGAACCAAATCCAGCCAAAACAGCACACCGTGAAATCCTATTTAGGGAGAATCTGAATTTCTTATGGCAGTCAGCAGAAAATATGACTGGCGCAGTGATGATGTTTCATGCTCTATCTTTGTCTCTTCCTAGATTGATAAAATCATGAGCTCCATTGGAGCTGGAATCGGCACAGAGCTGGAGGAGGTCAAGGAAGACGCGTCAGGTGCGTCTTTGTCTCTGTGCATGTATATATATGTGTGTGTGTGTATGTGTGTGTGTACCTCCTGTCTATATCTGCATGTGAGTAACTCGTGAGATTTACCTCTCAGTCTAAAGGGCCAAAATTGTATTAGCAGTAGGTCAGAGGCAATAGCTTTCCAGATGAGCACTGAGGAGACAGATTGCATGATGGGAAGCTGGTTTATATAACTAGGCTGTTAGGTCAGCCCAGATCACCCTCCAGTACACCAACTGCATTGCGCTATTCTTTCATTGACGGCTCTGGTTCTCTGCCTGTCCAGAGTATCTGAAAGGACGTTCTCTTTGTGCACAATAGCGTAGACTGTGCTGCCATATGAATGTCATATGGATGAGCTGCACTGTTACATTGTAGCCTGACAGCTGGTTATAGGTTGTGTTGCTATGCATTCTAGCTGTAGCTGCCCATGTTCTGGTCTGTTTGCACAGCGTTCCTCTGTGGTGACCTGCAGACAGGAACCTCAGCCTCAACCTTTGGCGAATGCTTTGTGCTCTGTCTCCTGGGGAACCCCGTTTATGATGTAGGGTTAAAAGCAGAGGCAGCTGCTCCAGGTAGGAAATGGAAAGTCTGATGGCCGCGGCAGCCGTTAGTCTTTACTGCACTGAAGCAGCCATGTGACCAGCTGCCAGCAACGGAGCGGACTGCTGGGCCTTTTCCTAACGTTACGTTTTTGCTGCCTGTCTCTTTCCTCGAGTGCTGAACGCTGCAGTCGATCATCATATGTCCCATCTCTCCTCATCAGCTGGGGGGGCTGCATGTCTCTGTAGTGTATAGCGCTAATTTGAGGCAATAAAGAATTTATAAAATGAAGGAATGAGGATGCGTTTCAGGGGAGAGAGAGAAGGTGAGAATCAAAAAGAGTAGAAGCATTTACAGCTTGTGTGTATGCCTGTGACAGTGTGCATGTATGTGTGTGTGTATGTGAGAGTCACTATGTCTGTGAGAGTGTGTATGTATGTGTGTGTGTATGTGAGAGTCAGTATGTCTGTGAGAGCATGTGTATGTCTGTCAGAGTGTGTGTGTATGTGAGAGTCAGGATGTCTGTGAGAGTCAGGATGTCTGTGAGAGTGTGTGTATGTATGTGTGTGTATGTGAGAGTCAAGATGTCTATGAGAGCGTGTGTATGTCTATGAGAGTGTGTGTGTGTGTATGTGAGAGTCAGGATGTCTGTGAGAGCGTGTGTATGTCTATGAGAGCATGTGTATGTCTGTGAGTGCATGTATATGTCTGTTAGAGTGTGTGTGTGTGTGTGTATGTAAGAGTCAGAATGTCTGTGAGAGTGTGTGTATGTATGTGAGAATGTATGCCTGTGAGAGTGTGTATGTATGTGTGTGTGTATGTGAGAGTCAGGATGTCTGTAAGAGTGTGTGTATGTCTGTGAGAGTGTGTGTGTATGTGAGAGTCAGGATGTCTGTGAGAGCGTGTGTATGTCTGTGAGAGCGTGTGTGTATGTGAGAGTCAGGATGTCTGTGAGAGTGTATATCTGTAAGAGTGTGTATGTATGTGTGTGTGTGTATCTGAGAGTCAAGATGTCTGTGAGTGTGTGTGTGTGTGTGTGAGAGTAAGTGTATGTCTGTGAGAGCATGTGTAGATCTGTGAGAGTGTATGTGTGTGTGTGTGTCTGTGAGAGTCAGTATGTCTGTGAGAGTGTCTGTATGCCTGTGAGAGTGTGTGTATGTGTGTGTGTATGTGAGAGTCAGTATGTCTGTGAGAGTGTGTGTATGTATGTGTGTGTCTATGTGAGAGTCAGTATGTCTGTGAGAGTGTGTGTACATGGCAGTGTGTGTGTCCATGAGAATGTGTGTATGTATGTGAGAGTGTGTATGTGTGTGTGTGTATCCATGTATCTATTAGAATATGTGTATCTATGAAAGTGTGTGTGCACAAGTGTGTGTGTTCTTGAGCGTGTATGTATAAGACTGCGTGTATGTCTGTGAGTGTTTGTGTGTGTACGTGTGTGTGTGTGTGTGTGTGTGTGTGTGTGTGTGCACGCATGTGTTTCTTTTTTCTGTGTGCATCCAGTGGATCTGTGTGCATGTGACGTGTGCTGGTGCCGCGTGTGTCTCTCTGTGATTAGCTTTGCATGTGGCTTTTAGCATTTATTTCTCTGTTCTGCCCTGACTGTGCGTATGCGCCCCTGTGTTTGTTTTTGTGTACACCAGCACTGGTGTGTACACGACAGTGTGCCTGCGCTATAGGAGAGGGCATCCTCATATAGCTCCACACCCTCAGACAATGGTGGGGTACGGAGCGAGGGAGGGAGGGAGGGAGAGAGAGAGAAAGAGAGGAAGAGGGAGGGACAGAGGGAGTACCGGAGAAAGAGGGAGCAGGAAGAAGAGAGGAGGAGCAGGGAGAGACAGGGAGGGGGGTTGAGAGAGAGAGAGAGAGAGCGAGAAAGGGAGGGAGGTGTGGGGACCAGCGCTGTAGGAGCATATAGATGAGTGTGGGAGTACTTGATAAAGAGAATTCTATCAGGCAGCCAGGCAGCGCCTGCTCTCTCTCTCTCTCTCTCTCTCTCTCTCTCTCCCTTTCTTGCTCTCTCCCTCCCTCTTTCTCACACACACGCACACTCTGCGCGGGAAGCAAGAGCAACAGCTGAGCCCTCGCCACCGCCGTTCCGCCATGGCCACGCAGCGACCCGCCGGAGCCTGAGGGACCCACGCCGCTGCCGGGCCGCTGGAGCATCCTCCGCTCCTCCTCGGCCCTCTCCGCCTCCCTCCGTGGGCTTTTTTATTCCCCCCCCCTCCCTCCCCCCGTGTTTATTATTTTTTTCCATCGTCTTCTCGTCACGCGGGTAGCCGCGGTAACCGGGCAAGCTGGCGGGCTCCTTCGACAGCCACTTTGCCAGGAATATGATGTGGCAGTGCCAGCTGTCGCAGCCGGACTGCCGCTGCTACCGCGTGGATGGCTACTCGCTGCTCAAGCGGCTGCCTCTGCATCCCCTCATAGGCCCCCGGTGCCCGGTGCAGTCTGTGGGCCAGTGGCTCGACAACATCGGCCTGGTCCAGTATGAGAACCACCTGCTCGCCAACGGCTTCGACAACGTCCAGTTCATGGTGAGTGTTCCGCCAGCTCGTCGATCCGGCCGCGCTCCATGTCCTCTGCCGCTTGCTCTCAGGCTAGGGAGAGCCAACTGAGGACCCCTGAATCTCCCCCCCCAACATAGACACACACTAACACCCCACCCCCAGCCACGACGCGTCGAGCCCACATTCCGGAAACTTTGTCGCATATGGCGTGTCGCGGCTGCCCCCTCCTCCGAAGCTCGTTTTGCTTTCCCGGTTAGTTAATTAAATCAGAAGATGATCCCATTAAGTTTTCCTCATCGCAGCCCGTCCCAATTCTGATTAAGGGCTTTCTTTCACGCACTGACACCTGTGGGTAGACCTTTTTATAGAATAGGTGTGTTTCCGAGAGCCTCGGCCCGTGAATACGCATGCGCTCGGCGTGGCGGGATTCGGGGCAAAGCGGCATGTTTTCCAGAGGCCGTGTGTGTGAATTATTGCAAACCTCGTGCGTCCGTGTTTGTGGTATAGCTCGGGGAACTGCCAATGGGCCGGAGGCAGCCTCACACATCTCGCACGCCTGTGCACGAGCTTTCACCACCCAGCTGTAGTGCATCATCACGGACGTGTGCGTCTCCTTTGTGGGAGATAATTACCCAGACTTCTCCGTGGGGTATATCCGAGACATCGGCACAGGGCTCATGCGTACGCGCTGAGCTCCCTCACTGTGCGGAGTTTTGCGCCACCCAGCTACACGCGCCGGTATGAATACTTGAGATTCAGCAACAGGTGCAAGGAATGGGTATGTGTATGTGTGTGTCTGTGTGTATGTCTGTCATTTTTATATTGCTGGCTGTATTTAAATGATATCATTTAGGAGTGGTGTGTGTGTCTGTGTGTGCAGTTGACATATAGGCAGAAAGGGCACTTGTGTGTTTTTCTGGGTGATGTATAGACCGCTCAGAGACAGGTGGCTTTATGTAAGTGATGGTGTGTGTGTGTGTGTGTGTGTGTGTGTGTGTGTATTGTAGGAAGGGCAGGCATCTTGTGTTTGATAAACTGTAGCAGCTTGTCGGGGCTTCAGAGGGCCACTTGGGGAGGGCAGGTGTACAGTTGGTGATGCTGCCCATGGGACTGTATGAGATCTTGGGGCAGGTGCGGTCGCCCCGTGCGATGGGGCAGGTATACGTCTGCGGGCCGCTGCCCGGAGTGGGAGGCTTCCTCCTGCTCAGTGAGGCTGTGAGCGTGGGCCGTTGTCACGGAGATGCAGCATCACCACGTGCTGTGTCCAATGGGAAGGTACTGGAATGATGGTCCCATTCACTTTGTTTGGGGGGTGGGGGCTGTCCCAAAACCCCCATCAGTTGCAAGTCGTTTTGAATAATGGCTGCTTTATGTCTCAGTCCTGTTGGCGTTGGGAGGGTCCGTGAGGGTGTTACGTCGTCATGGAAGCGCGCGATGCGCGGGTAGGGGCGGGGGCCTGGCTGGAGGTAACGATGCCGGTTCGCCACTTGGCGCCCTGCGGGGGTGGCCGTGTGGTTCTGCATTTGTCATGTGGGGGGATACAGGCCCCTTACCGGAGTGAGGGGGTTCCTGTGCCTCTGGGGGGTTGGGGGGTTGGTGGGGGGGGCTCCTCACACTCTGAGGATGGTGCGATGCTCCCACTCAGCGCTATCGAGCCCGGCACCTTGGAGGCACGTCGCTGAGGACACAGCACCCTCTCACTGTCGCTGTGCCAAGGAGACCTGTTCCGCATAGTGATGCGTGTGAGTGTGCGCGCTGTGTGTGTCTGTGCCTGTCGCCACCCAGAGGTGATTCGACTCTACATTTGTGTGTGTGACACTGAGATCTACATACTCTGTAATGACGCCTCCGAGGATATTTACTGGACCCACTCTGCTGACTCGCGTTGCTATGACCTGCATCTGTCCCTCCGGTTGCCCTGGCAACTGCAGCCTGAGTGGGCTGTTCCATGCGATCTGCAGTGCTGCTCGGCAACCAGACCGGGGGAAAGAGTCAGAACTCAGCTGTTATGCCTGTGTGTGTGTGAGAGTCTGTGCGTGTGTTTGTGTGTGTGTGCATGGGTGTGTCAATGGTGAGGCTATGTACAAGGGAAAAACACTGTAACCTTGTTTTAGACGGAAGTCCCGTTTGACCCCAAACAGCAGGGCAAGCCATGCCATTAATCCAGTTAAAGTGCACTGCCCCAGAGAGGGCAGAATCTGTAATCTGCTCTCAGAGACGATATGCAATTGGGGACAAATTACACAATGATCGGTAAAGAGCTTCATTCTCACAGAGCAGTGACACCGCAGAGGCTGAGCTAGCAGGCCTGCATGCTTCCATTGTTTTTTGGCAGGACAGCCGAGCGACCCCTTAGCCAGAGTCGGCTGAGAGCTGCCAGAGCCAGTGAACCCCTGCGTGCGGCCCGGTGACTGGATGTCAGTCTGCACGGTCAGTTACGGAGCCCTTTGAATAGATGGGCACTCTCCACCAGCCGTCTGTCGTCTGCTTACGGGAATGCGAGGAAACGTTCTTCCTACTGTTTTTGTTTTTTAACTTATTTGCAGCTCGTGCTCAAGATAGTGTGTCGTGTCTGTCTGTATGTGTATTAGGTGGATTATGTATATTTCTGCACTGTAAACTTCACAGCACATTGTCAGTGCATTTTAAATGCCTGCCAATCAATGCATCTGACTGTAAGCCTATCATCCATGCCCATTATTATTTTTTAAATCTCATACAAAACGATGGGTTCTTAGGAAAACTCTGTTTGATTGGTCAGCTAGATTTGGGCATCTGACCAAACCCTGTTCCCCCTTTACTACCTCTGTCCCTCAGGCTGAGGCCTGTGGATATTTCTGCCTTCTCTGGTCCTCTTCACACACTCGAGGGCTACCACCTCAGATACAGCGCACCTGGCTATTGGAGTAGAATACACACCTGGCCAGTGGATTAGAATGTGCACCTGGCCCGTGGATTAGAATGTGCACCTGGCCAATGGATTAAAATGCACACCTGGCCAGTGGATTGAAATGCACACCTGGCCAATGGATTAAAATGCACAACTGGCCAGTGGATTAAAATGTGCACCTGGCCAATGGATTAAAATGCACACCTGGCCAGTGGATTAAAATGCACACCTGGCCAGTGGATTAAAATGCACACCTGGCCAATGGATTAAAATGCACACCTGGCCAGTGGATTACAATGCGCACCTAGCTAGTGCAAACTTGGCTAGTAGATTAAAATCTACAGCTGGCTAGTGTATCATAATACACACCTGGTTGGTGGATCAGAATGACAGGGCTAGCTAATGGTTTAGAATGATGCATCAGGCTAGTGAATTAAAATAGATGGCTTGCCAGTAGTTTAGGCAGCTCGACGAGCCGGTGTCTAGTAAGATGGTTTGGTGTGTACCTATGTGGCTCTGTACCCGTCCTAATTTTGGAAACTCAATGTTGTTGCTTCTGAATAGCCTCTGCTTATATTTAGCAGTGGATAAGGCAGCTTCCCAGTCCTTGAATGTCTAGGCCACAATAAATACCCCATTTCTTCGCGTCTCTTTGCCACAATGTGACACGCAGTGGACAGCAGTGCTGATCTCGCTTATCCTGGCACGGCTTGCCCGTTCTCTGCCAAGTAAGTCTTGTGTAATTTCATCAGGATGTAAGGAGTACTTATGTAAGGTTATATGTTGTTCCTGCACCTTGTGTGCCCATAGCGTCATGTATGGCTGTGTGACTGGTGCTGGTTATATGATGTGGCGCTGTGGGCCTGTGCCTCAGATCTGTCTCTTATCCAGTGTGTTTGGCACATGTCCGTGAAAATGCCTGCTGTTCTACAGGGCCCTGTAGACAGCAGTAGACTGTGTGCCTCTGGGTTTTCTCTGTTTAAAACAGTGTCCTTAGTGTGTAAGAGACACATCAGAATAGGCTAATATCGCTTTGATGCTGGATCTGATGGTGCAGGATCAGCTAGCTGGGTCTGATGGTGCAAGATCTGCTTGTATAAGTTTGATGATGCGTGATCAGCTGGCTGGGTCTGGTGGTGCAGGATACTTTCACTGAGTCTGATGGTACTAGATCAGCTCACTTGGTTTGATGGTGCGGATTCAACTCACTGGGTCTGATGATACAGAATCCATTAGCTGGGACTTATGGTGCAAGATCAGCTGTGTAGGCTTGATGGTGCATGATCAGCTGGCCGGATTTGATGGTGCTGGATCACCACACTGGGCCTGATGGTGCAGATTCGGCTCAATGGCTGTGATGGTGTGATATCAGTTCCGCTGGGTCTGATGGTGCAGATTCAGCTCACTGGCTCGGGTGGTACAGAATCCATTAGCTGGGTCTAATGGTGCAAGATCAGGTGGCCGGACCTGATGGTGCAGGATCAGCTCGCTGGGTCTGATGGTGCAGGATCTGCTAGCTGGGTCTGATGGTGCAGGATCTGCTAGCTGGGTCTGATGGTGCTGGATCTGCTAGCTGGGTCTGATGGTGCTGGATCTGCTAGCTGGGTCTGATGGTGCTGGATCAGCTCGCTAGGTCTGGTATTGTTCCACTTATTTGTAGTGAAGTATTGTCATTGTTTTATTAAACCTCCTTTGGAGGCCCCCATCACTTATTCTAGCCCACCGAGAAGCCCACATTCATGTGGACACACAATATTTTTTTCCTTATTGTGGCTCTGTGTTTAAGGATCTATATTCTGTTGTACCTTTTATTAAGGTACCTATTTAGAATCACTTTAAAAATGATTCAGATGCATAGCCACATATATAAAATTCTAAGCAAAGTAAGTCACACTGACATGTTGCTAAGCAGCTTAAAATATTGATAAAGAATGACAGAACAAAGCAGTCAGGACTAAAAATAGAGGCTATTGAGAAAAAAGGATTGGAACAAAGAGAAAGAGGCTGCCAGTGAGAGATTTAGACTGGTCTTACAGTGGAGAGCTGTTATCCTGGTCTTGGGGCACCAAGTGGATTATTTGATCACAGAACTTTGGGCATTTATAATCTTGTTTCAAAGTGGCAAGCAGTTAGCCTGGACTCTGGGTGCTGAGTGCGCCCACTCACACAGCGGCGATGCTGGCTCTCATGCTGATTAAGGCCTTCCCTCTGCTTCCATCAAGCTGTAACTGAATTCTACTTCAGTTTGTTTTAATTGGCTTAATTGGCACAGAATGAACTGCATTTATAGTTTTAATGCAGCTAAAATCTCAGCTAGGTGTAAAAACTAGTGACATAAAATAAGGTTTTAATAATTCTGCGCCCACACACACTCTTATCCTGAGATAGTGCCAGGCTGGGACATATTTTACTGCCAATGTGGGAAAATGAAGTAAGTCAGGAGAGGGGAGAGTTGTGGGGGTTTTGGGTTCAGTTATAAAGTTTTACAGCGTTTTTCTGTGTCAGCAACAACAGCAATAACTGTAACAGCAACACCAACGATAATAATAATAATTATAATTATTATTTATATATTATTATCTAGTCAGTGCCTGACCCTGGGTTGTTCCTGGTCTTGCGGCCGGACCCCCCGCGACCCAGAATAGGACAAGCGGTTTCAGAAAATGGATGGAGGGATGGATATTATTATCTGAACTCGAAAATGTTTATTGGACTTGAATTGTGTGAGTGCTTAAAACATAGATTAAATAATATGAATAAATTAGTTTAACACACTGCTGTTTATATTGGTTGTGTGTGTAGTCAGTGTGTCATTCCTCACTGCTTCAGTAAACATTGCTGTTTATACCAGGGTGGTGTGTCTGTGTGTGTGTGTCTGTGTGTGTGTCTGTGTGTGTGTGCGTGTGTGCGTGTGTGTGTGCGTGTGTGTGTGTGTGCGTGCGTGCTTGTGTGTGTGTGTCTGTGTGTGTGTGTGTGCGTGTGTGTGTGTCTGCAGGCAGTATGTCATTCCTCACGGCTGTTTTTGCAGTTTGTTATTTTTGTCTCTCTCCAGTTCTTTACCTCCTCCGCCACTCTAGCCACTCTAGCGGTGCTGATGTAGTTCAGTATTTCCTGTGGATTATTTAGTAATGTCACACAGGCCTTAACTTTAAATACTAGTCTAATTACCCGTGAATAAAACCTCCTTCCTTAAAGACAAAGGGCTCGTATGGATAGTTTATGATTTGTTTTGCCCTCTCTGTCATCGGGAGAGACATTCATGCTGTGTTTACCGTGAATTGTGTGCTGAATGAGCTAGAGGCTGGCTGGAAAATGACGTTAGCTTCAGGATGCTTGCTTATTCTATTAGGAACAACAGTGACGGACACTTACAGTGTCCAAGGAAATTAGGGTTGGAGAAAATTGAGTTACGGTATCATAAGCATCACACGTGACCTGGATATGACCAACCTGTGGTAATACAAGGTCTCCAGTGAGCCATTCTGCTCTGGAAATACAGGACCCGGTTCCGGCTGGATCCCACCATTCACAGGCTGTGTTTCCCCTTACCATGGTGCAAGGTAATGGGGCTGAGAAGTGATTGGTTTTTTAATCAGGAGTGAGTGTTAAGGCAGCCCACTTCAACAGAGAGCAACCAATCCCAGCAGTCTACCAATCCCAGCAGTCCATACCTATTGTAATGGCTTCTTGTGAGCCACTGGGGGCAGCAAAGAGACACAAGTCATTGCACAAACACACATACACGGTCATTAACACAAACACACAGATCAGGCTTTCTCCCGGCTGCGACTGAGTGACGCTGTGTGGGTGGATTTTGTTTCTCCTCCAGGGCAGCAATGTGGTGGAAGACCAGGACCTGCTGGAGATCGGCATTCTCAACTCTGCACACAGACAGCGCCTCCTGCAGGCCATCCGCCTTCTGCCTCGGGTGAGTGAGAGAGTTTGTTGAAAGGGATAGCTGCAATTCTCATCATCCCCTGTGTCATGGGTACGGGATGGGGCAGAGCCACAGGGGCTTTGGCCACAGTTGAAAACTGATTGGCCCTCGCAGAGTCCCCTCCCCTGTCATTCACCAATTCCAGATATATCATTGGCTAATGATAAGGTTGGCCCCTCTGTATGAATTATGACCCCTCTTATGCCCCCCTCCTTAAAAAATCCTAGAATCCTAGAATCACCCCTGGTGCAGGGTGGCTGTGTCTTCTGTCTGCAAAATAGAGGATGGCCTGGAATCTCCTGGTTCTTCACTAGACTGTTATCCCACTGGCTCAAAACAAAGAACAAATGAACAAATTGAGCTATAACGGTGATGCGTGAAAATGTCTGATCCTCAGAGATTTCACTGTTGTATCCTTGAGCAATATAGATATTACCTCAGTTTAATATCTCATGACTAACCCACACTGGGTGTGGCAACACAGACATTCAAGGACAGATTTCAGCATAGTCACGCATGAGGTGTCATGAAGCAGCAGGTGGTTGTGTTACTAGGATTGTCGTTTAGCAACTGACCTCCAATTACCCCTAAATGTAATATTTGAAGTTAGCAGCTGCTCTTGCCTGGCTGTAAAACTTTTGAAAGGCATTAAAGATGGAACCTGCTGCTCTGTCACCCTCTCAGTGTGACACGCATAATGTGTTTTCATCTCCTTCTCCTCACAGGAGAATGGTGCAATTAACTTTTTTATGCTGAGAGCGGGGCAGTCAGAGTAGATAAAGAGAGAGGAGTAAGAGGAACATGGCGGACAGAGGGACACTGGGAGAAGCAAGAATAAAAGAAAAGAGAGGAAGGAAGACAGATCAAAGCAAATATGAGCACAGACTGGGAGACAAATAAACAGGAAATGTAAGAGAGAGGAACAGGAACACAGAAAGGAACAGGAACACAGAGCAAAGCAAAGAGGAGCCCAGAGAGAGACAGAGAGAAAAAAGAAGTGAAACACAGAAAGGAACAGAAACACAGAGTAAAGCAAAGAACATAGAGAGACAGAGATAGTGAGAAACAGGATGTGAAATAGAGAGGAACAGGAACACAGAGCAAGGAAAATATGTGTAGGAGACAGAAATAGGGAGTGAAACACACAGAGGAAAAGGAACAAAGAGCAAAGAAAGATGAACCACAAAAGAGACAGAGAAACAGGAAGTGAAACGTAGAGGAACAGGAACACAGCAAAGCAATGAGGCATACAGAGAAAGAGATAAAGAGAAACAGGAAGTGAAACACGGCGAGGACAGGAACACAGAGCAAAGCAAAATGGAATACAGAGAGAGAGACATAGAGAAACAGGAAGCGTAACGAAGAACAGGAACAGAGTAAAGCAAAGAGGAGCAGAACAAGAGAGACAGAGAGAAACAGAAAATATAACAAGGAACAGGAACAGGGCAAAGCAAAGAGAAGCAGAGCGAGAGAGACAGAGAAACAGGAAGCATAATGAGAGGAACAGGAACAGAGCAAAGCAAAGAAGCCCAGAGTGAGAGACAGAGAGAAACAGGAAATGTAACAGAGAGGAACAGGAATTGTAGCACAGAGAGGATCAATAACACAGAGAAATACAAAGAGGGGCACAGAGAGGGAGACAGAAACAGGAAGAGAAACCGTGAGGAGAACAAACAAACGAGCAAAAAGAAAAACATATGAAACAGGAACGCAGAGCAATCCATCTGATAAAAATGCCGAAAAACCGATCATCAGTGAGTGGGTGGATAATGGCTCCTAAATTAGAACCTGCATCTATTTTTCCCCTTGATCCCAGCAGGCAAAATACTGCAAAGCAATCAGATAAGTTTAAATTACATCCACAAGGTAGGTACGTTAATGTACTGTGTGAATGAGCTGAAGTTTCACACCACTGATGCCAAATTACTATTACATTCAAGCTGCTCAGGGGTGTTGTATGTTCTACTGTTAGTACAGAAACAAGAAAAGGTGACCTACTGCACAAATTAAAACCAATTTTTATACAAACTCAGCAGCTAGAAGCCAAAAACATCTAACATGGTAGGAACATGGTAGCTGTGACCAAATAATAAACAAGATAAAAATACATATGTTGTCTAAACATGTTGTGTCAGCATATATTCTGAAAAATCATGTTTTTGTGATCTGTCCAAGTTGCTAAGCTGAATTTGAGTTGGCTATATTCTTGTGTGATTTGCCTCTGGGCTTTAAGGGACAAGCTCATCTAACCTGATTGGTGGAGTTTGTTGTTTTTCTTCCAATGGAACAAGCCCAATATGCATGCCTTCCTACAGGTGCGGCCAATCGGCTATGATGGGAACAACCCAACGTCAGTGGCGGAGTGGCTGGAGTCTCTGGAGCTTGGTGACTACACCAAGTCTTTCCTCATCAATGGCTACACCTCCATGGAACTGGTCAAGAAGATCTGGGAAATTGAGCTCATCAATGTAAGCAGCATCTCCTCTTGTTCCAATCCCATTTAATATCACATTCTAATGGAATGTGCAAGGTCGGGTAAACCAGTAAAAATGTCTACCTTGATCATAAGAATCTGTGATTAGCACCTACGCTGGAGTATAACACTTTGAATACCGGTTCTGTGACATCACTTCCTGTCCTTATTTATGCAATACTACCCCAAGATCTTAGACATATCTAAACTGATTCTTCTGAAGGGTGACTGACAGCCTGAAAGGCCTTCAGAGATTTTAGACACTGCGAGTACAAGATGACTTTCCTTTGGACTGAATGAGGATGTGTTTTGGGTAGTGTTTGGAATTTAAATGATCAAATCTTCTGTGGATTACCTTGTGCGGTTCTGAGCGACGGTTAAGATCTAGGGTATGGAGTTTGATTGTAGCATTTGGTGATGGGGTACTGAAAATGTTTCATTCATTCATTTTATCTCCAAGCAATACTGAAACTGAGCTGTAGGAATAAAAAAAGCAAGAGGATGGTATAGTGGCAGGAGGTGGGCGGTATTGTGGGCTGTGCTCTCCAGAGTACTCGCCATGGGCACAAGCTCACTGCAGTACTGAGAAGAAGAGGCTGCGGTTTCCTTAGCCACTCAAAAAGAGACGCTGCACAGGAGATGGTGACCACTAGGGGGCACCAAAACCACTGCTTTTCACCACGTACAGTATATGCACTGCGCATAGGTCTCTGTGATAAGGGATATGAGTGTCTGAACCCTCCTGTTAGCCAATGGCAGATATTCACCGAGTCCTGATCTCTGAACACTGTGTACAGAAAGTATCAGGGAATCGGAGAATGGAGTGACCCATGCAGTTTATTTATATAGCTTAAGCATATCGTATTCGCACAGTGTGATGTAGCCATCAGCGTTAACAATGGGACATACGGCGGACAGGAAATCAGGATGTAACGCCAATGGCTCCAGTGTCCAATCCTGACCAGCGACCTGATCTGATGGGTCATGTGACAGGCTGACGGTCATGTGACAGGCTGATGGTAACCAGGGCTAAGATTTGTCCACAGCTGGTGTGGAGATCACAGGAAGAGGTATAACAATAGACATCAAAGGGTGATGTTTAGCACCCCATCCTGGGTTATTCCCCGCCTTGTGCCCATAGCTGCCAGGATAGGCTCCGGATCCCTGTGACCCTGCATAAGACAAGTGGGTAAAGAAAATGGATGGATGGATGTATCAGGGTGGACATGACTGGAGGGAAGGGATAACTAGTAGTTAACCCCTTCCGCACCCACTACAGGCAGCGGGGGGTAGCACTAGCAAGTGTTACAGCATGGTTCAGTATAATAGTAGAGTTACCTGGATAGGTTAGGATAAAGCCACCATTGTTCTTAATGGCAGCCCCCCCCCCCACCACCACCACCACCTCTAAAAGCACAAAGAAGTAGCTGGCATGCCAAGCTGAGGGCCCCTTATTTTGTCAGGGAACAGACACAAAGCCCCTTATTAAAGTGCTGGCAGGCTGCTCTTGTCCCTCAGTTCACTGCGTTCGGGGCAAGCCGTGAGGCGAATGCATTCACTTTCAAAGGAAAAGAAAGACAAAACGTAAGTTTCGACTTTACAGCTGGTCTACCGGGAACACATGGCTGATTTCATTACCGCGTTGCCCCCTTGATTGGCAATATTCTTTGGAGGTTAATGAACACACAAATTAATGCAAATTGGAATTTGGGTTCACAGCTGCATTACTGCTTCTTGGCCAGTAGAGGGCTCTGGTGTTCTTTTTGACAATTTCCACAGAGAACATGTTGTGCTCGTGTACAGAATATCTTACATTTCGAACTGACAAAGCCGAAAGCGAAGTTCAAGCATTGAAGTTACTGAGGGATTCACTTTGATTTGAATGCTATGGGGAGCCAGAGATACTGAGCTGATTTTTTTTTTCCCCACTTCATAAAGCTTTATATGCTCGTCCGTATGGTCTGATGAAATGGTCGAGGCATATTTGCAGAATTCCCTGAGCGTGCCTGCTAGCAGGGGCTTGCTCCCAAAGAACCTGTGCAGAGGAATCTGGCTCTTTTAGCCAGAGGGTGGAGAATGCCTTTTCAAGCCTGAGCGAGAGGCGCTGGGCAGACTTTGAAGCTGGTTGGAGTGGCCATGTTTCCATCTGCAAGGACGTGTGTATGTTTGCACGCAGCATTTTGTGCTTGAGGTCGCCCTGTGTGGGTGTGCTCGCCAAGCTAGGATTCCACATGCGCGCTGTGTGTTTCTGTATGTGACCGCAGTGTGCTGGCCAGTCCCTCTTGAAGTATGAAACGTGTTTCTGCAGCACCGAACCTCAGGGCAGAAACACATCGTTTCTCATTGTGACATTCCTCTGCAGACACGGAGACTGAGGCTGAACTCCGAGCTCATTATTACAGATACACAGCAACTGAAGCCACTGAGACTGAACTCTGTGCCCATTTTATGGAGACATACAGAGATTGGAGACACAACAGCTAAGACTAAACTGTTTATAGGGACAGACTTAAATACCAGGTAGAGGTCTAAGTCCCAGTAGCTTTACTGAAGTCCTGAGAGACGGAAATGGATTGTGTGATGGGTAAGTTAAACCCCCTGAACAATGCAAACGATGCATGAACAACAAGTGAACCGAGTTGTGTGTCTGCCTGACTGGTGGCGGCATGCCTGCGAGCATGCTGCCTGTCAGCATGGGCCAGCCGCACATCGGGTCACGGTGCATCGCTCAGCGTAGTGACCAGTCACCGCGGCTAATAGAAGTTGCAGCTAAGTAATAATGATTTTACTTTTTGATGACCAGTAAGTTGTTGCCATGACAGGTAGTGGTTGCTATAGCAACCCGAGGTACAGAGCAGGGTTTTGTCACTGCGTAAGACCGGCTCTTCTGAGCCTTGGGGGGGAACGTGTGGCCGTGTGTATGTGTTTGTGTGTGTGTGTGTTTGTGTGCGTGTCAGTGTGAAGCTGTGAAACCCGCTGCGGTAACAAAGACTCCGACCATCTGCTGCGTTCCATGTTAGACAGGCGGCGTAAGCTTCAGGGGACGTGACCGCAGCTCCGGGCCGAAATGGCCCGCCATGAAAGGCTGGCCTCCCCCCCTCACACGCAGCCATGCTTGAACCTGCACCCGGATGGCACGCGCATCACATGCGCCCTGTGACAAATGCTGAGGTGCCTGGTTTATTTCGGCTCCGTGGTGCGGGGAGGGAGGTGGGGTTGGGAGCAGGCCTCTCTCACTTGTCTGCTAGGTGATTCTCAGTATTCACCTCCCGCAGGCTGCAGGACAGGCAGATAATGGCGCCCCCTACCTCTTAATGCTGATTTCATATTCAAATAGCTTTATAAGTCTGGAAAATGATTCTGAAAATGAATTGCCATTGCTCTTTAACAAGCATTACAAAACAGGACATATATCTAATGTATTAGTAAATACAATTCTAACAATAATAAGAGATGAAAAACAAAATCTCTCTCACCCTCACTCTAGCGTGTTAGCTCAGACAGGCGTGCTCCAGGCGATCTCGTGTGACAGATGTGTGTTTCAGGGGGAACTGCATCAATCCCAGCCACCCACCAGTCACCTGACCTGCGTTTTGCCCGGAGACCATGACTGCCTTTTTCCCCCGGATTCAGGGGCGTAGCCATGGCGACATTGCAGATAAGGTGGCGGCGTTACCATGGCGAGTCCACAGGTGGGATGTGAGGGGATCATTGTGGGGGTTGAGCGAAAAGACACCACTTTCTTCACAGCAGAGGTGACCAGGACCAAAATTCACAGTGTGCAGAACCAACCTGGCTCAGGCCTCATGGAGAATCAGGAAGTGTATATGCAGAATGATAGGAAATGTGCGTCTGGGTTTGACTTTAGACAGCCAACAGCTCATATCCCAGCACAAAATCCGCAGGATCACGCTGTAGTGCCACTCTGTTTCCTCTGCGGAAGCTTCTGGCTCTCCCAGAGTAACGCCTCCTCTTCGGTGGAGGCTCCTCCAGTGGACATGCGTGTCTGCAATGGGAGAGTATCGATGCGTGGGGGGTGGGGGCGTTGAATCTGTACGTATCAGCCAGTGCGTAAACGTCGATGTCAGCAGATGCACTTATAAGCGACACCGCCCCCCCCCCCCAACACTGTCCCTAACAAAGGCAGGAGGGGGTTAACGATCCAAGCTCCACCACCACCCGGCAGTTACCTGCGCCGCCGGCGAGCGTGCGAGAGCTTGTCTCTGGATGTGCCCCGAGTCGCCATAGTAACGAGGCGGAGAGCGGGCGGGCGAGGGAGAGCGAAAGAGAGAGAGAGAAGCAGAGCGGGAGGGAGGGAGGAAGGGAGAGAAGGAGAGAGCGTCTGGGCAGGGAGTCGCTCGAGAGGCGAAGGAGGAGACTGGTGATCGGGCCACGCTGCGGCACCAGCAACCCGGCACGGACCGAGAGGGTAGACCGGGCCGGACCGGAGTGAGAAGGCGCCCGTCCTGTGGAAGGGTGAGTGCAGACCCTATAAACAGCAACCACGGAGTGTGGGGGATGCACGAGTTTGGGTGGGGGGGGTGGTCTGCGGAGCGGGATATTCATGTTGGGCTTGTCTCACATGCTCCACCGCCTATGCTTTCCTATTCCGTACCTCTCACTCTCCCAAGGACCCGTATGTGCCCCCCCGCCCAACTGCATGGCTAGCTCTGTTCTCCCCTGTGGCCAAGGACCTTCAGGGCCTTGGGACTGGGGATCTGGGGGCAGTAACGCCCTCGGTATCCTGGCTAAGGGGGTGGGATGTCGGGGGGGCACTCTTTGTGAACTGTAAGCCGGTGCCAGGGAGACTGATGGCGGTTAGCGGGTGCCAGAGGGCCCCCCTGGCCTCCCAGGGATGTGCGCCGTTCGAACCCAACCCCGCTGCAACTGCCAGTGGAGTTTCGTTTGCTCTGGCTGAAGTTCTGCATCCCATTTGTTGGTGCCGGTGCAGTCGGATTAAAGAGAGTCCTGCATTCCAGCTGAGCGCTGTCAAAGTTACACTTCCTGCTGCAGGAAAGTCACAGTGAGCCTTGCTTTTTAAACACAAGCTCAATACGATATCGGTGCAGGTTGTTCTGTATCCTGGATCAGTGTGCTTACGGTGGACTTGTGAGACCTGCTGTTCCACTGCCGTTTTGTAATATTTAATTTGGTAATTAACGTGAAGTTTGTTGTGCAATATGGTTCATCATTAAGGCTGAAGCTGGAAAGCCCTTGAAAGGAGCTTGTTTGCCGTCGTGATTCACCCCGATCAGGGTGCGGTTTGTCTGTGGGCCCCAGGCTCCCCATTTGCCCCGGGGACAGTATGCTGTGCATCCCTACTGGGGTGGGGCGGGAGGGGTGCACTGACATAAAAGTTGGAGATGTGAGCCATATTGCCCCCTATGGGCTGATACCTGAGTGGCATGCTGGGCTGTCCTTTCTGCACAGATGGTTATAATCCAGGGAAACAAATACGCACACATTCACAGAATTAAACACACACACCACACACATTAATGGAATTAATACACACATGTAATTACACCTGTACACAGCATTAAATACACACATCATTACACATATACACAGAATAAAACAGAAACACGTTACTGCACACTAACACACACACATACATACACTCACATGTACACACATACCTTTATAGCCCTACAGGCCCCTGCTCTGCCCTGCCCACTCACACATGCTCTTACACACACACTGTCAAACATACAGTCACACACACACACACACTCTCTTTCTGTCACACACTGTAATACTCACACACTCACACACACTCTCTCTCACACATGCACTCTCTCTTACGCACACACATACACACACACACACTGTCACACATATCGTCACACACATGCTGTCACACGCACACACCCACTCTCACACAATGTCATACACACACACTCTCACAAGCACACCGCCACACATTATCGTACACACACACAGACACGCACACTCTCACACACTGTCATACTCACACACACACTCACAGACGTACATGCCTTCAGAGGCCCGCGCCTTACCTCCCCGCCCGGGCTGTGCTCTGGCTGACGTCCCTGCTGGCTGCCGTTTGGCCCCACATGGAATTTCCGGGTTCTCCTCTCCTGACCGCGCCGCCGTCTGGCCCCTCTGAGACATGGCCATCCGCCTGCGAGCTCATGCGTGTGTAGGAGCCCCGCGCGGTGTGTGCGTGTGCCGCTCTGCGGCATGGCGTCCCACGTGTACAGTGCAGCACGGCACCGCATCGGTTGGGACGCCCCCTCAGCTTATCGCCACCGGCCCAGGTTTCCGCGGTTACCTTTCAGCGGAGGCTGACTGCATTCTACGCATAGCGCCAGTGCCCCTTGTGGTTGCTAGGCAACCAGCTTACTCTACACCCCCCCACCCTTACCTTCCACCCCAGTTGTTCCTCGTTTACTAGCTGCCAGTTAAAGATGGATATGAAGAAACGGTGGGAAAGGGGAGGAAAACGTGATTCCTGGTAACCAGCAGCAATTTCACCTGCAGATGACCTGTTAACTCAGGTAGTAATCCTGCTGTTTACTACATGGTCACAGGGGCACAGAAATAAGGAGTAAGATCCATTGGCAGACTGTACACATGTCTGGTTCACTATTATACAGTCAGGCAATCTGGAGCAATTTCATTAAAGGTGTGTAGTTAGTTAGCGTACAAAAGGAAGTAATTCATTAATAAAAATATCCAGGATATTCTGCAGAGGGCAGCTCTGCATACAGCAGGTCATGGGTCACTGACGATGTCAGTGCTAGCCACAGACAAACAAATAGTCAATGACTGTGGCGGAGTTAAAGAGGGCGAGGTTCCTGGGTCTCACCGGGCCAGCGGTGTATTTCTCTGTGCCGCATGACTGGGTCGTGGTTCATCATGGTGATGTGGGCAGCCCTGCCACATATTAACGATGGGGGTGGGAGCACCTGTCTGCATGGATGCCCAATGCCAGGGAGTTGGATGTGGTCATTGACCCCGATGCGGTAATGTCTTGGTTGGATGGTTGACGAAGCCGTGTTTCCCTGTCACTCGGCGTCAAACCCGAAGAACAGACACCCACAGACTGTGGCCCGCCGTTGGCTGGTGCTGGCGGCGATGATGTCACTGGGCTTGAAGTTTGGTCTGATACTGTGAATGAGGTCATTGAGCTGATGGAGATCCAAAGAGACCCCAGTCACCCACCCACCCAGATCTGAATTATAAGGGCGGGGGGCTGTGGTCATCATGATGCTGTCATGACCGGCTCCTCTTCAGCGAGCTGGCTCAGTCCAGGATGAGGCCCGCAGGGTGGGAAGAATGGCAGGGCCTTTCCCCCTGGAGCTCCTCCTTGGTCTATCTGAACATCAAAGTACATGGTCCTCCAGCCACATTCCGGCTAATTCTTTCAGTGGATTATCTGGGGAGCTTACAGAGGAGGGACTGTGTGTGTTGCATATCCCTGGTCCCTGAGTCATGTTCCTGGCTGTTCTGTCAGGCACCATACGGCGCACAGTGCTCAACGTCTGAACTGCACGTGAGATGTTTACATATATTTATGCTCTGTTATCCAGACTGACTAACATGGCCATCCTGCCACGGTGCAATGAGGGCTATCACCCAGGCCAGGATAGATATGTCCACCAAGGCCAGTTGTGTATCCTGACAGTAACGGCAATCTCGATTCTCATGGTGCCCACCCCCCCCCCCTTCAGGCAATGAGGTATCAGTGTGTCGCTGGTGTCCATCCAGGTTAATCTTGTAATGACGGCTATTTCTGCAGGAGTTACGGGCTTTAGCGGGGATTATGTCACGGATTGTGAAACACGCCTCGGTGCCCTAGGACACGTTAGTTTTGCAGAATCCAGTCACGCTTCATTTTTCGGCAGTATGAATTTTGGATGTGGCTGGACTCAGCTATGTCATTAGTGATTAGTGATTAGTTTGTGGATTCCTTGTAAATGAAGTATGAGGGGGGATCTGCAGTGAGACCCTCTACAGGACAGACATGGCAGTGCAATTTTTCAGAGGCAATTTTAAGGCCTTTCTGTTGAACATATTCAAATGGATGCAACACACACACAAAAGCCAGTCACACGTGCACATGTAGACACAGAAACACGTCAGCAGAGAGCTTCCCAGTTTGTCCCACAAGGAACCAAAGCAATTAGAATTGTGTGTGTGGTTGTCACCCATCACCCAGCTGGCAGCGGACTTGGCAGGAGAGGATAGAAGGCAGCCTGTTTGTTTGGGACATCAAACACGGGCAGAGGACGGAGTTATTTTCTGCCGTTATTGTTTTAAGAGTTGGCATGTTTAGCATATGTATATGAATCAGGATGGAAGGCTGGGGACAGGATTAGAGGGCGGCCTCCCACAGACCTTTTGTGGCCAGCTCCTTCTGCTGAGGAATGAGGGAGGCTTAGCCCCGGCCTCTCTGCACCTCTCCGGGCCTCCTTGTGCCTCCTTGACCTCCCCACACATCTCTCCCTGGTGGCTCCCACTCCACAGCATTTTCATCTGAATCAAACGTGCTGTGTCTCCCTCTTGCCTTCTCTCTCTCTCTCTGTCTCTCCCTCTGTCTTTCTCTCTCTATCTCTCCGCCTCCCGGTCTCCCGCCCGCGCTCCCTGCTCCCCGCCGGCGATCCCGCATCCGTGGCATTCCGCAGTGACATCGCTGCAAGCCGGGAAGTAGGTTAATTACTCGTTCGGCAGCATTTAGACCGTCTCGAAATTAAACGTGCGGGGATATCGTCCGGATCGCTGCTCCGAGCCGGGAGCCAGATTGTGAGAAAAGGCAGCTGGTAGAGAGAGAAAGAGAGACTGAGAGAGCCCTACATGCTTCCTGGCACAGCTGATGTGCCACAGAGCACATTTCATGTCCATTTGAGAAAACGCTACATTTAAACGCCCCATGCTGGTGACTTTGATCCTGGCTGATCAAATGGGGGCCGTTTTAATTGTTCATGTATGATATGCGGAGCAGATAGCAGTGGGGTATCTCTCACCATAAAGCTTTTGATGCTTTATGTCTTTTTTTTCATGTGGTCCCTCATCTGAAATCTCCATCTTGTCTTCGTCTGTCATTCTCCCGCCATTGTCTGGTATCAGTTAAGCCACAAACAAATTTATATGCAGATTCCATAATAATCCATCCACAGTACAACACCTAGTCAGCCCTGCTGCCAAATTAGACTGGAAGTGGAAAATGATCCAGCAGAGTTTATTACACGAGAGGAGGGTGATTTCAACGTGCTTCTGAGAGCACAACACCGCTGTTGGTGTGAACGGCCCTGCTGGCGGGTTTCAGTGTCATTCCCATGGAAATCCACCCTTTTTGCCTGCCTGTCCTGCTGCTGTCCCCCTATCCCTCACCCTGTCCCTCTCTCCCTCCTTGCTGTCCCTGTCTTTCTCCCTGCCAGCTGTCCCCCTCTTGCTGTTATTCTCTCCTTCCTTGCCATCCCTGTCTCCCTCTCCCTGTCTCTCTCTGTCCCCCTCTCCCTGCTGGCTGTCCCTGTCTTCCTCCTTACTGTCCCCGTCTCCCTCTCTCTGTTCCCCTCTCCCTGTGCGTGCAAGGCTGTTCATCCGGCCTGTGTCTGTGCCTGCGTGTCCATGTGCCTGCAAGTCCGTGTCTGCCTGTCTGCGTGTGTGTCTGTCTGCGCGTCTGCATGCCGCCGCTGGCTTCTTTCTCTAATCAAGCAGCTCCATAACAGATGCGGGGCAGTAATTGGTGCGGGAGTGCAGGAGATGTGGGAGTGATTAGCGTCTGGATGCTATGAAGCTGGAATGCACCCCCTCCCCCAGGCCCGCTTTGAGGATAATTAAACTCACAGCTATGTGTGAGACGCAGTGTAATTATTGTTCTGCACCCAGAAAGAAGCCCTGTCTCCCTGTCATCTTCCCAGCACGTCGAGCCTTGAGCGGAGACTCCGATGTCGTCATCTGTTTGCCTACCAGTCATCTCATGTACACGATGGTTTGCGGTATCTTTGCTGAAAGTAATCTGTTGCCTCGTTGAATGTGTATGTGTGCGGCAGCAGGATCTGAACCTACAAATGCGGCTGCGAGCACGGCGCAGTGCGGGCAGGCAGGCTGTCGGATGAGTGAACCCACATCCTTCTGGCGCTTGACCTGTGGCCTGGCTCCCAGTGATGATGTCATGTATGTCCGTAGAGGCTTTCACTGCCTTGATTGAGGGTGGCAGGACGGGGAGCTGCCACAGGGGGGAAACACCCACTGACACAGTATGGAATGTCGGGTTATGGACATAAGTACTGGGATGATTTTGGTCTCTGTGAATCTGTGGAATCATAAAGCACAAACATTAACCTGAACGTGCCCTACTGAGTTACAACGTGCTGAGGACACAAGATGGATGGGATTCCAATTCGCACACACACACACACACACACACACACACACACACACACACACGCACACACACACACGCACACTTCTGATACAGCACTGCTTCCTGTCACTTCCTGGTGTGTTAGCCACATGCTAGCTGCTCCATCCATTCATCATCTGCTGTGATCCCCGTTAGCTCTGGAACTGAGTGAGGTGGTTGGTGCAATTCAGTCCATCAGTTATGTTTTGCCGTAGGTAAAACGGTACAGGTGACTGAGCTTAATTGCTGATGTATTTTCCTCTCTCAAACCCCATTACCGTACCACCCTGCCGCCCGCCACCCTCACCAGACGTCTCTGCTGTCCGGGACTTGTGTGTAAGAAGCTGCCTTTCTTTCATCTTCAGGTGTTGAAGATTAGCTTGCTTGGACACCGGAAGCGTATCCTGGCATCCCTTGGAGACCGTCTCCACGACGACCCACCCCAGAAACCTCCCCGAGCCATCTCCCTGAGGGTAAGAGAGCCGTCCGAAGGCTCTGCCCACGTTCACGCCCCCCTACCACTGGGGGACTTACCATTGGCTGTTCCTAGTCTGTGGACCATCTGCATTTTTCTCCCCATGGGTGAATAAAGGGCGGTGAGTGGCTGCTCTTGTCATGTGAGGCCAGCTAGCTGGGATGGGGGGGTGGGGCCGGGGCAATGTCGCACAGCCAGGGGCAGTTCTAGGATTTTTAAAGACTGAGGGAATAAGAGGGGCCAGCCTTATCATTAGCCAATGATATTCTTTGAATCGGTGAGTGACAGTAGGAAGGGTTCTCCAAGGGCTAATCAGGTTTTAGCTGAGGCCAGTGCCCCTGTGGCCACACCCCTACGCACATTCAACTGCTGTCTGGCTCAGGAGGGACCTGTTTCAACTTCCATGCATTTTTAGTCCATGATGCCGGTTACTGGTGTGTGACAGCCTTCCTGCATGAGGAGGCCCAGCTGACTGGCAATGAGCTCCTTTGAGGCACCTCTGCATTCGGCATGCATGCAGGAATGCGGTGCGCTGTCTTTATCCAGCGGGGGGCATCCGTGAAGCAGCAAGGGCTGGAGGGGGTGGGTGCTCAGGGACTGCAGCAAAAGTGGGGGATTGAGAGCAGAACAGGCAGACGGGATGCGAGTGAGCCCCTCTCTCTCTTCTGCGATGTTATAAAGGCCTGGATGAGGACGTGCCCATTAGCTGGCAGCAGTGAGCAGGACTCTCAGTAAACAGATGGGCTGTATTTCCGGGAGGGTGGGACAGGGGTAGCAGTCCGGAAGGAGGAGGGGCACAGGGCATAGAAAATGATGCCAGGTGGCAAAGGGCGCATGGCGTTTTTTCATATACCTGCGACCTCTCGCCAGTCTAGTATGCAATGTCTACGTGCATACTAGACTACGTGTCTATGGTTGTAATTAAAAGGCATCCTCCAGCATCTCGGCTCCCGGGTGTAATGTCCCATCCATCCTGTCGCTGGAGGTCAGCTTGTAGGCCGCATCTCCAGGGACTGGAGTATACGCTGAGCCAGATGGCCCCCAGCCCAGATGGGCTCCCGTACGGGGCCCACGCCTCCGCCGTCTGCTCTGGGGGCCGCCGGACAAATTACAGAAACGTGGAGCTGTGAGTCGATCTGCCTGCTGGCTACTCGAGTGCGATCGATCCACCGCCACACAGGCAGTAAGAGGCGGGATAATGCGATTCCGCCCTGACTGTGTTGTCAGGAGATGGGGGTTGGCTGGGGGGGTGAGTCACAGGAAGTGAGCCTAGGTTGTGACAGGAAGCGGGATTCCTGCATATCTCCTGTGCCCAGGCAGTCGCCAGCTGCTGAGAGGACAACAGGCATGGGTTCAAATGAATATATTTTTTTATAGTGCCTTTCACAACAGAATTGCGCCAAAGTGTTTGACATGGGTGTGTGGCAAACTGTTATACAGGTTCACCCCCCACTGCTGTGGCAGGACTTTGGTCCGAGTAACCAGGCAAAAGAAAAGTGTAATCTGCTGCCGTGACCACCTGTAACCCCTCAGACCCTCCCTGTCCCACAGGAGCCCACCGGGAACCACACGCCCCCGCAGCTGTCGCCCTCGCTCAGCCAAAGCGCCCACACCACTGCCGGCTCGCTGGACGTTCAGCACCTCATGATGCAGGCCGACGCCCGGCGGCGCCGCAATGACAGCTACTTCGACGACGTGCCCCGCTCCAAGCTGGAGCGGCAGATGGCGCAAGTGAGCATGGTCAGTGCCCCCACTCCCCTCCCTCTCACCTCCAGGCTGCAATCCCCATGGGTGCCAGGGTCGGGGCTGGTGTTTGTGAGGCACTGTTGAAAATGGCCTGGGGTTTGGAGAGAGGCCTGATTCAGCCACCCCACAAAGTCACACATCTTTTGTTTCATGGGTCCTTAGAGAACACGATGTCCCAGGACGTGCTGATAAATGCGCAGACGTATGGCATTTATATTTTAAAATGACTGAGGAGAATATCACTTGTCAGGAAGTCTGTTTTACCTCTTATTCCATTTTTCTGTTGCCAAACCCTCCAGAATGTACAGTTAGTGCTGGAAATAAAGCCCTATAACCTATAGGGAATCTGTATATCTGCTTAGATTGGTCAGTCAAAGGACGCAA
This sequence comes from Mormyrus iriodes, assembly GCA_011763525.2. Classification (NCBI taxonomy): domain Eukaryota; kingdom Metazoa; phylum Chordata; class Actinopteri; order Osteoglossiformes; family Mormyridae; genus Mormyrus; species Mormyrus iriodes. The sequence continues at coordinate 10,361,756 of JAAGVU020000001.1, forward strand.
TCAAAGATTTCCCATAATCCCCACCATTTAGGACTCCTCAGTGACTAACTCCCACCGTGAGGTGTGAGACGAGGACACTACAGAGAGATACAGTCATTGACAGGCCCATGAGCAGATGACAGGGGGTTTGAGGTGTGACTATTGAATTCTGGGGTGTTTTAATACTGTGAGTTGTGTTGTATTTAACCCCTGAGCAACAAGGCAAAACGCAGCAAATAGCATGAGATTCCAGAACCAACCTTTATAATTTAGTGTTTTTCAAAGAGCCTGAATTCAATTTTAAGGTTCTGTAGCTAATAGCTATGAGCTGGGTCATTAAAGTATGAGCGAAAGATACATTCAGAAACAACACACCAGTGCCAGTTGTTTTATTGAGGACAGCACATAGGTGACTCTGCTGTTCACCTGTAATCTTTTGCTTTCAGCAAGGCGAGTGGTGTGAACCAATCACGTTGCGGCCACCCAATGAGGCGACCTCGTCCACACCAGTGCAGTATTGGCAGCACCACCCAGAGAAGCTCATCTTCCAGTCATGTGACTATGAGGCCTATGTGAGTCCTGCCCCCTTCCACCAAACACACCTTTAAGAGTCACATAACTGGCCATCCAAAGTAAGGCTTTGCTTCCCTGTCCTGAGCTCCTGAATCCAGAGAGTTCTTCCCAGACTGCCTCACGCACACTGAGACAGGTGTTTGTCACATATATCGAAATGCTTTTTCGTATAGGTGTTAGGTGATTGTTTTCTATTATTTATTAATTATAATTCTCAGAGTTTTGCATCGCTTCCTGTCTGGGGACACAGCTGAGGCTGACAGCTTGAGTTTTGATTGCTTTCAGATTTGGGCCAAAAAGGTAGAAGTGGGCGGGGCCACAGCAAGGCCTTCCATGCACGACTCTGCCCACAGGCTTTGTTGGCATGCCACCAGCTTTAATTAGTTGACCAAGCGTCCACAGCATCGCAGATAATGAGGTCTTAATTGCCGTGTTGGCAGAATGCGGCAATGTAGCGAGGGGTCCGGCACATCTCTGTGGACCTGGGTGGTCTCGTGACACCCTTGGAGGGGGGGGGGAGATAGGGGGCCGTGTTACATTGTGAAACTCTCTTTCTCAGTACCTGGGGTCCATGCTGGTAAAGGAGTTGAGAGGAACGGAGTCCACACAGGACGTCTGCTCCAAAATGAGGGTAAGTGTCCGGCCTGATTATCCGGAGCCATCCACACACACACACACACACACTCTGCTAGCTCCCACCGTTTCCACGCCGACGCTGACCCACATTATCATCATACTTGTTACCACTCCTTCCCCTGTGGGGGATCAAGCCCATCGCGAGGTGGGGGGGGGTAAACAGGTATGTTTTCCTGTTCTTAGACCCAGTGGGGGTGGGGAATTATGTCTTAATTTAAAGTTCTAATTAAAATGAAAAACAATCGCGTTTGCAGCAGGCTTTAGTGTGTTAAATCTAAAGTCAGTTACCAAAAACCTGATAAAACCAACCAACACCAAAACCACAACATACAGAATACAACAGACGCTGTTCCCAAAGGCTGTTGGGATCGGCACATTTACTAACTGGTTCTATTAATTCTCCAGTAGACTTCCAGGACAATCAGAACCAGTCACGAACTCGGTAACGTATTGTTTGCCTGAGTGGGGAGTTACTGAGCCACAGCCACCATGCGGCCGCGCATGCGCACAGTACAAACGCAAAGGATTACGGTATGCGGAGCAACTAAAGGCAGCATGGCTACGGAGAATCTACGAAAAGCATATATAAGTGAATTTAAAAAGGTCACTGTGTGTTTTTTATATGTTAATTTGTCAAATATTTTTAGATTTTTAGAATCAGTACAATGTGTGGATCAACAAAAAGATTCTTTTAGATTTGGAAACCGGTTCAACTGAAATACAGAAAAGATCCGGTCCAAAAGAACGATTCGTTTACGAATCGGACATCACTATCTGGCAGACTGACAGATAATCATGGCGAGCTGTCCCTGCGCCCAAAAGAGAACACTAAAAAAACAAGCGAGAAATAAAAAAAATATATTACGAAAATGAATGGGATCGTCGGTCAGGGGGTCCATACTACTGTCTCAAGAGCAAGGTGAGGGTGATTTACATATCTACATTAAAGCAATGGTTTCCTCGCAGTTTCCATCTCTCTCTTCCCCACCGTCTGTCTGTCTCTCTCTCTCCCTATGGACTATTGTTTTTGGATAGTGTTTTTGTTCCACTGTCACTCCTCAATTAAAAACCGTGCATTTGAATGTATTTCTGTTTGTCTAGCATTTCCAATTAAGATTACAGTGCATTACAACAGCTATTTAACTGAAAAGACATTTCAGTGGTTTTGATACAATGTGTCAGAGTAGTTTTGCGTTTACAGTATTATTTTACTTCAGCGGTGCTTGACGTGACTGGGTGAATTGTTTTTGTGTGCATGTGTGTGTCACCGTCACCCGGTTGGGGTGGGATGGAGGGGGGCCCAAAATTGTAAAGCAGTCCTGGGCTCAGCCACACCAAGCAATGGCCCTGTGGGAGATGCAGCAGGTAGTGCTGGCGTGGTTAGATGGGAGGTGTCAGCTGGAACCCCGGATGCCTGGTGACCCTCGCAGGGTAACACGGTGGCAGCCCCCCTTTCATACTCCGCCTACATCCTCCCACAGTGTCAGCAGCCGCTTGTATTCCTTTATACCGGCTTATATCCCGTGTTTTCTGATAGCTGACATGCAGCTTTTCAGCCCTATGCCCTTGCTGTCGCTTGACTGTTTGTGCTTGTTCAGGCTAAACTGGGACGCTGCTTTATGTCGTGACACTAAAATGGTACCGCTATTGTCACTGGGAACCGTGTCTTAACAGCTGCATATAATTGGTGTCTGACAGACCTGTAGGGGGCGCTAATGTAGCAATCAGCTAAAACATCTCAATTGACTTCCTAGGTGCCAGTTAGAGTCCTCTGGGTGGAGTGGGCTTAAAGCTTTTAGCTGAGCCAATCAGGGCTCATGAACCGTACCAGATCAAGTCTGAATTCTCCATCCTTCCACCGCACCCCCAGCTCTGCCCATCCAGAAGGCTCTCTGAATGACCGTGAATCATTCCCAGCATATCGCATGAATTGCTAATACTTTCACATGCAATTTTCAAATCCCTCCCCCCTCCCCCGGCTTGACTTGCACTGCTACAAGAAAACTGCTGAATCCTACCAATTTGTGGCAGCTTGAGAGCCCGGCTGAGACAACCGGACAGCAGTCAGGGCAGCACAGCGGGAAGGCGAGGCGGCTGTTATGCCGCAGCCTGTCAGCGTAGCCTGACTGTCAGCTTCGGCTGCCTGGGTGGGATTACTGTGGGAATGCTGCATTGCTGCTGGCAAAATTACATTTTACTCCGCAGCCCTTTACACTGAACGGTGCCTCAGGGAGCACTAGCGTGGAAACATGAAAACAAAGTAATGAGCCCCACTCACCATGGCGATGGAATGGAGTCTGATTGGCTGTTATTTCCTATAAGCCCCTCCCTTTCACTTAAGTGTATGGTGCTTTTTCCTGTGCATCCCAACACTCTGTGCTGATCTAAAACCTCCCATTTTGTCTCTCTAAGAAGTCCACTGAGCAGATGAAGAAGATCCCCACTATTGTTCTCTCCGTCTCATACAAAGGGGTGAAATTCATCGATGCCACAAACAAGGTAGGTGGGCTGTTGTTTTTGTTCTGCCACCCTCCCTGAATGCTGCAACTGCAGAGCATGTGTGAAGTTAAGTGCTTCACGTTCCCCTAAAATACCTTCTGCTGAGTTCCTCGGATCCAGACAAGAATCTTTTGCCGCAGTCGGTTCTCACGCTCGCTCTCCCCACTCAGAACATCATTGCCGAGCATGAGATTCGCAACATCTCCTGCGCAGCCCAGGACCCTGAGGACCTCTCCACATTTGCCTATATCACCAAAGACCTCAAGTCCAGCCACCACTACTGCCATGTGTTCACAGCCTTCGATGTGGTGAGTGCTCCATAGCGCCCCCTGGTGACAGAAACAGGCTGCAAGACACAATAAAGTGGCCACATCTATAGATGTGTCTTTATGTTTATCTGACCCCCCATACGTGTGTCTGCAGAACCTCGCTTACGAGATCATCCTGACGCTGGGACAGGCGTTCGAGGTGGCCTACCAATTGGCCCTGCAGGCACGGAAGAGCGGGCACGGCTCATCAACGCTGCCTGAGAGCTTCGACAGCAAGCCAGCCAAACCCATCCCCAAGCCCCGCGTGAACATCCGCAAGTCCGTGAGTACCAGCTGAATCCATGCCCCCCACCGCCGCGGCCCTGGCATTTCACCCCCTCCCCTGCTCTGTTACCTTCACAACTGCCGCATCACCTGAAATCGCCTCACATGAGCTCCTGCCCACACCCATCTCATCACAGTTAAACATGCCGGCTGCTTATCTCCCCGAGCAGCCAGAGCCTCTGCACACTCAGTCTACCTCTCAGGAGTATCGTTTCTGCTCATTTTTACTTCCAGCGTCCTGCTCTGCACAGCTGAATGAAGTGGACGTGATCATGTGACCGTGAATGCAGTGCCTGTAGGTGTGTGTCAGTGAGCTTGGTTTTATCTGTGTGTGTGTGTGTGTGAGAGAGAGAGAGAGAGAGAGAGAGAGTGGGTATTAGCATTCAGTGGTAGGTGAGCTGTAGAGGGACAGATGGAGCTGACATCTGACCTGCCAGCGATTCACTGTCTTCTGGGGCACAATGCCCCCTGGAGCCCGGGGTGATGAACTGCGGCATGTAAAGTGCCACGCAGGTTTAATTCCTCTACAGTCCCACAGATAAGACAAGGATGGGATTACCCAGAGTGTACTGTGAAAAAGATAACTGCCTGTGATGTATGGGTCCTGCTGAGGGGCTAAATAGCCGCATCTAATGTATATATGTGTGTGTGTGTGTGTGTGTGTGCGCATAACGGTGGGTCGCGAGCCAATCAGATAACAGCTGAGACTGCGCTGTCTCCTTAATGTGCCTGAATGATCTAATGGGCCCCGAGTCTGTCAGCCTGACCGCAGGCAGCATTGGAGTGACTGAAGGGTCACTGGGACTGACAGATCAGTCTGCAGGTGACAGAAATACAGCAGACGGGCTGGTCCGGGCACCAGAATATCACTGTAAGTGTAAATCTGGGGTACCTGGCAAAATGTCACCTTGGGCCCCCCTGCCCAATTTTTATGTTTAATTTTTCATATTCGAGGGCCCCTGTCAAGTGCTGGGCCCCCGGAATCTGCCAGAGTATCCCTGCCCCTCCCACGCCACTACTAGTAAGACACCTCTACATATCAGGCCCCTGAAACCATCTTGTTAGCTAGCGTTAGCATTAACTTTAGCACCAGCAGGTGACTCCTACCCTATCCATCCCCACACAGCCATTTCATTAGCCAGTATTAGCTTTAGCACCAGCAGGTGACTCCTACCCCATCCTTCCCCACACAGCCATTTCATTAGCTAGCATTAGCTTTAGCACCAGCAGGTGACTCCTACCCCATCCTTCCCCACACAGCCATTTCGTTAGCTAGCATTAGCTTTAGCACCGGCAGGTGACTCCTACTCCATCCATCCCCACACAGCCATTTCATTAGCTAGCATTAGCTTTAGCACATAACTCTACCCCATTACCCCACAGTCTGCCCTCTCTCTCTCTCTCCCACTTCATCTCCATCTCTGTGACCCTCTTGCGTTCTCCTGAGCCTGCCCGTGTGTGTGCCTGCCCGTGCGTATGCCTGTGCGTGTGTGTGCCTGTGCTGTGCTCTTCCTGTGCCGACCAGGCCCTTTGACCTGTGCCCTTGTGTTCCCGCCCGTAGGTCATGCCCCCCTCTAGCCGCTGGTCCCTGGGGCATATACACACCCCCCACCGGCCTCCTCCTCACCTTCCTCTTCCTCCTTCCCGACTCCTCCATCCTCACAAAGTTCAATTTCAGGTCTTCTTGCATTTTCCTTTTATTCTTGTTTTCTCCTCCTCCTTCCTTTCCGTTGGTCTGTCTGACTGTTGGCTTTCATTTGCCGGTTCACTCGCTCATCCCCTCATCCCAGCCGTTTGACCCCCCTGCTGCCATCTTCGCCCTGCTTCCCATCGCAGCGCCATGTGAGCTTCATGCCTCTGTCTGTTATTCACGCTCACACAGGGAGAGTCACATACAGGCCGCAAAAAAATTCACATCTGGTAGTAACCTTAAGCATACAAAAGTGCCAATCACACACCTTCACATGGCATTAGACTCTGCTAATGTGTGGCTCAGTGGGTTGGGATGCTGTGCCTGTGATCATTAGATTGCTGGCTCAAATCCCAGGGTTGGCAGAGTGATGCCACTGTTGGGTCCCTGAGCAAGGCCATTAGTTTACGGGTGCTCCAGGGACTGGCTGACACTGCTTTCTCAAAAATATATGTTGCTTTGGATTAAAGTACCTGCTAAATAAAAAAAACAATGACATTCAGCCACCCCTGTCTGATTACAGACGGGTTCCCCACATGCAGCTCACGGACATCCCAACCCTTCCTTCAGAGAGAGGGCGCTTAACAATACTAGGGTCAGGGAGGTGTCCCTCCAGTGCCCTCTAAAGGACAGTCACCCCACGCTGTTAGCATTTAGCCTGACAGGGTGTGTGTGGAGGGGGGGGGGGGGTCCCACGGGGTGCACCAGCTGGCAAAAATACACGGTCTCCATTGCTTTGTTTTCGTAGCAAGCACAGCGCAAAGCTCCTGGTCACAGGTGCCGGAGCTGCCATCCGCGTGTGCCTGTGCGTGTGTGTGTGCCTGTCTAGACAGGAGCCGTGCTGTCTTTTCCCCCCTCGCTCGCTGACCCCCCGCTCCCATCGCCCCCATCTCTCCCCAACTAGATGGAGCAGCCGTCCATGGATCAGAAAGGCCACGCCAACGTGCCGTGGATAGTGGAGCCGGGGCAGGAGGCCAAGAGAGGAGTCAACACCAAGTATGAGACCACTATTTTCTAATATGCACCCACTGTCCACTCCTGTGTGTGTGTGCCTTTCAGAGCGTCCTCTAGAGGCCCCCCACGGAGCCGCAGGCCGAGTGACCTGTGACCTTTCTCACCGCCCGCCGTTAACTGTGGCCGCTGCATGATGACGCTGCCGCTGTCTCTCTCTCTCTCCCTCCGCCCCCCCATACCACCCCTTCCCCGCCCCCCCTACCTCCCCGGCCCTGGCCTTCCTCCCGCGGGTGCGGTGATGTCACCGCAGCTGCAGACGCATGAACGCTGCCCCAGGGGCGAGCCGCTCTGTTTCAGCCTGTAGGGGGCAGCGCTCAGCCCAGAGTCAGGCCTGCGTGTCGGTCCCCCTGCTCTCATTTTCCTGACAGTGATGCAACTATATTCCTTTTTTTTCCCCCCTCCTCCCGCCACCAGCCCTCGCTCCTCCTCTCTGAGCCCGTTTGGGGACGTCCACCCGGCCTTTCCCGACCACCTGAATGAGAATTAAACCATAATGCTGCTATGAGCTGATACCTTACGGCCCCCCCTTTTTTTTTTTGTCTGAAAATCCCCCCCCCATCATTAAGCTTTGCGCTTTGTCTTGTGGAGAGGGCTGACCTGTAGGGGGCGAAAAAAGGAGAGAGACCGGGGGGGGGTTCCAATGGGTTCCGCCATGATGCTCACTGTAGGGACGGACGGCTAGGAGACATGTCTTGTCTGTGCACGATGTAGCAGATCTTCTTAAACTTATGCCCGAGAAAAAACAAAATCCATCCCATTATTCTGTCCATTGGGTTTTAAGTCACTCCCCACCTCTGTGCGGTTTGAGCGACATTCTTCAGCTGTCTTATGTACTAGAGGCGAAACCCCCATTAATCTGCATCTTTCCCATTGGAGAGAGAAGGCTGGCATGTGGCACATGTGAGAGGGACCTTTCGATTCTGTCCCACATTGACAGTAACTGCAAGCAGAACGAGCACTTTGTATCAGAGTTAATACGGAGAGAAAGTGTTTTACAATGAAACAATGAAAGAAATGTTTTTGTTTTCTTAAGAAAAAGAAAAAAAACAGAAAATATTTTAACGCGCCAACTGTGTAAGTTGCGATGCGCCGTGTGGCTTATCGGGCGCATGACGTCTGCGTTTGCCTGGTGAAGAGGGGTGTGGCCAGCAGGAGAGGCGGAGCTGTGGGAGGAGCCTCTGGATAAGTCATGTGATCTCCTTTACAGGGCAGTGCCGGACGCTCATGTCTTTTACTGTGGAATGCAAAGAATGTAGCCAGCCCCCGCTAAACACGGACCCCTTCTCAGAGACACGCTGTTAAAGGCACCCCCCCCAGCCCTGCCAATCACGGACCCTGTCTCACACGCAGTTCTGGCGGACCGCAGAGCTTGCTGAGCATCAGTCATAACAGAACGTATACTTTTGCAGAAGTCATCGCTGCCATGGCAACAACTGTCGCTGGTGTGGCGGGGAGGCGAGGCGGGGAGGATTTCCTCACGGGTCGTGACCTGTGACCCTTGCTGGGAAAAGCTGGGGAGGAGGGCCGGGGTGGGGGGGCGGTATGGCTGGAGGACAGGAAGCAAGGCACACCCCTGTGCACCTACAAAAAACAGTTGAGGAGAGGGTTGGATTGGGGGGGTGGGGGGGCGGACACACAAACAGCGAAATCGCCGCCGGATAAAGGACTTGTGGTTCGCCTTTTTCTCATTTTGCTTTTTTCCCCCCGTTTGCTGTTCGTTTCTGTCTTTGTGGCCAAGACCACAGTATTAATATGCACAATGTGAGTGGACTGGCATGGCGGGCTGGTGTGGGCCAGCCTCATCAGGGAGGTGGGCGAGCTGGCAGGGGCCCTGCCGCCTGCATCAGTGTTCTCATTGCCAGACATTTGAAATGCTTAATATAGGACTATTATTATAATGATTATTATTATAACACCATTAATATTATTACTATTCTTATTGTGCAATTATGGTCTAATGTTGTCTTAATGTTACATTATTTTTATATGATATGCTGAACTAAAGCTGGGCTTTTAAAAAGAAGCCGTCGAAAAAATTAAAAAGACACAAATTGCAAGCCCTGAATGTGTGGATGGGCTCCGTTTGAAAATATATTGTCATTCATCGTGGGGCTAAAACTCGATTTCAGTCAGATGTAATATTTTACCACAGTATTACTGTACTAGATTTTAAAAAAGAGAAGTCCTCATGTAAATAGATATTTTGCCAATTCATTGTTCATACATGTAATGTAGTAAGATTCGCAGTACATCGCACTGGAAATATGGTACCAAATTTTGAGAGAAAAACCACGAGGTGATATAAAGTGTGGAGAGATTTATGAGGGCCAACAGACGGGAACCTCGCTGCAGACTAACACCTGTATATAAGCTTGGGCTTCCAGTACACAGATTTTGTAATTTTACTCATTATTTATATCCTTGTAAAGCACATGAAATAAACATGACTTGTACAGTCATCAGCTCCCAGCAGCCTCCTGTGTTGTCTATTGCTCTCTCAAAATACTGCCCCCTTTTGGTGACAGTGTGAATAAGCAATCTTCCCTGGTGTGTAGACCTACCAAGAAAGCTGATGATGACGGGGGCACTGGCTCAATTACTGAATGCTTTTAGTGCAACACACTGCACATTTCTTACTGTACTGCACACACTGTGCTAGCACAGGATACTACTAACGCACCATCACAATGTGTGCACTGTATTCTTACAGTTTATATTGATGCCAATGGGGAGCTGTCCAGGGATGAAAAAATGAGATGAAATGCAGCTGTATATTTTTATGAATGTGGTTTTCTTCTTCAGCCAGACAGTAACATTATTATTAGTTTTATGTGTTACGGGATTTATTTAAAGTGAAAATTAAGATATTAGCTACAGAGGCTATTGCAGCCTCATTTGTATTACCAGCTAATGCACTAATTTGTGACTCAGGGCGTTGCCAGTGGCAACAGCAGAACTTTGACCCGTGTGTTGTGAAACTCTTAGCCATCCCACTTTGAACTCCATTCGATAAATATTCATAAATAATGAATTGCTAATTAGTCAGAGTGCTTGTGGCCAGATTCCATAGTAATGTACGGCGCTTCTGCAGGCAGATTAACAGGTACTGTGTGAGCTTTCCCTGCATTAATGATCAAGATGCATGCATGCAAGCATAGTATGGGGAAGACACTGTTTGGGTCACATGACACACACACCTACAGTCCCCTTGATTTCACCCTCCATCAGTAATCACGTTGTCTCACTGATGAGCCACAGAGCCACAAAGCAACAGACTCATCAATCTTCCACACAGCTTCATCAAGGGCATCTGCACATAGGCGGAGACGGCGTGAATTGCGCTTAAGCCGTGCGTGTGAAAGCTACATCTGCTCATTTCCTGCACATTCCCATCTGAGAGAAGCTGCTGATAGCCATTCTTTACCGTTATTTAATGGCGACAATATTCGTTCAGATTTATTTCTGTGTGTTTGTGTGTGTGTGTGTGTATCTCTACATTACGATCAAAATGTCCCAAGCGGGGGGGCTCCCTGGCACGTGGTGTGAATAACAGCCACACTTCGTCGGGAGAGACACGGGAACATCTCAGCCAGCAGCGGAATAAATCTTTAATTAAGCACACCCCCCCCCCTCCAAGGAGCAGAGAAACGCAGAATGAACTGAATCTGGAGCCGGAGCACTGATTTCATGGTGCTGTGATCCATAACTGGGGGAGGATAAACTTAGCTCTTTTCCCGGAGATTACGAGGGATTTCATCGCAGGCTGCAGGGCAATGTTGCGTAAATGCTGAGTTACATAATGATCCTGCCACAATGCTTAGTTATATATAACGGCTCTGTGTGCAGCGTAGCTTTACGTAAACACGCATTCACTCATTAAGGACAGTGTGCCTGTCTTTGGGGTTGTGTGGCATCCTTTATGGGGGGGGGTATCAGATGGGAGTCTAAGCCTATCGTCAGGCAGGAGCTAGATAACATTGCCATTAATTATTTTACATGCATTTACCATAAGTGATGATCCAGAGCAAGGAAGCTGTGAGGTTGCTGTATGACATGTGGCTGAAATGCTTATCTATTAAAGGAACATATCCACACACACAAACACATACAAAGGACAATTTAAAGGCACAGACTCACGTGGTGCCTTTGGATGAAAACCGGGGGGGAAAAAACAACAAGGAGAAGCTGCAAACTCCCCAGGCACAGAACCAGGCCGTAAGGCAGAGCCCTGGAGGTGTGACGCCACACTTTTACCCATCGATCCTCTTTCAGTGGAGGGTTTCGTCGCGTTTCAATGAAATTTCAGGGCAAAATTACAGCAGAAATAAAATATAATACAGAAGTAAAACATCAGTAAAGACTAACAATGCACAAGCAGACTGCAGCTTTTAATGGCTAACCAGACACACGTCCTGCCTGAAAGTCCCCCAGGTGTGTTCAGGTTAAAATCTAACACTGAGCCAAGGCCTGTTCCCACCTGATACTGTTTACATTCGGCTCCCTAACTGATACCTTTATCTGGTGACTCAGAATTTACATCCATTCATATTTAAGGTTGTTTTATTATTATTATTATTAGTGACTAAGGCTAATTAGGTGCCCGCTGAGACTTAACGACCACTGATTTAGCCTAACGAGTCTGTAGGCTTAAACTCTGGGTTATGCACTATCCCTTTTAAGCACAACTGTAAGGGCAGTGTGTCAAGCTTGGAACATGAATCCATCTGGTTACAGCCCTAACTCCTCTCTGCTGGGCAGGGGCATAGCTAGAAATTCTGGGCCCCCTGACAAAATGTCACCACAGTCCCCCCCCCCACCCATTAAATAGGTTTATAATTTCTCATATTCAAGGACCCCTGTAAAGTGCCGCAGTGCACCCCTGAATCTGCCAGGGTATCCATGCCCCTACTGCTGGATTACTAATGCTAACAGAGACCTCCGCTGAAGCCACTACAATACCCATTTTTACATTACATTTAGTCATTTAGCAGATGTTATGCCTAAAGTGTCATACAAGTGAGGATCAGAGAGCAATTGGGGTTAAGGGCCGTGCTCAAGTGCGTAATAGTGAAATCAGTCTACGAGCCCCAGGATTTGGACCAGCAACCTTCAGCTCACAAACGCAGAGTCGTAACCCACAGAGCAGCCGCAAGCCACCTCATCACCCAAAGCACTACTAATGCAGTGAGATGCAGCTCGTCCTTCTGAGAGCACAGCTGCAGACATGCCAGAAAGGTTGCATTCCCCAATGCAGCCATCATGGTCAAGCCAAAAGGCCCCAGTACTCCCAATGCGCCCATTTCGCAGTGACACGTCACTCTCCAGCTGACAGGTCAGTCTGAGGATGAAACTCATAATACACCCATAATTCTGCAGAACAGCCCAGTCATTCTTCACCTGTGATCACTGTCAAAAATTTGCCAATGAGCGGTCACACCACATGGTGTAGAAAAACTGGGGGGGTGGGGGGCTGAATGGCAGCCTCAACTACTCGGCGCTTGGGTTTTTGATGGAGTGTTAGGTGCCCACAAGCTACTGGCTCCCAGCGGTGAAGGTCACACTGCTCCTCCACTTGGCATTGAGTCCTCCCACATGGTGTGAGCTGATTGGCAGGTACTACCGGTGTACAGCAGCACATGGCGTACTGACTGCGGGGTGCTTGGACGCAGCCGAGACGAGTGACCGTAAAGACAAACACAGCTTAAAAATGTGATTAAAATTGGAGGTACATCTCCGAAGATGGCACGGAGCAGTACCAGGTGAGTGGGAAGCCAAAACTGAAGGTCTGGGGGGTGCTGAAGGAAACTCGGTGGGTGTTCACTGCTGACAACTCACCCCCCCCACCCCACCACCTCATGTTTGCCACAAATGTCCTTCTTACCCACGATGCCCTGCATGCAGGGTCCCCCCTCCCCCTCACAGAAAAATGCCTCTCAAACTCCAGCTTTCCTTCTGCGAAGCCTTGCCTCGCAGGACCTAGTTCACAATGCTGTCGCAGGAGATGTTCTGCTTGACAGATCTCCCACCCGAATGGAAAAAGGAGATTAACTGGGTATATTAAAAGCCATCAGAGAGCCCCCATCTGTAAGCCGCTGGAACTCTCTCTGCCTGTGTGTTGGTAGAGCTGGAGATCGGGGTGGAATCTGCCGGAAACATAAAGGTACCTTCGAGCGCCCTTCCTGGAGTGAGGAAATCATCTCCCCAGCCAGTTCTAGGTTCTCTTCTGGTTTTGCATCACCACTGAGTATTTTATGCTAAACCACCAACGCAGTATGACAGAAATATATTTCATTGACATGTTTGCTTGTAAGGCACGGTGGCTCTGTGGGTGGCGTCATTGTCTCACACCTCTGGCGTTGGGGGTTTGAGTCCCACCCCCGCTCTGTGTGTTCGGATAGTGTATCCTCCCCGTGGGTTCACCCCAAGCACTCTCATTTCCTGTCACACTCCAAAGACATAGTTAGGCTAATAGGTCTCTCTAAATTGCCCCTGTCCTATGCTGCCTTTTAAGTAGTTAGAACATGGACAGGTGTCCTTATTATGATACTATGCTCACATCTTCGTATGTAGTAATAATGACCATGAATAGAGGATGAAGGGCAACATTAAAATGAATAAAATGTTAAATAAAAATAATGCAGTGTAAAGACATTATATAAAGAGCCATGTAATCAATGAAACGGGTTAATAAATGTGAAAATAATCAAAGTGGAGAAATTAATCTGCATGCAAGAGTATCAGCCGCAGCTCCCAGTCTCATGAGTTACTGCTCTCCCTCTCCTCCTGCAGTCCTGCTGAGTGAGTTACTGCCCCCCAAGCAGTCATGTGGGGTGAATTATCCCCCCTTCCGCGGACCATACTGCCTCCCCCCCTCCCATTCCCCTCCAACAGCCATCTGGGGAGAGGTGTGCAGGTGACCACGGCATCTGCTGCCTGAGCAGAGTGCCTGGCCACGCGCCACCATGATCGCAACGCGGAAACAACAAGCCGACAGGAAGCGGTGCTCCAGCAAGGTCAGGGGAGGGGCAGTGGGGCCCAGCGGGGAGTGGTGTGGAGCAGTGAACAGGCAGCCAGGGTCAGCCGGGTACGGGGGGGCGAGGGGTGTTAGTGTGGGGATACAGAGCCCAGAGCTGCCAGGAACCAGAGTTTAGCAGCAACTCGATACCCACCACAGCCTGACACTGCTGCACTGCCAAGAAACCTCAGAGCAGGAGATGAGAGCCAGTCTGGGCTTTCAAGCAGACACCGGTACACACACATGTACACAGACACAGGTGCACACACACACATGTACACAGACACAGGTGCGCACACACACACGCACAAGCGCAGTCCACATATTCTTATCTTTATGGGGACTCTCCATTCACTTCTCTGGGAAAACCCTAATCCCAACAATGACAGCCTTAACCCTGCCCCAGTTCTAACCTTAACCATAAGTAACCAAACAAAATACAGAAATTTTATTAGTTTTATGATTGCAGTCACAGATTTTTATAAAATTGAGTTTCCCCTTGTGGGAGCTGAAAAAATGTCCCCACAAGGTCAAAATAACAGTTTTTTACCACATTTTGGGGACACAAGCATACACAGACAATGATGGAGGTTGGATATTAGGGGGACACAATTTAAATAGAAAGGTTTATTTACTGGGGGGATTAATGAATCCAAATTAAATATTGGGGGGGAGGTCCACATTCCACCACTGTTAATGGCACCCATCATGTGTACCTGTGTAACTGGTGCCGGTTTATATGATGTCTGGAGACCTGATGAATCAATGGCACTGGTTACCCCCAGCCGCCCCCCCCCAAAAAAAAATGTTTAGGGACCTGCCATGCTTCCTTTTGCACCCCTCTTCTCCTAAACTGATATTTTACAGGCTCAAATGTAACGGAATATCACCAAAATCTACGCCTCACAGTCTGGTCCAGACTATCTCTCAGACATACCACCAGGGAATTACAACATCATTATATAATTACAGGCAGTGCTGCTATCATGCATGTCTATAGTACACAGCTGGGACATGGAGTCTGTATCTCTCTCTGACTGATCCATGACTTGAGGACTGAGATGTTTGTTTTGCCCAGCAGAGCCACATGCCTAAAGGAACAGGCCAGATGCTCGACTTCATTAATTCACGTTGCTGGTATCGGAAATGGTCTTTTTTGAGTGTGATGATAAAGTGATTTAGATCGAAAATCCAGTCCAAGTGTCTGTGATACAGTTGTATCGATTCAAAACCCCCTATTTGGCTCAAAGTTATAAGGACGTTGGCCAAAATCTGATAAAATATCACAAATCAATATGCCATTGCATCACTATTACTACATGTTCCTGTAATATTTTTCATGTATAGATCTGCACATTAAAAATGGCATCAAATTGATAATTGTAAACATGAGTGAATAATGTTACATGAACCATACTGGTGAAATTTCAGGTGCTGATCATAAAAGAATCATTAATACTCAAAGAAAAGTCTCTTAAAGCATTTTAAACGCAGCGGTTAACGGTTGATTCTATAATACTTGTTATTTTAATTGCTTGGTTTGGTATAACACATAAAGGTTTTCAGGGGAATGTTTCTGTTCCATTATAGCAGAAATGCATGTATTATAGCAACATTGGAATTAAATTCAAAGCCATGTTACCAGGTTCCTGAAATAGTCCCTTAAACATCGGCCCTTTGGGAAACAGACATGCTGCTCCAAAGATAACCTCTGCTTCCTCACAGAAACCTGGCTCACAACCACTGATATAGGTTTTACTCTTTACTGATAAGAAACACACACACACACACACACACACACACACACACACACACACACTCCTCTATCTGTAACAACATTTCCAGAAGCAGAGAGGAGTCACAAAGCAGGTGCCCAGGCTGCCAGCCAAAGGAGATGCAGACTTTGCTGTAAATGATGCTGGTGGTCACTGTCTGCCTGTTTAAGGATGTGTCAGCTGGCAGTGAGCGCACTTCTGGCGTTGGTGCAGTGAAGCCAGCCCCCCCCCCAGAACACCTGTCCTACTGGTGAGCACTGGAACAGTTTATGTAACACCTCGCCTTGGGCTGCCTTTCTGAGCTTGGGGATTAACAGCGTATGTGATACTATCATACAGTGAATCCCTCTGATTTTCTGTGTGACATTGTTTTACAGTGAGTCCCTCTGACTGTCTGGGTGACGTTGTTATACAGTGAGCTCCCTTGATTGTCTGTGTGATGGTGTTATACAGTGAACTCCTCTGACTGTCTGGGTGACACTTATACAGTGAGCCCCTCTGACTGTCTGGGTGACAGAGTTATTCAGTGAGACCCTCCAACTGTTTGGGTGTCGTTGTTATACAGTGAGCCCCTCTGATTGTCTGGGTGATGGTGTTATACAGTGAGCTCCTCTGACTGCCTGGGTGACACTGTTATACAGTGAGCCCCTCTGATTGTCTGGGTGACATTGTTATACAGTGAGACCCTCTGC
>JAAGVU020000001.1:10402164-10438047 GCA_011763525.2 Mormyrus iriodes
CCTGTGTTTCGGTGTCGGTCATTGTGGAAGTGTATGTTTGCGTGCGCCCTCTCCGTGCTTGTGCTCAGGCACGAAATTAAGTCCCCGGACGGGGTTCCCTTGTTTTCGCTGCTTCCTAACGCCCGGCACCATGCCTCGCCACTCCACCCGCCGGCATGACACCAGCTGACAAGTGTTGAATTCTGTTTTAAACTTTTAATATAAAGCGCATTTAAAAAAACATTTTACTCTTGCACGTTAACTCGTTTTTTTATTTTTTGGTCGTTATTTCACACATCTGCCCAGCGGGAAAATGCATTCATCCAAAACTAAAACGATCAGGTTTCGGGCAAAAGTGCCTGAAAAAAAACAAATGAAGCGAGTGCATCTAGCTTGCAGTCGGACACGGAAAGCATCAGGCACCTCGCATCCGATAAGAGTCCCGCATCAAGCCCGCGGGCGAACTGCGAACGGAGATGACGCGACACAGGCCGTAAAAACCTTAATTAGCGCCGTTAACATTGATTTCTGATAGGCAATTAAATGGTAAATGAGGGTGCTGTGAAAGGGCTTTAAAATATGCATTAGAATAAACAAATCGCACTTTTAATGCGTGTGTAGGGATCTTAAAATATATTCATTGTGCAGAAAAAAAAACCAACTTAAATATTACACACAAAAACCGGAATGAATTACACCATGCAACAAAATGCGTTACTCCCGTAAGTAGTATTTCCGTAGAACACTGAAACAAAACGACTATTAACCAATGGAAAATATCAAGACGAAAATAGTCACCTCTTACTGAATATATTGGCCCACTTCACGTTTCTATACGTTTTTGTTCAACATTAGAAGCTGTTCACTAAAAACAAGTAAACGTTGACGTGAAAATGCATTTAAGGAAATTACTTTTCCCCCTGAGCTAAATTAAGAACAGCATCTCACCGAGGTAATGGATAGCTTCACCAGCCCTTTGGTAAGGTGATCCAACTGGCCAGCATATTATCCAACTCCAAACCTGGTCAAGAACACCACCATCTATCCCTGAGGTATTTATAACTAACTGCCCCATTTTTATTTAGGTGCACAGCTAATTCAGTGCTAAAAGACCCACACAAGCTTTTTAAAGTATATTTGGACTGTATGTTCTCATCTGTATAGAACTGAATAACATACATAGTCGTTATATACAACAGAAACCTGCACATGACTGCGAATTAAGGCCAAGCAACTTCTGTGTCTCTCTCATGAAATACTGAGATGTGTAAGATCGACATCACAGATATATAACCAACCTCTTTCAAACCATAGAAATGGAGCCATTTGTTGATGGTCCAGCTAACCAGCTCGGCTGTAGGATCAGACATTAAGCTGTATATTCTATTCAGTCCTGGCTGAGTTTTATGTACATGCTTCTCTCGATCCCCCCCCCATGTGCGTCAGCCGAAAGGTTTAACGCCTCTGAAAATGCTCTTCTAGGAAACTGAGCTTGTGCACGTCCCACTCCTCACTGCTTTTAAATGACCTTTGGCATCAGCATCCCAAACTGGACGTTAGGCCCCTTTATCTATCTCTCCTAATTCCTGGTCTGCTCAATGTGCTGTGGCACCAGAATTCCAGGAGCAGATCCTTTGATCCAGCCAACTTCCATCATTTCGTGTTTACCGGGGTTTACAGAGTGAGCTTTTCATTGCATAGGGTAACTGTTTGTATATAATTTATGTAACAGATGCTTTTATCCAAAGCAACATACATTTTTTATTTGAAAGCAGGGTCACCCTGTCCCTAGAGCAATTGGGGATTAAAGGTCTTGCTCAGGGGCCCAGCAGTGACATCACTATGCTGGCCTTGGGATCTGAATTGGCTTCTAATCACAGGCACAGCAGCCCCCCCCACCCATATGCATATGTGCATATGGCAATAAACTTTGGAATAATGAATGAATATCCAGGATATCAGAAATTCATCTGTAATCCACACAGTTGACGGCAAATACTTGACTCATACTTTGACTCTCCCTCCCTGTGACTGGCCATCGACAGCACAGAGAGAACCTGGACCTCAGCCTAAGTTCTAGCAATGTGTGTATATAGATAGTTCTATAGGTTTACTTTCCTATTCTGGGAGAAACTTAGTTGTGAGACCTGTAGCTAGGATTATTACCTGAATATCTTCAGTAAATCTATAGCTTTAAAAATGTATAATACTAACAGAACAAGAAAAATATAAACTTTAGGCTAAGGGATTGATCCAAGTTAAGAATTTAATATCCTAGAAGATAATATTGAGCTTTTCGAGTCAGCTGTCGAATACTACCACCGGATTCTTGCTGAACTTTGAAAAGTTGATGAATGCAGTACTTTTAAGCATGTGTACTCTTTGGTTGATGTTCTCATAGAATATAGTATCTAAAGTATCATTTTTTCCCTCGAGACTTCACCTTGGCTGATTCAGTCAGTCTGGGACTCACTGTATTAGATAGCTATGATGTTCCCAGTAGAAAGTGATTCCTGTTCATCTCTTCCAATTTTAGGACTGAGCTAGTGCAGTAGAAGATTCAGGTTGGCGTCTCAAGGTGACTTCAGATTTTAATTCCGAAGGGCTGGTTTGTAAAATTGTGCCTAGCGATAATGGCTACAGGAAGAGGGGATTTTTTTAATCTGATAGCTCCCAGTTCAAATTCTAGAGGGAAATTCTGTTTTGCCCTTGATGAAGATTATGTTTCTCCCCTTTTCAGTTTTAGAGATGCCCTCCCTCTCTCTGCCATTTTGGGGCAGCACTGAGTCTAGGCCTCCTGGCCATAAAAACACATCATTAATGTGCTGACAAGGACCTGGCCTACCTCTGGGATGCACCAGCAAAAAGTCCAGGATGTCCCACTCTATAAATACCATCCAGTGTCACAAGGAGACAGACAAGGATTTTCCCCAAATCTTGGGATCACAGACCGCAAAATGAGTTGAATTTCAGGGCAGCAGCACCTCATCCCAGGGAGGATTCTAGGATTTTTTTAAGATGAGGGGCATAAGAGAGGCTATAATTCATACAGAGAGGCCAACCTTTTCATTAGCCAATGATATGCTTTGATTCGGTGTGTGACAGGGGAAAGGGCATTCCATGGGCCAATCAGCTTTGAGATGGAGCCCTTGCCTTTGTGGCCTCGCCCCTGTTTACGCCCTTGCTACATCCATCCCCAGCCTCCATCCAGGCGGAGAGACGAATATAAAGACGCGGCCATCAGCTGCCTCTTAAGTGCTTCATTCTGCCATTGTGTTCATCTGTAGGCTTCATTTCTGCCTCACACTGGGTTACCCAGCGACTGCTGGCAGTTAATCACGGAACGTTCCAGTCTGCCATCCATGGAAAGAGATAAAAGGAGAGAGGGAGCTGAGGATTACGCAGCCGCCAGCTCTGTGCTCCTTGCAAGGCATAAATGCAGGCCACCGGTCTCAGATATCCCCAGACGCAAGCACCCTGAGCATTTGTGTGCTTGCTCGGGATCTGGAATTTTTTTTTCTGGCCTGGAGAACTGCATTATGGGTATACAAATTCTCTCACAAATGGAAGACTGGTGAGTCGAGCAAGTTAGGGTCATCCTGGCTGAGTGGCCTCGCAAAGTGTGATGCTAATCTCTCCAGCATCTGCTCCTGCATCAGCATTCTTTGGACCTTGATAGTAAAGTGTTTTTTCTTATAAAAATGTATTTCACATTGTGGTTGTCTGTTAAACTGTAACACCATATTAACCCATTTATCCATCTACCATACCGTTTATCCAGTGCAGGGTCACTGTCATCCTGGAGCCTCTCCCAGGCAGCACAGGGCTTGAGTTAGGGGACACCATGGATGGGGTGCCAGTCCATCACAGGACATCCACATTCAAACACTAAGGGCAATTTAAAGTCATCAACAAATACATGTGACACGGGGAGAACATGCAAACTCCACACACACACACACAGAGGACGTGGGATTCAAGCCCACACCCTGGAGGTGTGAGACAGACATCATACTGTAACTACGGTAAAACTTCCCCCATTAACTTCAGATTCACCTTAATGATAATCACATAAATGAACTTTGCTGAACTAAGGGGAGGAGGCCTACACATATGCTTGAAGAGTGGAGTGCGATTTACCTGCATATTTGTCTTAAATATTGTCTTGCCAGTGATTTGCGACGTTACTTCTACAGGTCTGCAGCACATCCGAGAGACAGATCATTAAGGGTCACCTTCGACAGGAAATAAAAATGGCCTGGTTTAATCACAGCTACGTGACACCTTCTAAGAAGGAGAGTTATTAATGCTTAAAGCACATCTCTATACACCCACATCTATAAGCATTTATGTACCTAGGGTTAAGATAAATATTACTTTTCTCACAGGTAATGCGTTATTTATGCAAGACTTATCGGCATATGCAAGTGATTCGCCCGTGTTTTAGGTGTTGACTCTAACAGCACAATGCAGCTGTGCGTTAACCGTTAACGGGATTGAAGACCACCACTAGGTGGCAGAGCTGACAAGAATACGGCACTTCAACGGCAGACGAAGAAAAAAATAATATTTGTATAATTAACCATCACTTAGGGACATAATTAGGAATGGGCAAACGGACAAGAAGGTTCCGAGACAGTAGTTGTTGAAACTGAATCTCCTTCAGTCTAGAGGCAGCTTGGCCTTGAGGAGTGTTTTGACTGCCAAAACTGGCACAGAACTATAATATCTCTTATAACTAAAATAATTTTTAAGTGGATATCTATTGCTTCTGCTTCTACTACTACCACTACTTCTATTACACATAATAATAATAATAATAATAATAATACCCTGGATGGATGGATGTTTTTGAGTCTTCGGGGCAGGTATAGGTCTGTGCAGATCCGTAATCACTAACGTTTATTAAGGTAAGTTGCTTTAAATGTAGTAATGTCGCCTGCAGGAAAGCGGTGGGGCTGGTCTTCCAGCGGATAGCTAACACCCGGTCTTTCCGGTAGTTCTGTACCGGGAATCAGGCCGAGGCAGGGAAACAGGTGTCATGACGGAAACCCAAAGCAGGGCATTTAATAGCTGCGCTGTTTCTGCCCCAGCTTGGATCACCCTGGATCATCTGCCCCGGCTTACATAGTTTGCTCTCCTTTTTCGTTTTGAGTGAGCGTCGTATATCTGGGGGCGCTTTTTCATTTTGTAGTGTCTATATGAAATTTTAATGGACAAACAGGAAACGAAAAATGGGACACGAATAAAATGTTTGGATATGAGAGTTTCAAGTGTCTCACTTCCATAGTCCATGCACTTTGCATTTCGATTACGGTGACATAATCATCGTATCCATAATACAGAATACGGTTGTTCACATGTGTAAAGACACGTAGGCATACAGTGAGATGAGATATGATCAGATCCAGCTCAATAAGAGATGAAAATGTTCTGCAAATTACGCTTAATACATTTTGCTACAACATCACCTCTGGGGCACCTGGGAAACCAGAAGCGGTGATTAACTAAACAAATCATGTCAATAAAGTGATTAGGGTAGATTAAAGGCAAATTTAAGCAGCATGCTTGTGCTTTTCAAGACTGTACTTCGATAGTTCCGTGTTATTAATGTCATTACATTGTTAATGACGTATAAGTCTGCCTATGTTTCTGTGCGTGCTTTACCACTAGAGGGCACAGGTCTAATATTGACAAATAACGACTGAAATGTCTACAGGGCAGAACTAATCAGCCTCAAAAGAGCATATCTGAGAGCTACACGATTATGGTTTACCCTATAACGATTTAATAGAGCAATTTGTTAAGTTTGCCAAGAGTTTGTTTCTTCTATTCCATGCAAAGCAAGTTAGTTGGAGGACATATTGGAGCATAATTTACATTTGTGCTTTGCGAAATAAAGCCCATATTGGAATACCACTTCTCTGTGCTTATATATGGGCAGTAGATTAGAGCTTTGAATATGATGAAGAATGTAAAAAATTACTGTTACAGCAATAAATAATAATTTCATTTAATATTTCATTTACTGTGCATTATTCAATAATTTAATATTTGTCTTATTTTTGTATACTTATAATTAAATATTTCCTTTAAGTTATAATAGTATCTGTTTCTGGTTCTGCAGTAATGTGTAAATCAAGACCCCTCCCTGCGTTTATAGTTTTGGTGTGACTGTCTGTGTGTAAATGCCCATAGTCACGTGTAGATTGGGTTGGAAGAAGTAAGTTGGATGGAAGGAAGGATTTTGGAAGTTTTTTGACCACGCTAGTGGAGATTGTGAACCCTTTCTGTAAGTTGTATTTTACTTACATTTATAGATTGTTTTGTTGCATTTTACCGCTTTGTACCGCTAACGCTTTATGGAATGGCGCAGATACTGGATTTCTCACAACAGTTACAGGTTTACATTTCTAGTTGAGTGGCTCCTAGTGGAACATTTGATCACAAGTGGGATCTCAGTGCATTCTCCTCAATAAAGGTAATATTAAACCACTCACTATCTTATCAACTGCTTCAGGTTTTTCAAAGCAGTCTGCCTGAATGGCTTGCTGCCATCCAAGCTGCATCTCCATGTGAAAAAGCGATGGTAAGAGATACTGGGTAGTGCCTTGTGCTATTAGTAATATCTACCCCTTTTCCGTAACCGCTTATCCAATGTAGGATTACAGTAAACCATCCCAGCAATGACCCCAGATGAGATATCAGTCCATCCCAAGGAATGCAGTTACACACCATGGGAAACTTAGACACACCTAACCGCCTGTCTGTTCCAGGGGAATCCCACATAAACACATAGAGAACATTCAAACTCCACACACAGGTGGAGGTAAGACTCAAAACCCCAACCTGGAGGTGAGAGACCACAGCACCATGCACCGAGCCATGTGCAACCTCCAGTTTTAAAATCTTCAATTTTAAATTTAAAAATTGCCATACCTTTCAAAGAAACCATAAAGTACTGACTTAGTAATTCTGAAGCGTGAAAAAGACATAGTATCTGTCACGTCCTTCACACCTGAGCCTTCTGTCTCCCCCCTAACATGGCCCTGATGAGCCTCGCTGGGTGCTTGTTACCCCTTGTTAATCTTTGTATTTAAGTACCTGTTTGGGTCGTCTGCTACAGTCATTGATGTCAAACCTTCTGTTACCTGTGCCCTCCCTTGTTCCAGTCCTCCCATTTTGATCCCTCATGATCCTGTTTGTTTCCAGCTTCTGTTCATTTAGTTCAATAAATCCCCTTTTGTTTTGCCACAACAGCTGTGCTCGAGTCCTTTGTTCCTCAAAACGCGACAGTATCATCTTCAGTTCCAGGTAAAAATAAGATGAACTATGGATATGAAAGGAACATCCAGTCCATCTTGTTAATGTTCATATCTAATTATTCTTTTGGGGATTTTTTTCCCAGTACTGAATTGATTGAGTCTAATGCATAAAGTTTATCCCCCATTACTGCCTATCTTAATAAATGTTTTCATTACACCTGTCAACTTTTGATTTTAGTTGCTGGGCAATGAAATCCATCTGGGCTGAATTTACCTATAACTCATAACTATAACTCAGACTTCTGTGTACAATGATCAATACTCTTTGTCCTATCCCTTAAACAGTCATATAACACAAGTAGGCCTAATGCAAAATAACATTATTATTATTATTGTTATTATTATTATTATGCAGATATCAGGGATCTGTGGATGTAGTTGGTGACTGGTTTGTGTGTTTTTTTCAGAAATCCTTTTTGACCATGTAGACTAAAGACAAGCTTGCTACATGATCTGGAAACAGATGTTACGAACAGATTAGAAGCACATAAAAAATAGGATTTCAGGTGCATAATACAAAGAACCCTTCCGTTTTCGCCGTATTCTAAACTAGCCATATGGATACTCGAGTCCTGTGACTAATTCAGAACTTTTAATACCGAAAATCGCCTCACATAAGGTTTCTAAAAATATTTGTTTAATTTTTAATAGTGGTTAGTGCTCTCCAGTGTAATATACTTTGTGATGCATTTTAAAATCGTGAAGCAGACATGAGATTGATTCTTCCGTAGTCTATTATATTCCAGGAGTCTTTTCCTTACGGTATAATAAAGGTTCCACAGAGGCAGTGTAGGTTAAGTAGTCTAAATGTGAATCGATCAGACTTGAAGGAAAAAAATAAATATGTATCAATTTACAAACAAGAATAAATAATTATTTTTGAACTTGCCAGCTGATGCAGCACCAATAAACTGTCTCCCGACAGTCGAATCCTCCACCCGCAAGGGAGGGTCCTGTTTGTAGACTATTCAAGGGGACTTAGATAACTTCGGGCTGAGCTCACATTATTGAAAGAACAGAAGACGAACTAAAAACGATAAAAAGAGAGGAAAAAAGCAAATTAATATGTTCTCGCATAGTTGTCATTGCCTATATGTTCATATTCTGAAAGTTTACTTTGTCCTGCTGTTTTGTGCATCCTCTGTGGAAAGTCAACAAAGAGGTGAGTTTTCTTATGACTGGTATATTTCTTTAGTGTTTTATTACGTATTGTATACATAATAAGTTGCAAGGGTACGTCAGCGTTACAATGTGTCCTGTTATGATATGTAAAATTATAACAGTAACTGAATGAAAAGCTCTAGACAAGCAATTTACGTAGTGATCTATCCACATTTAAATTATATTTCATAGACAAGCTTTTGATTGTCTTTGGTTGCTATAAATGTATACATTTTCTTTAATAACACGATATCGGCCAAGCCATTATTTATAAATGAAAAAATCATCGATCCAGGTCTTCAAAGCATTTTCTATACTTCCGCAATATTAAGTTATTGTGCAAAACGTTTTAAAGTCTGTTTTATATCTTGTACAGTCCGTTGCACTGACTATACCTGTGAGCCCAGATCTTTATTTTTTTCTGTTACCTTTTTGTCCACTTGCAGTAAGCTCGAGGTATAATTAAGCAACTGCTTGTAAGGTTGCGCCTAATGGTTCAAAAGAAAAAAACTCTTCTAGGACCTTCTGTGCTGCTTCTCCAGCACGCGTTTGTGGGGACCTATCAAGCGACGATGCAAAACTAATACCAGGGCGTACTGTCTCCTGATAACAAGGAAAGGAACATTACCAAAGCAAACTTTACAACTTGTAATATGAAAAGTTGTTTATCGGTTATATTAATCGACTGGCAAACGAACCCACGACTGTTTTAAACTGGTTACTTTTCAGTGGTGCCTTTATTACTTGTATACATAATAGGTGGCAGGTACTGTTAGGGTTAGTATTGTTAAAATGGAACAACTGACAAAATGGGACATTTTATTAAATTTTGCAGCTAATATATGTGTTAATACTTTATTTTGTCCTCTACATAGTATTCACAGAGCATTAATGTATTTAGAATGGTACATTGAGATGATTCTGTAAATATTTCCAGAGAGCAAATTTTCAGAAAGTGCCCCATTTTAACAATACTCACCCTACACTATATATAGGAGATTTTTAAAAAGAAATTATTTTCTTTCAAAACGTTGTTTTCTGTAGGTATCGCCGTTGTGCTCTACAGCGGCAGGCAGTACACAATCTAATTACCGGGAAGCCATTCGGCGTCTGAAAGGTTGCTGCAGTTTTGATCCCTGTCTGTTATGTCTAACCTTCTCTAAATTGGTAGCAGTAATTTCCCCGTTGAATATTTGGTTCATAACGTTACGGCGGCTGACACTACGGAACATCATTTTGTGTCTGTATCTGCATTCACATTGCGAAATTGCCTGGTGTAATCCAGAGGATAACCTGCCTTGTGAGCCGGCCTTTCAGAGCTGGCGGAGGTCACGGTCATGAACGTGGTACGCGGCGCTCGGCTACGCCGTGATGCTCCCAGAGGAGTCAAACCCTGTGGTCTGTTAAGCAAGAAACATGACAAAGGAACCTGGAGTTGAAAATTAGCTAGATGTTCCTCCCACACTCACCTTTTCATTGAGAGCTAAAACCGTGATTACTCAACGCAACTTTTATTCAAGAAAGTTATCGAGCAAGTTCGTGGATTCTTTTGAAAGACCGGGCATGGAATGAGCATATTTTATGTTTTTTTCTTTTAATTTTTGGTGCAAATATGGTGAGGGAATCTAACGTGCTAAGCGCGATGTTATTTTTAAAAGACTAACATGCCCCGCAACTTAAAGTTATATATAATTATTTTTACTGTTTCTGTTGGTATCAGGTCAAAGAAACATTTTAAACAGTTTCAAAACTAAATCCAAGAATCTATTTTAAAAGCTCCTTATGCTAATATGGTTTAGGGCAACAGCCCCCTAAATAATAAATATTTTTTAAATCTTTCCTAAATTAATCCAGACAATGTAGTTACTCCTTCATACTGTCAGTTTTTTTTTTTTTTTTTTTTTTTACTTTTGAACATGTAAAACCAGGCATTCCTCTAAGTTTTCAGGAACAAGATGGAAGCAGACCATAGGGGTGTAATTGAAGGGAGCTCGGGGTGTCCCAGAAGGTGCTGAGGAAGTGGGACACGTACTCTTCCGTCCTTGTACACTTGATCCACAGGTTATCCCCAGTCCACCACATTAGTAATAGCCGTGGGAATGCAGTTTCCTCTAGGCATTACCTCTGCCTGCTGCTAATGGAAAGTTTAGCTGCTTAGACGATAGTTATAACCAAAGCATCTCAAATATCTCTTCCATTCATCTATACTGCAACTGTATGAATTGGAGGAACCTATCCCAGGCAGCATAGGACCAATAAACAGGAACATCCGGAACGAGACATCAGTCCATCACAGGGCACACACACAATCACACACTACAGGCAAGTTAGAGACAGGATACTGCCTAACTGTATGTCCTTGGACTGCAGGAAACCCCAAAACATGCAACATGTGGAGAGCATGACGTTACACTGAGCCTGGGCTGTCGTTGATATTTTTTCCCAAAAACCGTTGGGTACCCACCATGGTTAATGGGTCCTAGAGGAAGGTCCAGCATGAGACAGCCATTTAAGACAGCCTTTCTTACTTCGTACCGAGCATGCTTCACCATCCAGTAGCCTGGCAGTGTTGTCAAAGTAAACTGTCTGGCAGGCACTCCATTGTGACTGAAGAGGAGGCTGGCAAACAAGCCACCTACATTGGCTCACTGAACCAAAATAACCACCATGAAGGAACATGAAGAAGACCTCTTAAGCAATGCAACATTCAAGACTTTTTAATGGTCCACCCTTCTATGCTGCTGACACATGTGCTCCCTTTGATATAGAGTTCACAGTCTTTATGAACCCAACTAATGGTGTCAGACTCGAGCGCAGGGGACCAGTTAATATTAGAAGCTGAATTATGCGCAGTACCCTACAGCTGAATAGGGGGCCTAACCAATGCCGTGTCCTTCAAAGTCAATTTTAAAGTCCTTTCTTTAACATCTGGCTCCTTTCCTTAAGACACATCCTCCTCACCCTGCCCTCAATGCATTTGCAAGATCTTTACTATTACGAATTAATGCCTTATCACTTTTATTGGCTTTTAAAAATGCATGAAATGGACTGATAGATCTTCATATGATCTTAGACATTCCTTACAGTGGCGTTGCGCCTACCCAGGCTTTACAGGTTTCAAAAAATGTAAGATTTTGAAGCTAGTCTTACAACTATACCTGTCGTAGCCTTGGTTATTTGGCTTTTTTGTGGTTATTGCTTTTTATCATTAAAATAAGGGCCCCATCTGGTGACTAATAATCCATTACCCTTTTTGAAGCAATTAGGGGCAGCTGGGTATGTTTTCTGCTTCTGTCTTAACTCCAGGACCTTCAAATGGCAAATGGCTTCTCAAGCGTGGGCCATCTGACAGTCAGTTAACATTGGGTTTCAGGCTTAAGAAATCTATGTGATGCCCACCCCCACCCCCACCCTCGTTTGGTGCGGAATGTCTTAGTATGCAGAGTTCAAAGATTCTTCTAGACTATGGAATGCTGCTTTCTGTAATTAGTGCCTTTCGGAGGCATTTTGCTTTGAGATACAGAAGCGAGGACTGGAGGAACCACTTACTCTGGCGGTGTCGCTGGGCTTCAGAGGAGGCCATGTGAGATGTGATTGGTTTATCCATCAGAGGTGTAACATTTATGTAGCAATGTATTGCAGAACAAGGGGCGGAGGTAGTGGGATGATACTGGAAAGACTCTTCAGAATATTGCCCTCCTACAGAGTGTCTCTTTTAGGTGGAGACAAAATGAGAAGAGAAGCTCCAGACGTGTGAAGATGTGACTCCTTCCCCAATAATGCACTTCAGTGGGTAGGGCAGGTTTTCAGGCAATGTTAGTGGACAGTGGTGGCTGAAGGTCACCTCCAGAATTTTCCAGGCTCAGAATTCAATGTGAATGGATTTCCCATGTATTAAAGGAGATAAAGCTTCTGATTCTGTGGCTAACATGTTGTTGTGATGTTGGGTCTTAGTATCACAGTTAATCAGGCAAGTTCTTAGAAGAACCAAGTTGGACTTATAGGACTTGACAAAATGGCCTTCAAGATGGTCTGAAGCTAGATGCATGATGGTCTAGCGCAGGGTTTCTCAACCTGTCCAACCCTATGGTGCTTTATCATGTTGGCAGGGTCCATTGGCTTTAAAATTTGAAATATTATTGGATTGGTCTTGGTTGGGGAGCAATATTATATGATTTCATGAGGCCCAAAATCTCTAGTAACACCCCTGTATTAGGGACCGAACCAAATTTTCCCAGCCAATGAACGAGAGAGCACAGCAGTTTTCTCAGCCACAGAAAATGGACTTTTAGGACATTATCAGGGGGGGAATTCCTTCAACAATCTCTGAGCCACCAGCTCGCCTTCCTTCATGTTCCCTCAGGGCTCTTCCCGTCCATCTTCAACCTTGCCAGCCTCTCACAGATATCCACCAATGCCACCTGTGGTGACCTGGTCCCTGAGACTTACTGCAAGCTAGTGGAGCATGTTCCACGGCGACAGATCCTTGACCGGCAGTGTGGGATCTGTGACCACTACAGCACCGACCCAGAAGGTACCAGTCCTGATGTAAACACCTTCAATTGCCGGCGGCAGAACTCTGATATGGTTTTAATTGATTCTTGCCAGTTGTATGTAGCTTTAATACTGATATAATATTTGTTGCATAGTTTATTACAGAAATTTTCTGGGGTGAGAAGTCTTGTGCTGTTGGACATGTTGGGCTTGTTACCACTCCTAGCCAATGTACTTAACTCAGAATTACTTTCACAAGCACCCAGCTGTGTAAAACTGACTAAAAGCATCTTGTGCGTTAACTGAATTACAAGCCTGGAATGAAATGGTCTCCCTGATGCGCAAAAATTCTTCGAGCCGAAATTATAACCGCTCCATATGGGGTTTTGTCCAAAGCAAATTACCTGCATTTTACATTTCAGAATTTATACATTGTCAGAAGTGTTGTTAGGCAACACCTGTTGGCTAATTAAAACAGCAGGGTTCAACGTGGGACTTTTACTCATAAGCTTTTAGCTACAATCCCGCATTGTTTTCTACTGCGTAACCTGCCACCCTGATGATAAGTTATAAAGCAGTCAAATGATGTGCTTGGAATTATGTTCTGACCGGTGTGCTGCTATTGGAGACAGAGAGGCATCCCATTACCAATGCCATCGATGGGACTAACGCTTGGTGGCAAAGTCCCAGTATCAAGAATGGCAATCAATTCCACTGGGTGACCATCACTCTGGACTTGCGACAGGTAAGACTGCCATACGGTGCAATACACACGTACGATTTATGACAGGGTTTAACTACTCTCATATTGCTTACTGTTCAATAGCACCATCTTCAGTCAGCCTTCTTATTATAATGAAGTATCTGTCATTAATAGGTGGTCCTGTGGGTAGCACAGTGGCCTCACACCTCCATGGTTTTAGGTTTAATTTCCTCCCCTGGTTCTGTGCCAGTGGTGTTTGGAGTATCTCCATGTGGTTATGGATTTCTGGGAATTTGAGTTTCCTTCCACAATCCCAAAGGATCACAGTCTGGTGAAATGGTGTGAGTTTATGCCCTGCAATGGTTGGGCATCCTGGGTGTCCTCTACCGTGTATCCTGTGTTTCCTGGAGAATAAAACACTTATTTGGTTCCTACCTTAATTAGCCAGGTGAATACCTGTGATGGCTGTGGGGATAATTTAGATGGTCTTGGCCAAACCTTTTCTGCATTAGTATCCCTTTGTATGTTTTGTAGAGAGAATAGTTATTTATTTAGTTTCTTTCCTCGTGCTGTCACCCTCATTAATAACTGACAGTTATGAGCCATGCCATAGCACACCAAACCACATCTGCTCCAGTTTCAATCAGATTGCACTTTTATGTATATTCTTGTTTGTACATAGTCTGTATTTATTGGATGTATATTGTCTGTAAATAACATGTTCATTTAGTATGTAGTATGTATGTATGTATGTATGTATGTATGTATGTATGTCTGTTGTCTGTACAGAGGTGAGACACCATCGGCCAGAGCCAAATTCCTTGTGTGGATTAACACACTTGGCCAATAAAGCAGATTCTGATTCTGATTCTGATCAGAGGTAAGCATTTTTTTTGTCAACATTAGTTCCAAAAACTGTGCCAGAGATGAGCATGGGGGTGGGATCCCTGCAGCTTGGTGGGCAGATTTGCTCATTGCTGAACAAGGGGGTGTGTTTCTGGGTGGTGGGGCATTTCTCTGTCTCCAGCAACTTATCGAGGGCCTTCACACGACGTTCCTGCTGTAGCCAGTAGAGCATCTCAATGCGATCCCAGCGCATCTTCTGCTCATAAGGCCTCCCCTGGAAGACACACCAGACAAAAAAACAAAGATGTTGTTTATCAAATTATTCTGTTGACAATGACTTACAATTTTACAATTTTATTTATACAGCTGGAGTTTTTCAGGTTCAGTACCTGTTCAAAGGTATGACTGAAACACCCCTCATGAGATAGATTGGCAGTTATCCTACCTGCTTGTTCTTTCCCAACACAAGTAATATAAGTGATGAAGAAGAGCCTACCATACTGCCCTACGGTGGCCTACAGGATGAAAGACACTGACAAGTTCTCGATACAATACTTCATCAGTACAGATAGGAGGTGATATAAAGGTCCCCTGAACTTACATTGTAAGGCACAGCCTTAAATCTGGGTTTGCGTCTTGAGGCTGTATATGCCAGTCCCCATTTCTCCGCTGGGCTAAGAATGATGGAGGAACTCATGCTTACGTTGTACGTGACGGTATCACAGAAACTGTCTCGGATGAGTCGGATATCCTTGGACAGTCTTCTTTCCAGGACCGATATCTGCCTGTTGAGTTTCTGCCTGTGCCTGGACTCGTCCATCCTTGCGATTGATGTGCCTCGATAACCTGGGAGAGATTCATGTTTCATGGCCCGCTGTGAAGTTACTCTGTCATCACTGGTTGTTCCGGAGATGAATTGGGAACTTTAGAATATATCTGTGCAGGGTTATCATCCCTGATCGATTCAGCTTGTATACAGAAATTGTGTTGCACCAATAGTGGTTTGCAGCTTGCTATACAAATACCACAGTATGCGTACATGAAATACAGCAAGATGCATTTGTTCTGCACCTGATCTTCTGCATATTTCAGAGTGCATTTTTCTGTGCAGTCTCTCAAAGCTCAGCAAAGGAATTTTGCCCCAACCTTCCCTGCTATATCTGTTCAGAGGAATTGTCAAACATTCCATGCATGCATGCATCCATCCGTATTCCAACTAATCACTGTCCTCAAAGTAAGAGAGACCTGCTATATCCCTGCATGTCAGGGCTCTTCAAATCTGGCCACCGATTCCAAATCCAGTCCTTGTTTTCAGTGCTCCCACATAGTTTAATAATTACTGACTCTGATTGGCCCCAGAGGTTTCACACCCAGCTCACAGGTAAAGAAAGGCCGGAAAATCAGCTGTGCTCAGCCTTTGAGGACCATGATTTGAATAGCTCTGCTGTATGTTATTCTAAGGCCCCACACCTTGGAGAGATTGTGCAATGATAATCACTCCTGCTAAGACCAGTGACTGCCCCAAATTTTCTCCAGATAAATAAAGTATCTTAACCGTCATCGTACATGTACAACAAAACTCTATGTGCCTTCTCCACCAAGGCTACAGATTATGAAAACAGAATAATAATTATACTTACAGTATGGAAATACAGTATGTGGCTGAATAGTGAACCAAATTTCAGTGGTGCAATCCAGAGGTGGAAAGTTCAGGTCCAGAAAGTACAAATCCAGACCAAGATTTTGTTTTTACTAACCAGCTGAGTATAAAGAGTCACAATTACTGTGTACTCAACCGGCTGGTTGAAACAAATCCTTGGTCTGGATTTGTACTTTCTGGACCTGAACTTTCCACCTCTGGTGCAATCATATATTCTTTTTAGCAGAATTCAACATAACAATGCAGATTAAAAAAATTAGCAGCAGTCATATGGGTAAAAATGATCAGCAGTGTAAACAGTGAGTAATTTTGGGGGGGACAAGCAGGTTGACAGATGGGTGCATATGGAATATTCCAGAGGGTGTGGTGAGGTAACATTATTTGAGTCTGTCGTTTCTTGCCTGGTTAAGACGGTTGATGGCTTTAGGGTAGAAACTATTCCTCATTCTGGAAGTGTGGGAGAAAATATTCTTATAGTAAATTTGAACAATATGGTTTCACTATAGCTTATTGGAGTCTCAGAGCCTTATAAATGGCTTTATAACCTTGATAGGCACCAACAGTTTCCTTATGCCTTAAGGAATTTCTTTTACTTGACAACATAAGTATAGTCAGATTTATATGCCCCTGATACATCACCACAGCCTATGCAGATATGACAAACTGCCCAGGAAATGTGCAAAAAGTCAGACATGGTATGTGTGTGTATGCATAACATTTCCTCCATATTCAGCAGCCATGTCTGAGAAAGCAGCAGATGCGGTGGCTGGAGATCAGCACATACCATGCTGAAAGAATCTGCTGGGGTCAGAGGCCTCCCTCTCGAACATCTCCAGCTGGACCAGCAGTGCCTCCCTGTGCTGGATGAGCTTGGCAGCGCGTTCCCACGCTGCAATCACCTGAGGGACACACATCACATCTCTCTGATACTGGAAGTCGCTTGGAATGGTGGTGACCCTGATCATCTGATCCTTTTGCCTTTTTAAATGTGATCTTAATGTCTTTTGTCTTATCTTTGTGCCTCTTTTGTTTAAATTTGTTCATTCTGTCTATGTAAAGCACTTTGAATTGCCTTGTGCCTGAATTGTGCTATATAAATAAACTTACAGCATGTATTTCAGTTGGGGGGGAATGGGAGCCCTATTACAGACATAGAGAATTCCACCCCAAAAAACATATTAAGTTAATTCTGTTCATTGCCAGATAATGTTCTATGTGTTAAATATACCTTATGACAGTAAGCACTTTTCCAAACAATTATGAGGTCACCTTGGTGCTTTTTGATTTGTGTTGGAATAATAAAAATATACTGCAAAATAGTGTTTATTACCCAGTACAATCATGATTGTTTTCAGACTACTGACATTTAACAACGATGTAGTGTTGCGATATTTGTGATAATGACTTTAAAAGTGGTCCCCCAACATTGATCCAGTGTCTAATATTCAGTTCTCCATAAACTGCTGGTGCCACAAAAAAAGAACTCAGTCTGTAATTGTTAAATGCTTGTAGGGAATTAAAACCACAGTGTAAATGCCGGGAATCAAATCATTAAGGTGCTCGTTTCATAATTATTAAAACTGGTACAAGAATATACTTTAAGAATTTTGATAAAAGTCTAGATACAAGATGCGAAAGAGTATAGAGTGAAAACAGAACAGAGATTCCTCTCAGAGTATAAGCAGAATAGAATAGGCAGCAGATGGGAATATGAACCCTAAGTCCTATCTGCCTTTAGAGAGCTGGAGAGAAGATAGCACCAACAGCCATGGTCAAATCCATACAGAGGGTCTTTGGAGGGCACAACTAAAAATTGCTGCACAAAAGCATGGCACAACAAGGTAAAACACAGCAGCTTGAAACTTTACATCCGCAGAGCTGGGAAGCAGGCACGCTGGAGAACATGAAGATCCCTCCTAAAATGACTATGAACTGGAGCATAGTACAGGAACCCGGTTTAGCTTGCAAACATCAGCATGTTGAAAGCAATCTCTCTATGCCCTCCATGTTTGGCACCATCACATTTGCAGTGAATCACGGGAAAGTAGCGGAGGAGGTGTCAGCAGCAGCAGGGGTGCATGAGCAGACGTTCAGGATTCCCGTCACCGACCGGACACTCGCCAGAAACACGTCATCGTTGGCAATGATGTACTTACAGCCAAAGCAGATTTGTTCATCTGGTGCTGCATGTTTGTGTGAATGTATGTGTTTGTCAGAGAGTTTGATAACATGTCGAGGACGAGTACCTCCTTCAGACGACGCTGGTACGAGCGTGAGCTGTACTTGATGGCCATTTCCAGTCTCTGGCTGGATGGGCAGGACAGGGCCTTCCAGATCCTTTCCAGGCAGACCTGCAACTGGTTGTCTTCACTCACTGCACCAATGGGCTCATTCCCAGGCTGGCTCTCCCCCTCCTGGGCCCTCTGGGGGGGAGGGTGCCAGTGTCACATACATTGGTAGCTAGACCTAATCTTAACCCCCCCCCCCCCGAAATGCTCCAGGGGTGCCAGATAAACAGCGGATCAGGTGCCTGGACCCCAAGCTATGTTCTCAACTGTATGTATGTACCCGTCTTAAAAGACAGAAAGATGGGACATGTGAAAAGAAGCGTTCCAATATACTTGTGTAAATGGCAAATAAAGCATACTTTAATTTCAGCTAAATACACTGAGTACCTAAAGAGACACACATAACAGATTTTGTAATATCCAGGTGTTTACAAGACCCACACCGTTGCACAGATCCACAGAAGACTTTACAAAGACATACTCAGTAGCCTGGAACACGCCAAGCTGATTTTCGGCTGTCGGAAGAGTCGGTGACTGCCTGTCACTGTGGTGTGTGCTGCACGGCCAGACATGGTTGGTCCCCCTTTTTATGCCGACTGAGCATGCTGAATCACCATCCAGACTAATTGGTAAAACTGAGCTCTCTGATTGGACTGTATATCAACCATCACCTCTAGTTGTGCCAGTGTCTTCCAGGGCAAAATTTCACAACCGACGAGAGGCGACAGGAGTCGATTGTTCGTTGATCTTGGATTTCGCTAGTTTTTTTCTGTTGGCTTGGTGTGTACCCAGCTTATGACCACACACACATAAATCGCAGAAAACCAACCAGATACAGAAACAGAACATTGTACAAAATGGCATACATTCCCTCACACATAACAATTAAATCATCTAACAGTTATACATGCAGTATGTGTGGGACATAAGTATTAGTACCTTTGTAAATGTTCATCTAAGTGAATTATATACTACAAAAACACAGGCATCAGTGACTGCATTAGCAATAGCTGTAATGTTGGTGTACTGAAAAGCCACAGCAACTCTGCCTACCTGCGTGTAATTAGAAGATGTGTCCTCATCTGGACTGTCCACCTCTGCAATACAAAACACAAGCCGGCTTGACACTTTCCATGTACAGTGCATCTGGTTATAACAGTAGGGATTTGGAAGGTCGCCCTCATGAGGGGGGAGGAGGGAATTACCATTCAGTGGTGGCTCAGTGCACAGACCCCCCAGCAGCATGGAGTTCACATCCCAAACCCCCATCGTAAACTCCTCCTTTATCCTCTTCTGAGAGTCAATTTTCTGACTTTGCCTTCTGTGATGTTGGAAGTAGACAGGACATGTATGACAAATGATGTCAAGAGGGAAGAGCAAGAATGAACCATTTACTGACTTCTTTTTCTCCTCATGCTCAGCAAAGGCCTTCCTCTTCCTGTTCTCCTCCTCATCACTGTCATCACTGTCATGCAGGTGAAATACCTCTCCCAGGTAATCCAGTCTCTAAAGGAACCATAAAAAACCTGTAATGACCCTCACACACACACACACACACACACACACACACACATCACTTGAAGTTCTCAGGCATACAAATGAAGAGGGCACCACGTAATAGAATTTTTTAAAAGCATTACCTGGTTTAAAATATATTTCATATAGTCATCCACACACAGGTTGGACCTTGACCACTGCAGCCGATTGGCTTTTGCCCGTGATGTCACTTTGTAGGGCTTCTTATGGTCCATGAGAACCTCCATCTTTCTAAAAAAATATAGGAAATATCCAAAATTTTATTAATTGCATATTGGTCACCTCTTTTAAATTATTATTATTATTATTATTTACCAAAATAAGTTTACCATAATTTCACAGTAGGTCATTTTATTGGAATTACGTTTCAGTTCTCAAGGGCACAAGGACAAGGTCCCGTGAAGAATGGTAACCTTCAGCTTGTGACTCCTGAGTCTAACCTCCACACCATCTGCTGCCCTTGACATCTGCACTATCTAAGCGATTTCCCAGTTGGTTTCAGAAGGTCACCTGTAGGTGGGACGGCTGGTGCCAGACCTTTTCAGCTCTGGGTTGAACAACCTCTGACTCTTCTTGCAGGGGGGCACCCACATATAACCACCGTCCTCCACAGCCGGCTCAATCACTGGGTCAGACTACAAAAGATAACATCACTGTCAAACGCTGTCCTTATCCTTATCCAAGCCTGCATTTGTTCATTTCAGTATGTTCACCTGCTTTTACAGCCACACTCTGCACAAAGGCTACATCTACATACCACCAACAGTCACAGTAAACAACCGTATCAATCTGTACAGCATATTACCCCATAATGGGAAACTGCGAAATATGCTGTACCCTATGTTTTGGTCACTCCTTATGATTGAATGTTTCACACCTCATCAAAGTTCAGGTAGTGGTTGGAAATAGTTTTGGAGAGCTCCCTGTAGACCTCCTTTATTTCTCTCCCAACGTACAGGTTTCGGTCGAGCCAATTCACTGACGAGGGCTCAATCTGTTGGTGGTGAGAAGAAAACGTGTCAGCAGCTAAAGGTCTATCTCCTGGAGGAGTGGATTGTGTCTGACACCAAAAAAGGTCTCTGTTAATTAAATAGAATTATTAAATGAATGAGGAAAGATTTCTGTCTTAATGGAAAGAAATTAAGTAGGGTAAGTGTTACTAGAAGGAAATAGGGCAGTATTACTGATGGAAGACCTCACTGTTCGCTGAGTGGATGGCACACATTCAGTAAGGCGAGCTTACTGTTGCTGCCAAATAAAAAACATGTATCTCCAAAAATCCATTATTTCAGGAGCGTCAAATCTCAGAAACAACTTAATTAAATGAACCAAAAACAACATAATGATACACCCTTAGCACCAGAAATGGGAATCTGTCTTTACACAGCCGTCAGTGAAGTTTAATGTTACATGGACTACTTATGTGGATTGTTGTTAGATAGACAAATATGTCAGTGTCAACAAGATACAAACTAATCCAACTTTATATTCACAGTTATCAATGATGTTATCAACGTTGTTAAAATTAACGGTAACACTTTACTTAGGGCCATGTTTTTAGTAATTTATAAACACATTCATAACAAATAACGCATTCATAATGCATTATAAACATGGCGATAAATATTTATCAAAAGGCATAACACAGTATAGCTATGTTTATTATGCATTATGAAGGCTTTATGAAGCTGTTATCTATAATGCACTATAGATACATTTATAATGCATTATAATGGTCTGTATAAGTATTAAGGATGTTTTTACAGCATTATAAAGGTATCGATAGTACATTATAGATGAGGGCTTCATAATGCATAATACACATGGCTATAATGTGTTATGTCTTTTGATAAATATTTACAGCCGTGTTTATAATACTTTAGAAATGCATTGTAATGCATTATGAATGCCTTTATAAATTACAAAGAACATGGCCTTCAGTAAACTGTTACCAAATTTATGATATAAAGTGATTAATTCAAAGAGCCATTATGCACACAACTGTTAACTAGTATAAATAGAAACACTAATCATATATGACGTCATAAACCTTTTCATTTCAATCTTTTCATTGGTCAATTAGATGTCAAATGCTATTGGATATCTACTAGATGCCGATCCGGTGGTGATTGGCTCAGCGGGCCGTCTCTGTGCCCGTGACTGGATGATTGCCACTTTGAGCCCTGGACTTGGCAGAACAGTCAAATGTCTGCGGGCCCTTGAGCAAGGCCCTTAGACCCCAACTCCAGGGGCACCCCCAAGCCATGGAGAGCAAGATGGGTTAGGCAAAGGGAAGAATTCAAATGCACCAGTTCTTAGGCAAAAGGCAAATAAAGCCATCTTCTTCTTCTTAATATTATTATTAGAATAGGCGTATTCCATCTATAGTAAAAGGTCACAATCACCAAAACCTGGACATACGCAGTTTTCATTGGAAATGGCTGCTACATGGAATGGGCACTCATACCTCTCCAGTGAAGTGGCTGTAGACAGGTGGGTACATCTGGAGTTTGACCGTTTCTGTAAACACCCTGTCAGAAACACGAGGGGGCGCTGTGCGAGCGATGGCGTTGGGAGAGAGTGAGACGCTGACAGCCACTGGCTGTGGGTGTTGAGGTTCCCCCATTACAGCTCTGTTCATCGTGCCATGCTCCTTTTCTTCCTCAGTGAGCTTCTGCAGGGAGGAAGGGAGATGGTAGGTGTGTGGACACGGAGTGCCGCTGTAGCAGCGTGAGGTGCTGGGCAGTGCCGCTACCTGTAAGGTCTGCTGCAGGAGGTGAAGCTTGGTGGAGCCACTATGAGGCAGGGCGCTGATCAGGGCAGGCAGGTCTGTCTCGGGGTCAGTCGTTTTAGGCTCATCTACAAATGCACTGTCTTGCACCAATCTGCAAAATAACTATGTCACTCATGATCATCACTGAAAACTGAGCCCACAAAATCACCTGTACTGACGTCTTCAAGCTGCTCTGTTATCACATGGACACAGTACTAGACTGCAGACTTCCTTTCTCATTGAGTGGAAGGAGCCTAAGCCACACCTCCTCAAGTCTTCAGCAGCACTGATGGGCTCCTTCTCACGGCGGCAGTTTGGCTCCAGGCCCAGCAGCACCACTGGAGTGGACGCCTGAGACGGCAGCGGCTCCAAGCCCAGCTCCTCCAGCATGGACCCCTGCTCTAACTCTGGCATGGACTGGCAGCCCTGGAGGGGAGTTGTAGGTAGGATGCTCAACAGGGAGTGCAGTAGGTAAAGTGCATGTCTACTGTAGGTCTGAGATCTGAAGAAGAAATTCAATACCTATCACTATAATAAATGTGTGACCTATGTAAAAAATTAATTATAATGCCCTCATAATCTTGTAATAATATGGCATAAATAATACAGAAGAAATATATAAGCCAAATATCACTGCAATATATGCCTTGAGGGAAAACACTTTAGTGTTACAGGAAAATATCAAACTTTTCAATAAAAATATAAAAACTAGCAAATCACAACAATAAAAACCACTCAACTGCAGAACTACAGCTGCAAAATAAATCTGAAAATATACAATCCATCAATATTCCGAAAATAATTTTAAATGGCCACAGTGAAGCAGAGGTGTGCTTCCTTTAATGGAGAAACAATGGTGCAGTACTTACCCTCAGTCTGATGAAACAGCCGGTCGGAGCGCAGACCGCCCCCACTTGGCTGGCTTCACCAGCGCTGCTATCAGCGATATCTACAGGCACACACGCACACACCATCACTAGTATGTACACACTAACATCAGGACATTCACAAACCCTTGCGTCTGTTGCCTTTAAATTACTATATTGCAGGACATTATGATCTAGCACCTACTCACTCATAAAACAATGTTGTTCGAATTTCAGACACGTAACCTGTGTGTTTATGTAAGAACGTGTAAGTTAGCGACACCCGTACAATGTTCTCTGTGGGTGGTCTCTTCCAGCTGACACGGTATGAGGTCATACACAAATTCCAAATTCAGCTCCCCAATCTCCTCTTCTATCTGCCAGATGGGACAGAGATGTTACAGTACAAAACTGCCCTCTCCTGTTCGGATTGTGTAATTACTGGCAAAATTTATCTGACTGCATTGCTAACTGCAGCTCCCAAAGCGTGCTTGGTGTCCTTGTTTATCAGTGGCCATCCAAACCCACAATAAAAACAAAACTGCTGCCATACAGACAGTTTTTATATTTTAATGGGTGCCTCATATTGTTAATTTTCTGAGAGGGCAAGAAATGTCAATTAAATAAACATCCTACAGACAATAAAGAGGAAAAAAGGTAATGTATTTCTATCTGAAAAAGACTGAAGTTAAAGAATACATACAATGTAAAGCTGAATTTATAGATTTTTACTGATTTTCTTCACAGACTGCAAAATAAGGCACAGCTCTCACCTCTTGGAGGTCTCTCTCAATGAAAGCTTTCTGTAGATTTTCAAATCCACTCATCCTGCCATTGGACTGGGTGCCTGGGGTCCCCTGCTGCCCACTGCTCGGCTTTGCCTTCCTCGCAGCCTTATTGTCCGCAGTCACACTGCGCCTAATTGACTGAATGTTTAAACTGTAGATTACAAACAACCATGCCAACAGGGTCAAGATTTTTATTTTAGAAAGAAAACTTTAAACTAAAAAGAAAAAGCAAGTCCAAAATTTAATGGGTGTGTATTTGATCAATTACCTTCAACACTATTTTTGCACACAAAAAGTTCACAGAGATTATTATATTACCTGAATTTACGTGCCCTGCTGGGTTATAATTATTAATTATTTCCAGATATGTCTTACTATATTACTTTTTCCAAATGAATTATCCCGCAGAATAATGTGTGTGGGGGGGGGGGAGTCCTTCCCCCACGTATACACTGGTGAATTCTACACCCTGTAGTTCTCAACCATCCAGCTCAAAACTCCATCACCCACAGACCCCTGCAATCCATGCCCTCCCCCCATCCTTATGCCCACCACTCACTGTCTGGCACAGTCCAAAGCCATCTGTGCACACAAACGGCTGCGATTGGCCAGATCATCAAAAACGCCACGCTTCCTCAGAACATCTCCCAGGTGAATGTAGTTCAGATACAGGCGCTCGCACACCCGGAGGATCTTGCTGAAGATCTCACTCTGGAGCTGCAGGTTCTCTTTCTTAGACAGCGAGGGGTCATTGTTCACCCCTCTGAGGTCCTGGCAAATCAGTCCTAGATGTGACATCATTGTAGCTGTCTGAACAAAAAACAAGGGCAAGGAGGGAGAAGTGTGGCCATCTGCACGCACATGTGATTTTGGATGCATGTCTGAGTGTGTGTGTGTGTGTGTGGTCCAGGTATAC
Source organism: Mormyrus iriodes (assembly GCA_011763525.2). Classification (NCBI taxonomy): domain Eukaryota; kingdom Metazoa; phylum Chordata; class Actinopteri; order Osteoglossiformes; family Mormyridae; genus Mormyrus; species Mormyrus iriodes. The sequence continues at coordinate 10,427,500 of JAAGVU020000001.1, forward strand.
CTTACATTGTCAGGACCATTTTTGGTTTTTATAAAAACCTGTTATTTTGACGTTGTGGGGACCATTTTTTCGGTCCCCACAAGGGGAAAGTCAATTTTATAGAAATCTGTGACTGCAATCAAAAAAACTACAAAAAACTAAAAAAGACTTGTATTTTGCTTGGTTACTTATGGTTAAGGTTAGGGCTTAAGGTTGTCATAGCTGAGATTAGGGTTATACCCATAGAAATGAATGGAAAATCCCCATAAAAATATGAGTACAGGTCAGTGTGTGTGTGTGTGTGTGTGTGTGTGTGTGTGTATGTGTGTCTCACCAGGGCTTGCTGGTCATCCTGAGAGACTGAATGCAGGATGCATTGCTTCCACATCCACTCCTCCAACATGGATTGCAAATCTGATAGAGAGGTGGGGCCAAGTCTATGGTCCTCCAAGCCAGATGAGACAGGGTGCACCTCCAGAGTCCCATCTGGAAGAAGTCATCAATTATACACATAGTCTACCTGACCCCTGCTTTGGATATGATCAATAGGACAATTACTGCAATTCTTCATGGAGAACTGATGCACAGCTGCCAAGACAAAAACAGAAACTTGAGCAATAAATTATTGTTTTCCTTATCTTCCAGCTGTATTGATCTATAAAGACGAATTAGTCTTTTAGACGTCATTCATACTTATGAATTCCCATGAGTTCCAGTGAGGTACTGTTCAGTTAAATCTCACCTGGCCACATCCACATATATTTTCCCTAAGTCCCATTTACATACGCTACATTCAGACCAAGATAACGTTTCACCTGTCTCCTCCTCATGTAGAGTCAGCTGTCCCAGAATGCTGCAGTACCGCTGGTGACGGTCATAAGTGGAGAGTGCCTGGAGGTTCATCCTCTTTACATGTGTGCTCTGGGATTTCTCCATTCCGCAGAGGCAACAGGATGCTGGGCTGTCTGTCCTCATACCCAACCAGGCTGATGGAAATTCAGGACACAGAACAAGTGGGAGTTCCAAAGTGGATCCTTAGGTAGATCTACAGCATCAGATGGGACATGGCATTTGTTGTTATAAAGTACAAAATGCATATTGTGGATACTGTGAAAAAGACATTTACAACATATATAATGTCTCTTGAATCCAAAACAGGTTAAGAGCGTTTTACTTCCCAGCAATTTGCAATGAACTTCACTGAAAGAAACATTGTGTCCTGTATCAACTACTTGAAATCTTCATGTACAATTTTTTTTTTAGCAAAGCAAACGTGATATATACACTCTGCGAGCAAGTTAAGTTTTTAGAATTGATTTATATGTAGAACACAAAGCCGGTTACTGTACTAACATAATACTAACTTAACAAATTTAGCGCAAAAACTTTCTCAACAAGGGAACATACGTTGTCAAATAGAACGATGTCTATTTTGCTGAAACTAACTAACTGCTGTCTATTTTAACTATCGCCCGATGCAGCGCTCTGAGATATGAAGTATTACTGCATAACCATTAAATAACATTTTAACACTGACTTTTTGAATCTGACCTTTCTTCCTTCTGCAGTCGCGCGGTGACGGGCTGCGTTGCTAGGAAACCGCGACGCTCCGCACTGCCCCAAAACTTACCGGTTCGGGACTGACGCTGGGCCACATTGTAAAGCACCGCACTGGGGCTTTTCCCTGGGTTAAAAAGATTAAAATATTCAAATTGAAATTTTGGTAAACTATAAATCGTTTTTCCAGTACTACTGGAAGAAAAACTGGAAGAACAATCTGCTGGACGGTAGCTACTATACACCGAGGTTATTTTGATAAGATACAAACGTCCAGTAGAAGAACTTAGTTACCTGAGAAATTCCGTCCATCCATCATTGTAAGCCGCTTTTACACCAAAGTTCTGGAACCTGGTCTCGGTTTAAAGTCCCTGGGCTGTCTCGAAGTGACTCCTGGCCACTTCGGTGTGTCGCTTTCACAACACACAATAGCAGCTAGGACCTTTATGCTAAAATATAAGCACGGAAGACGCTAAAAGTTCATAAGTTAAACTTCACACACAATTTCATACAGAACTACACCGCCACGCAAAAACAACAGAGGATAAATAAGACGTTTTGATAGTTACTTGCTAGTTATTGGGGGATCGACCAGCAGATCGATGTTTCCTTTTCCACAGAATAAAAAACGATATAACGTTATGCCGCTAATATGCGCTGGGATACCGCCGCATATATTTATAGCGACATCTATCGCTTTTTGCTGCGCTATCAAAGTCCTACCAGGGCCTAACTCCTGCTAGTTTGCCTTACTTTGCGAAATGCGGCGCAGTAGTTAACTGTACAAGTGTGATGGGCAAATGATACTCGGTAGCTCTTAAACCATAGGAAGAATATTAATATAAGTATTTAAATTGTTTATATATTAATTATGACACTTTACTGACCATAAATCACAGGTGGTTTATGTTTTGCTTTTGACTAGCTTTACCCGTGTACGACTTTGGTCTGTTTCTGGTTTACAGATTCTCGCTTAATCTCTCACTTTGGTCGCTGGTCTCTGTATTTGATTTTTCTGTGTACCGAACCTCGTTTCTGTAATTTTAAGTACGACTACGACCGTAGTTTGTGTGTTATGCAAGAAGTGTATGTGTACGAACGTAAGGGGTGACTGCCATTTCTGTTCTCATTGTATTGTAACTTTGGTTACGGAGTTAGAAGAAGCCGTTTGTCTTTTGTTTCCCTTTGTTAGGTTAGTCACTTCGTTTTGTTTGTTGTGTTGGTCGGGGTCACTCCTGGGGGGTATTCCACGAAGCAGGATTTCTGGCTTAGCTGGTTAACTTGACAAATTTAAGGTAGTCTGAGCTAAACGTAAGGGAAGAAAGATAAAGTTCATTTAGTCCTGACTACCTTAAATTCAACAAGTTATCCGGGTAAGCAAGAAATCCTGCTTCATGGAACACCCCCTTGAACTTTATTCGTACCCCTCATTCACTGTCATTTTTTTGTCAATAAATGCTTGGTAAGACAATCTGTCCTGTGCACCATGTTTGTTTTTCCCCCATACCACAGGCTTCCCGTACCACTATCCTGTTACTCTCCAAACCTTAGACTGGGGTGCGTAACACCATTACTAGATATTACCTAAGTACTTCTGCATTCACTGAGTCAAAAACAACAAAAATCTGGCTTTAAAAAGGGATGCATTTATTTCACCATAATATAACTGTTACATGAATTCTTATAACACACAAACCACTGTCCATAGTAAATATGAGTTTTTACAAAAGAGTAACGTTTATTAAGCTATTTCTCCTCTGATCAAAATGGCAGCTTTTTAACGACAGTTGCCTGTAATACAGAGTAGTGAAGCATACATTTAAAAACTACATATTTTACCCATTGCAGCAGAAGGGAAGAATATAATAAACGTTACTTAGTACTTATATTTTAAAATGTTCACACCAACACTGACAAACTCTAAATCTGTGACTAGTTGGTAAAACAAGTTTTTCAAACAGCCAAGATACAGAAAATGTACTTAATACTAGCGATGGACAAAATGTCGCTTCATGAACCATTTGCTGTATTTTTTGACCCCACTAGATGTTGCTCTCTGTGCAAAAACAGGGCACAAAGCATGCCCCAAAGCAAACCAAGAGCGCCATCTAGCGGGGTAAAAAAATACAGCAAATGGTTTGTGATGCTCCATTTTGACCATCACTACTTAACGTGTTTGAACTGACAACCAATAAAATAAAACTTGACTGATTCCCCTCACAGTTCCTCCTTCAATACGGATGGCTGCATCGGCATTTGGAACGTGAACTGAATGCCAAACAAAATTCCACTCCTGAAAAAAAACAATTATAAATCTGTTTCCAAAATTAAGCAAGCAGCATCAGTTCAAGTGATTTTACCTGTTATAAAGTTATAACAAATATTGCTCAAGGTAAACACTGCAGTTACAAGCCACTGACACTTAAAAACAGGACCCAACATACAAAATGGTCCATCTCATGGTAAGAAATGGTGGCACTTGAATCATGACCCAATGAGTTTGCCTCTTTTTTAATAAAATTTGTCCTCTGACAGGTGACAGTCAAATCCTTTTACCCAAATCAATGGAGAAAGCATCCAAAACTAATTATATATATATATAAATAAAACCTTCTCCCTTTATGAAATATAAAATATTACTGAAGTCATTTATATTTATTTTTATAATGTTCGTTGCTTCACAAGATATTCTCCTAAATAACAGGGGAACTAGACATTAAAATTTATCCATTATTCAAATATAATTATTAAGTAGATCCTATAACACAGTAATTAGTTTACCTATATATATTTTTTTATAGGCAAATATAGCCATTATTTTATTGAGCTGCTAGTAGGTCTGTTCATCTTTTTTTATATAAAGCACCACATTTGTATTTGCATAAAATTTCATAAAGCACCACAAGTTATTGGCATAACATTCGGAGGACACCGCAATAGTATTGCCATACAGCGTGGGGATTACAGGTTTGTGGGAATACACAACCTTGGTGACATCTAAACATGCAGTACGCATTACAACTCACACTAAAATGGCTGGCTGGCTGCAGAGACAAACATACAAGGTGTTTGGAGTCGGGGGCAATGGGGTGGTTGTTCCCAGGAGGGGTTTTTATTGAGAATTCACTTGGGCAAAAGTAGTCTTCCGGGGTGAACTCTGGGGCGTCCCGCCAAAGAGCAGGTCTTTTAAGATCCCCATGTAGAAGGGACTGTACACTTGCTTGTTGAAGTTCACTAGGGAGGCGAAATTGGCTCCCAGTGCACTGAGCTCCGGCTGGATCAGGGCGAGCCCACCTGGAGTGGGAGGAGGCTTAAAGTGGGAGTTTTGTGCGGTCAGGAAATTCCTGAAGTGCTGTTGCACCCTCTCCTCTGAAAAGAGATGAAAGGATATAATGAGAAGGAGATTCAGGGTGTAGGGATGACAGAAGCACTACCAGCGACAAAGGCAGACTCCCTGTTATTGTCATTTAAATTATGTGCGTTCAAATAATGAATTTCTGAACCAATGAATAGTCATACTGCTGGTTTTAGCTGCAATATTAGTATTTATTATTAGCATTTACTATTAGTGCAATATTAGAATTTACTGGCAAACCAGCTCAGTTCAAATACAAACTATTAATGAATTGAATATGCAGGCCTTGAACCAGTAAGTCTTCATGAGTTGACGATGAAAGCACTCATGTTTATTAATTAGGTTTGCTTTGTAATTAGATTCTCAGAAGACGACGAGACAACCATCAGGTTACAGTCAAGGCAATATGAAGAATTACAACAGAAGAGCGTTTGTAATAAATGGAGTTTGATCATGAGAAGTAGGGCAGTACATCATCAGGCAGACTTTGGGATTAACTCCAGATTCAACCAACTACTTCTGACCTTTAGTGTTAAGGTCAGGCAGACAGATTCCAAGAGATTATAGGTTCTTTCACACCTAAGGAACTTTTTTCAGAAACCAGAACCTTTTTCCAGAACCAGAAACTTTTGTCACTTTCACACCACAGGAACTTGGCCCCATTGTAGTTCCTTGGAGGCAGTCACGGAACCCTTTTTTAGTAGCTACTCCAGACTAGGATCTAGTTCATTCGAACATAAACTACTGGGGAGGGGCTTGCAGTGGCTAGTTTGCCTATTGGTTGACCACCAGTGCTAATTTGGAAGTCATGCAGAGGTACAGAGGAAAGAGTTATTAGCGGAGCAAAAACTGAACAGATGGAATTAAAAATTGTTGCACTTCAGTTATACTTAATGAATACATTTTGTGTTTGCGTCTCCAGATTTCTGCATCCGAAAATTCAAATCTATAACCAATATACTTTTGTCTAATATCGCCAGTGAAACTTGCCAACACTGCATGCATTACAATGTTTTTTATTCTGTGAAACCGAAAGACACCATAACTAAAAAATAGCTTAACAAAACAACTTGTTCATTCTCCATCGTTTTGGGATTCCGGTGTAGTTGAGGCGTGCGTGAAGTTTGTATTTCGAGCTCTTTGTGTTTCCCATGCTTATTTAGCATAAAAGTACTAATTCTGTTGTGTGGTGTGAAAGCGACGCACAAAAGTGGTCACGAGCTTCAGAAGTCCCCGTTCGAGACAACCCAGGGACTTGTAACAACGGGCCAGGTGCTGAAACTTTGGTGTGAAATTTCTGAAGTAGAAGAAGGATACTACCACTGCGGAGACTGTAGACTATTAGGAAAGAGTAACAGCACAGAACATTCGGGCCTCACCAACGAGACTACGGATGGGGTTGTTTTCCTGGATGATGCTGCAAATCTGCCCCTTCAGTGTCTCCTGCACGTCAGGCGAGATGGCAGGGTAGCTACACGCCACCAAGGTCTTATTCAGCTCTGAGCAGATCTGGACGCTGACATTTGCCAGGGCTTCAGGTAGGTCAAAATCCCTGTAGATAGGGTAACAGAAAATGGCATTACTACAAAAATATGAGCATGTATATCTATTACCACCAGCTTGAAAATCACATGCTTAAAGCAGCATATGCAACAGTGTAGTGCAGAATGATACATAAGAAGATGATATATGGTTAGCAAGTATGGCTGGTGTAAATTACTTTGAATTATAAGTCCTTTTTTGTATGCTATAAGCAAAAGTATTAAGGTGGCACCCACGGACTATGCATGCCCTCCAAAAGGACATCAGCCATCTTCTTGAGCCGCTCGGCCAATCCGGGTAGTCCAGAGATGGGACCGCCAATGGTGTTGTAGACAATTAGCAAGACGGAGGCCACTGTCTGAAGCTGCCGAAGACGCCGCTGCAGCTCACGTAAGCGCACCTCGTCTGTCATCAATGTCTGAGGACAAAAACACATGGCACTCCACAGGGTTCCAGTCAACATAGTCCCAGTCGTTTTATGAGCAAGATTTGATTCAGCCGTAAGACTCATATTATTCAGTACTAGAACTGGGAGATAACCTGCAATATTTGGCGTGCATTACTAGTTATAGCATATTGCGTATGGTGGCCACTTACCTCAGGGAGTACACTCTTCTGGTAGTCCCAGTTCAGGAGATTGATGTATGCCATGTCGAATATCTGTATGGGACTGGGGAGGGCCGGCGTGCTCTTTCCAGAAGCAGAGGACTGGCTGGCACTGGGCATAGCAAGCAGTGCCTCTAAAGATGCCTTAATCCAGTCAGTTGTGTGGTCCAGTGCATCTGGAGACAGAATTGTGGGAGAATTCACATGAAACAGATTCTCAGAGGTTAAAAAGGAGGTTGTACTTACAGGCGAGACTGACAGAATGCAAAGTAGATGTTAATAAGCATTTTAGAGTAATCATTAAGTTCTCCCCAGCGTAATTCACGGAATCAAGGATAATCCCAGGTTAATTAACTGGATATATTGGAAATTGAGTTACAAAAATAAACTATCAGAGATTAAGTGTTGACAGCAGGCAGTGTCATCTGGCATTTTGATTGAATTTATTACACACCATAAACTGCATACTGCTATACAACTTTAAAATCACCCAATTGTTTAGAGGACCTCATACCCACAAAACTAATGAGTATCCACTTGACCAGCCCATATTAGACAATATGCATACATCTCAGATGTTTCTGGACTCAGACAGAGCAATGAACCGGCACTGAAAGAAGGGGTCTCCAACTCCGGTCCTGGAGAGCTACTATCCAGTAGGTTTTCCATCCTACCTGGCTTCTGATGAGTCACACCTGTTCTCGGGTAAATACCAGGAGTTTATTTTTAATTGCTTACTCAGGCTGTTCTTTATTTTATTTTTTTTCCTCTTAACCTCTATGTATTTAGGCTTTTCTCCTGCTTAGGGCAATCTGTCCTAGCGTTGACAAATCAGTTAATCTAAGGATCTAACCTGAGAAATTACAGTCACCCCCAACTGCTGTCATTCAAAACCAACCATTTTCGTAAACAGCACATCTCATTTCCACTTCAAAGAGAGTTTTCCACAGGATATTACTCAACTGCCCTCTTTGATGGGGTTCTTCCTTTTTCCCTTGGGACAAAATTGTATTACAATGTAATACCCAAAAAAATAATTATTTGTTGGCTGATTGAATTTCAAAGGGAGCCTGAATTACCATTCTCACATTTGAATGTAAATAAATGTGAGGTAAACAAGGTCTCATTAATGCAGAGAGGCAAGAGCAAGGTTACATAAATTAGAAAAGCGGGCAATTTTTCCACTGGCCATTAGCTATGCGGCACAATGGAACACTGTTAGTCGTCTCGAAAAGAAGAGGGACAGTGACACACACAGGGAACTCTGAAGTCACTGTCAGCTTCTTGTCTGCAATCATTAAATCCTCTTCCAGGTGACAATGAGATTGATTGTTTGTATGTAAAACCCTATGCTATCTGTTTCTTAGACACAGGTGCACCTGCACAGAAACACATTCACTTGTATGAGAGCACTACCTGTTGGTGGGAGGGCTAAATTGCTTCTAATGGTAGCAGTGAACAGCTTCATCTTTATACAGCATAAACAAGACATATAGGCAAAGTAGAATACCCTAAGATACTACCAGAACTAAACCACAGACAAACGGTTTTTTAAATTGAGATTTTGCATTCATATTGCTTTTCAACAAATGAGAGAATGACCATAGGTCAGTGTTGAGTCACAGTGTATTGAAGAGCACATACTTGGAGTACGTTCCACAATACTCTGGAACTTGGCCCTCTCGTACTCTACAGACTGCTTCTGCAGCTCTGGCCTGAGGACCTGGATGGTGAAGTTCACCATGTCCAGCTTCATGAGGTCCAGCACTCGGAATATCTCCCTAGGAAACATGGCCAAGAAGTTGAGCTAACTCAAAGTACTCAACTCATGCAGGGAGCTCTTCTGTTCACCTCCACGCACAAACAAATATTACAAGAACCTTTGTAAACTTGGGAAAACATACAGTCCCCATTCTGTTAATACGCAGAGATGGGAAAAAAAATCCATTTATGGCTTATTGACCTTTAAGTATTTAAGACTATATACATGACTTAAAAGAAGATCGACATATACTAGTTTAATACAGGGACTTACTTAAACATTACTACAGTGTTGTCCAAGTTCTCCTTCAGTTTTTTGACCTCATCATCCCTCACAGGGGCACAGAACTTGCCCATAACAGAAATTATGTAAGTGGCCAGCCCCTGAATGTCAACCGCGTTGTTATCAGCCTGTTGCCGGATGAGATCCAGGTCCAGCACCTCCAAGATTTGGGTTCTCAAACGGTTTGCTCCGGGGTTTAGAAAGGACAGTAGGACCTGTGAATCAGGGAAATCCTGGGTTTAGTGGGACCATTTCTCTAGAGCAGCGTTTCTCAACCTAGCCTTCGGGGACTCCCAGACAGTCCACATTTTTGCTCCATCCCAGTCGTCAGCCATGAATACCTGGTACAGGTGTGCTGAAAGCTGGGAGAGAACAAAAATGTGGACTGTCTGGGGGTCCCCAAGGACTGGGTTGGAAATCACTGCTCTACAGCATCTTTAACGATATGGAGGTTGAGAAGAACGCAGGGCAACAAAGAGTTTCATCAAAAGTAGATCTCAGGCTCTAGTAGTTATCTACATCATGCAATCTGAAGAAGTCAAAAGATGTGTGGACCATTATTCTATGCATCTCTTACAAATCAGATGCCACTGATATATAGTGCCTTTTAAAATGGGAACGCTGAAAAACACTGCAGATGCACTCCATGACCCAGGGAGTTAACTTCTCTTTTGAGATACCCAAAAGACAGATTGCTTACCTCTCTTATCTCCTGCAGCAGTCTGATAGCATGCTCATACTCTGGAGGGTCGTTATTGAGCTCAGACTCCAGGCAATCCCAGAATGCCTTGTGGACGATATCTTTCACCTTTTTCTCTAAGCTGGAAGGAAAGTTGAAAACCTCTTTACATGCCGATAACCCACACTGGTTAAGATTAAAGACGATCACCCCACATGTGAAGACCATCACCTTGACCCAGAAAGGCTGCATTTACAAAGAACCAGGGTGAGAATTTTAGTCAGCAGCCTCCAAACTACAAAAATAATTCTAAAGTCACAGACCTGAAACATCTATAGAGACGTTTAATTAGAGGTACCTGTTCTGAGGTAGATTGGGCTGCTCAACATGAAAGCTGTCGTTCATAATAATCTCATGTGCCAGGCTCAAATTGAAGAGGTCCCGGGTGGAGGCCATGACTCCATCAAGGGTTATGACTTTGGGAGGGCTAGCTGGAGACAAACACAGCGACAAATCGGAATGAAGCAAAAGTAAAAAAAAAAAAACAAAAAAAAAAATCAAGTTTGGTAACACTTTACTTAAAGCAGTCATCATAATGCATTAATTGCTCTTTTTAAGGAACAGGATTAGAGTGACATGTATAGTGTGAGAGATAATGAGCAAAACATGTCCTCTACAGAGCTCAAAAATGAAATGCTGGCTCTCAGTAAGGTGGATATATATGTGTGTGTGTGTGTGTGTGTGTGTGTGTATATATATATATATATATATATGAATGACAGGTAT
>JAAGVU020000001.1:10451894-10470022 GCA_011763525.2 Mormyrus iriodes
GAAGGCTCCAGTTTTTGTGAGGCTGTGCCATTTGGAGAGTAGCTCCTTCTTCAGGCTGGTCTTAATTTTAGTTTTCTCTTGATGTATTTTTTTGACCCCACTAGATGGCGCTCTTGGTTTGCTTCGGGGCATGCTTTGAGCCCTTTTTTGAACAGAGAGCCCCATCTAGTGGGGTCAGAAAATACAACAGTTTGGCCGTCACTACTGTTATGTCTCAGTGTGCTAAATCTCTGCTTTATTCTCTATCTGTACTGAGGCATGACAGTCTTGTTTTATCCTTCTGTTGCACTCAGACAGACAACCGGTCCTTTGTCAGTCGGACCTTCCAAAGGGCCATCGTGCAGAGTAAAGATCTGTCCCGGGCTCAGAGTGAGCGGCTGGTTCTGTTCCTGATGGACAGCCATGAGAGGCTCTTCAAGGTACTATTTTTGTACAAACACAGGCACACCTGTTTCATTCATTGTCTGTTTATATTAAGGGTGTTTAGATGTAAATGTAACTGCCGGTCATATCTGCTTTTAGATGCTGTTAAATGCTGGGATGGATTACAGTAATGCATCACTTAATGGTGGGGATATGATCTGAGAAATGCGTCGTTGGGTGATTTCGTCATTGTGCGAACATCATAGTGTACAGTGTATAAACCTAGATGGTATAGTCTGCTACACATCTAGGCTACAGGGTATAACCTAAATAATGATGACACATACAGTATAATAAGTGCATAGCCCAGTAATATAGTTGTACAGTACATAATACTTGATAATATCATTGTGTGTGCCGCCCTGAACTTGTATACGACTGATAGCACGTTGGTTTACACCAGCATCACTACAAAAACGTGAGTAATGTGTTGCACTATAACGTTCCAACAGCTATGACATCACTAGCTGATAAGAATTTTTCATCTCCATTATAGTGTAATGTAACGGGACCGCCATCGTATGTGTGGTCCATCGTTGACCAAAATGTCATTATTGCCCGCATGATTGTACTGCTAAAATTACTAGTAATTTGTTGTTTATTCGATATGTGGAAATTAGACGCCTGCATCTCTGATTAAGATGGTGAGCAAGACACTGCAAACCCTACAGCAAGGCAGGGACTTGGATGCTATACCAAGTAAGTGTAATCTATATTTAGGAATATAAATGTCTCATTTGTTGATCAGGATACAGCTCACTGTGTCGCTATAAATAAAATCCTCTTGTACAGGCTCAATGTGTAGCAGAGCAGGTCCACAGCTCCAGCCTTGGGGGTTTGAATCTTGCTTCTCTTCTCTGATTAAGTTTGCATGTTCATCACATGGCTTTCCTCCCTCTATCTGAAGATGTATTTGGCTAATTGGTGTCTCTAATCAGCCTGTGTGTGAGTGTATGTGCCCTGCAAAGGACTGGTGTCCTGTCTGGGGTGCCTTCTGTCTGTGCTGCCTCGGAAAGGCTCCATCCCCCTCCCAACCCATGTAAAGAAGTGTTTCTCAACCCTGGGAGCTGGAAGCAAAAATGTGGACCATATGGGGGTCCTTGAGGACTGGGTTGAGAGAGACTGCTGTAAACGATAATCATTTGGAAGATTGGATGGATGGCAGAATGGCATATTTTTGCAAAGTATAAAAAAAAAAAATCCTGAAAGAAATATTTTTCAGGCCCACAGGACAAGTCACGAAGACCAGTGAAATTAAACTTTTTTTCCAGCCTACTACAAAAAGATGCTGGAACTATATTAGAGACTAATAATGACTAAGGTTCTTTTACAGCATTCACATTCTGCCAGCGTGTGACTGTGCAGCAGTATGAGGCCCAGAGGGATGAGGCCACCCTGGAAGGCCTGAAGCAGCTGATCCGCAACGTCAGCCTCAGCGCTACGCTGCCCTTCAAAGAAAGGAGGAGGCTCATGAGAGATTTCCAGAAACATCACCCAGTAGTCTTCCTCCAGCACTTTGCCACAACTATCGAATAAAACATCACCACCCAGTGCTGGTCATCCAATACTGCTTCAGCACAAGTGGATGGATTTTAGCCCATGTGATTAGTTATTAGCTGAGATTTCAGTAATGTCTGTCTGAGGCCTCTTGACATTACTGTAAAGCATGTAGGCTGCACAGTATTTTAACACTAAATGTATTACCACTTTAGTGAATCACTGTAGTTCTCTCAGGGATAGTGTTTCATAACAATGTAACTAGTCTGAATTAAAGGTCTTAAGGAACAGGCTGCTTCTTAAGGGAAGCATTTAAATGATTTAATTTTGTTCGGCAGTATTAACTGTGATTTGCATTGGTACACTAAAACGGGATCTTATATTAAACTGTAGCCAGGCTTTGGCAGTGTTTAATTTTTTATGCTGTTATTCCGTCCAGACATTATACCGCAATATACTGCATTTTCCAACACAACACTATTCCTGTATTTTGAAACCTTGGCGATAAAATTCCCCGAGCTGGGGTTGTGTTGTATTTTTTGAACCATTAATGTTCTGTTAAAATTTTTGTGTGATTTGATTTGATTTTTGTGTGATTTGAGGGAAGTCTGGGTTTCCCTGCTGAGGCAGCTGCCCCCGTGACCCGACCTCGGATAAGCGGGAGATGATGGATGGATGGATGGATGGATGATTGCTCTTATAGTAAATTCATGCTGAACGAACAAAAGGAAGTAGGTTGAAGATATCTGGTACGTTATGAAAAACAAGTGAACTACTGAAGTCTGATCTTTCCATGTGTATACAATTAATCTGTGTTTTAAAAAGATTTTGTTAAAGTCTGCTTTTATGGCTGTAATTTTAAATGAATGGTGCTCGTGGCTGGGTAGTAGCACAATGTCTTCCAGATTTGCTAAATCATTTTAGAGTAATCCAATATGCACCAAAGTGTTGTAATAATTCACAATTGTTTACTATATTTAAGCTGTATTTGATTTAGAATTAATATTGAATGCACTTTTAACATGCTGGAAATGTTTGACGATGTAATTTGAAAATAAATTATTTAAAATAAACACTAATTTTAAGCACACTGTGCTGGTGACTCATACAGCTGGTTTCACTGTGCTGTTCCTAGTTCCTGTTCAGATCGTCTTAATTAGCCTGAAATAAAATGTAGATTTTGTATTTACTGATATTTATTTTAAGACTTAAAATTATTTAACTCTTGCATAGACGGTGATGCAAAGATGCTCGTTTAACTTGTTTTGGTTCACGGGAAACCATGTAGTTTTAATTGTACATCACTAAACTAGTATTAATCTTAAATTTGGTCATTCCGTTAAGTCAGATAACTTAATAAAGAACTGCTTTAATTAATCTTGTGTTTGGCAGTAACGCTGATATACTGGGAGCTAAAAATAGAAATGAACAGAGTATCAGATATTCCGTAAATAGAAAACGTGTACTGGATTTGCAGAATTCAGTCAAGTCGCATGTGCAGCTAAAATAGGGCTTCCTCCAAAATTCACCGTTAACAGAACTCACGTTTCGTGATGCCCCTTTACTTGCCAAAATGTGTCATTTCAGTTTGTATGTGTATAACACACGCTTATTGGTTGTGATTAAAACTGGCACTCTCGCTGACAGCTTGTTTTGCACAAGGGATCCGACCATTCAATTACCGCTACTGCAGATCAGCTTCAACCATCTCTGTCGCTGGATTGTTTTATTCACCGGACTCAGCGCTGTGGACGTTGATAGGCTGATGCTATTTTTCTTCAGTTACTTTCGGTGAAAAAAATAATTCCCGTGACTCGCCGGATGTGACGTTGGTCGTCTGAGCAGGTTGAATTCTATACGCTGGAAGACATGGAGGCTCGTAACTGCTTCGGCCACTGACAGTTATATTTTGCACTAATCTCGTACTGTAATATTTCGTCAAGATACTGACACCTTATTCAAGTGAAAGGTAAGCATTAGAAACGCGTACATCCCGATAAATTCACGCTGGCCGTAGTAATTTAATTCGGTAAGCGTTTTAAAAATGACGTCTGTGCGTAGCCTAGCAGGAGAAGCAAACAAAACAGCAGTTGCCGATTCGGGGGCCCTGATCTGGGAGAAAGGTGTTCGGATACCGGGATCCCGAGTCACGTCAGCCCGGCAGTCGGCTGACTGACTACCTGTCCGTCCGCCACAAACTCTCCTCGCACACGTCGGCCGCGTAGTTACCTCAGGGGTCTCCCAGCAAGCCTCGTCTCATCACAGCATTATCGTACTTTACACTTCTTTAACATTTTTTGCGACTAATAATTAAGAGAATGGCGTCGTTAACTATGTTTGCTAGTGAGCCGGTCGTACACTTTCGCCGTAATGACGAGCGGATTTCTCTCGCTGGCTCCTTCCTTGCAGTTGGGATTTCGTCACCGGTTCGACGGGAAATAAGAGGCAACATGAATGTTTCAGGGAGGCGCGGTGTGCGCCGGATCGGCATGCGGCGTTACGGCATCTCACGCATGTAAAGCGGGGGGCCACATACGCTGTCGCGCCACGGCTGCAGGGCCCTGGTCCCGCTCCCCCTAGTAGCCACTGATCTGTACTATTTCAGCCCCCCCCCCCCAGCCCCTAAAAATGTAGTCATCTAAACTGTTTCCTCGGAATAGGGAAGCAGTTGCATTAAACACTTTGTGATGTTCCATGTGAAAATGCTATTTTTATGAACGTCGACAGGTCTTACTTTCGGGTTAATTATAAACGTATGTGCAGCCCGGAAGAATTTGACACCTCTCACGATTTCCGATCTACTGTATTGGCTTGGTGTCAGTGCTGCAATTAAATATGTTTGAAATTGGATGTTTTTTTATCCTGGTGCCCCAGGGAATTGTTTACTTGAGCTCAAGTAACCTTTGCTGCCAGCTTGATTTATTATATAACCATAAACGTACAAAAAATGGCAGTCACATCGGTAAAAAGGTAGCTAGTCACATAGTGTTATTTTCTTTTAATTGTACAATGTCATATGCATGTAAATTTTGAAAATCCTTGGAGTGATTAGCCCGTTTGGATTTGAGAACATGTCAGCAAGGATTTAAGCAGCCTTGGGGAAATGCTTAGTGATTGATCTTGCAAATAACACTGGTACTACGCACAGGTGGTCATTTTCTTTGGATTTTTACCGTCCTTAAGATTATAGCTTGTATGGGAAGGTGGGCTTACATCCTTTGGCATTTTGTGAGAAACGCTGGAGGTTGGATTTGTGGTCCGTTTGATGTCCAGCACGTGTGTATGTGGGGAGTGACTTGTATTCCAATCAAAGCCTTTGATCATCTGGATAGATCACATATACATTCATGCCTCATTGTGGCTCCACAGAGCCACACAAGCAGTCAGGGTTTCGCAGCATGTGTGGAATTGTGGAAGCACTGATTCTGTTCTCAGCTGCTCAGGCTGTCTCAGTTTGGAATTGTTTAATAGGGGGACATAACACCGCATTCTTCTCCCTGTAGCTTTTGATTTGATGTGATGAAAACCTGGCTTGTATTTCAGGGCTTGTCTTGTGTCCTACTTTTACGTAGTAAAGCTACGTGCCGCGAAGAGAGTATGCACGCATTAAGTAAGTGTGGTCTCCTCCCTGCTTCTGAGATTTGCTCTGAGGTGGAAAACAGACAGGGATTAATTTGTGGTTTGTTGTCTAGTTGCTCGTTCCCCTTAACTGAAGCGTTTTGCTTGATTGGCTTCAGAGACAGGTAGTTCTGAATGCAGCGATGATGTGAACCGGATGTGTCAGTGGAGATGCCACTGCCTGCACCTTCTTTAATCCTGGCGAAGGAAACTACAGGGATAGAAGCTGTGGGGGTGTGTTTGTTTTGGGACTTGGTGATTTAGCTGTGATACAGTGATGAAGTTCTCATGGTGGTTTTGGTCCTTGGAAACAGTGACAAGATGCAGCACTCCAGTGTTTCATGTGCTGCGTTTTATGCCCAGATAATGTAAACTCATGTCAGGAGGCACGTCATTGGTGAAGAGCCACTTACAGACACTTCTCTGGTGGCTCACGATTGGCTCATACGCTGAGTGACTGTGCTTAGTATCATTTCATCTCAGGTGACTGAGCTCAGAGGCCAGAAGAATCATGGAGTCCATGCTCAACAAGCTGAAGAGCACCGTCACCAAGGTGACTGCAGACGTCACCAGCGCCGTGATGGGCAACCCAGTGACTCGTGAGTTTGAAGTGGGTCGGCACATTGCTAGTGGTGGCCCCGGTCTTTCCTGGAGGATCTACAATGGGACCAAGAAGTCCACTAAGCAGGTAGGATGAGCAGATGGGTTGTTTTACCTACCTCACCAGAGACAGCCATAGGAGATTCTCTGTACGGTTGATATTGTCCTTATTTACCTTAGCTGCATTATTTCTCTTGCTCGTGTCCATCTACTGCTCAGAATTGGTAGTTCTAGCTTACAATGCTGAAGTGCTGAAGAAAACTTTATGGTAATCTTTGGTTTTTCACAATGTCTGCTTCCCTAGGAGGTTGCAGTCTTTGTTTTTGACAAGAAAATTATTGACAAGTACCAGAAGTTTGACAAGGACCAGATTATCGACTCGCTAAAGAGAGGCGTTCAGCAGCTGACCCGTCTGCGTCACCCTCGGCTGCTCACAGTCCAGCACCCCCTAGAGGAGTCACGGTGAATAACAGCCAGTGCACAGTTCATAACCCTGTCCGCTTTTATTAGTAGCCTATTTACTTATTTTTATCCTTTGCGTTGTTTCTAAAACAGCATATTGTG
This sequence comes from Mormyrus iriodes, assembly GCA_011763525.2. NCBI lineage: Eukaryota > Metazoa > Chordata > Actinopteri > Osteoglossiformes > Mormyridae > Mormyrus > Mormyrus iriodes. The sequence continues at coordinate 10,458,597 of JAAGVU020000001.1, forward strand.
GGTCAGAATGACTCACTGCACCTCACACTGTAAAATTGTAAATCACATGTTCACATCTTCCGAAAGACTTCATTATCACTTTCTGAATCAGTTGATTCTTCGACTGGCCCAGTCGTACCTGCTGCATTTCTGTTAAGTGCATGCAGAAAGTGTCAAAAAGAGAGAGAATTGGTAGCATAGATGCGCAGTTAAATGCTCTATTAGTTTACTTGATGGTAGCCCTACCACATGATTGTGGAAAGTATGAATGACAAAACAGTACCATGGCAGGCTGCAATGCTATGCTGTTCTGCAGAATCATAATTGGGAATATCTTAGTATCTAGTTTTGAAAGTAATTGATGATAATTAATTATGAACAAGAAGAACTGTAATTATGTCTGAAATGAGAATCGGTACTGTGACTCATCCACGACACCCCCGCTTCTCTAGGGACTGCCTGGCATTCTGCACTGAGCCTGTTTTCGCCAGCCTCTCCAACATCCTCGGCAACTGGGAGAACCTGCCCAGTCCCGTGCCGACAGACATCAAGGACCACAAGCTGTATGACGTGGAGACCAAGTATGGCCTGCTGCAGGTGAGACTGTGCCTTATGTTGAAGGGTACGGGTCTGCTGCTAGGCTGGATTGAGAAGAAAAAGCTTTTGTGATTGGTTAAAAAATTCTAGGAAGAGCGCACAGACAGTCGGGGCGGGGCAAAGTCCTCTCAGCTCCCACGAGACCTGACCATGAATGCGTAAGCAGTTGGACCTGATTGCTTGTGGTTTGCATGTACCTACAAAGGGACTAATCAAACCTAAGTTGCTTTTTTTTTGTTCATATCAGTTGGGGTCTCTAATCAGTCTCTGCGCTCATCATTTTCACAGTTCATAATCCGTCTTTGAAGTAAGAAGCAGTGAGTAGCAGATGCCCTGTTTCTCCTGCTCTCACTTACTTTTCTTCCACTGCCCAAGGTGTCAGAGGGCCTCTCATTCCTGCACAGCGGGGTCAAGATGGTGCACGGCAACCTGACCCCGGAGAACATCATCCTTAACAAGAGCGGCGCCTGGAAAATCATGGGCTTCGACTTCAGCATCTCCTCCACGAACCCATCTGAGCAGGAGGTGAGGTCCCTCATCAAGGTCCAAAGGGATCAATGACTCAACACATAAGCCGTTGCCATGGATACTTGGACCGTAAAATGGGATGTTGACCTACTGGTGAGCTGAAAGTAGCATGTAGTCATTGTCTTTTTGTGCTCCATTGTGTATCTCTGTCTGTGAACCAGCCCAAGTACGCGTGTAAGGAGTGGGACCCCAACCTGCCCCCCCTCTGCCTACCCAACCCGGAGTACCTGGCCCCCGAGTACATCCTGTCCGTCAGCTGTGACTCCGCCTCTGACATGTACTCGCTGGGCGTGGTTATACACGCTGTCTTCAACGAGGGGAAGCCCATATTCCAGATTAACAAACACGACATCTTCAAGAGTTTCAGCAGACAGCTGGACCAGGTTAGCGCTCTTACTGAGTCTATTTTTCAGTTCTTTTCATGACTTCCAGTTCTGCGTTAGGACTCGTATGCTTTGCTGTGACTCAGTGGTTTCAGGATGCCTGTGTGACTCCCACACACATCTCTCCCCATCCTGTTCTTCCACAGCTCAGCCGATTGAGCCCGAGCGCCCTTACCCAGATCCCTGAGGGGGTGCGGGACCACGTGAAGATGCTTCTGAGTGTGACGTCGACGGTCCGACCAGACGCTGACCAGATGACCAAGGTGAGATCTACGTTCTTTCAAATTGTCATGGTGGAGTACCTATTCTTGCTAGACCTGCTCGATTCCAGTATCGCAATTACAAAAATAATAAAAACATTGTCCTGCTTACAGATCCCTTTCTTTGATGATGTGGGTGCCGTAACTCTGCAGTACATCGACTCGCTGTTCCAGCGGGACAACCTGCAGAAGTCCCAGTTCTACAAAGGCCTGCCCAAGGTGCTGCCCAAACTGCCCAAGGTAGGCGCTGCTGTGTTATTTGATTAGCTGCAATTCATGGTATGGTTTGTGTCAGTTAGTGTGGGCTTTTGTTTACATCGAAATGTATGACAGCTCGAAACATATTCTAAAAACATGCTATTAGGAGTGGTATCTGGCCATGCTTTGGGGCCGCCTAGCTACCTTTTTACGGAGCCCCTGTGTCCACCTGCTAGCGTGTGGTGGTCTTCCGCATCCTGCCGGCCCTCACTTCCGAGTTTGTGAACCCGGACATGGTCCCGTTCGTGCTGCCCAATGTGCTGCTCATTGCTGAGGAGTGCACCAAGGAGGAGTTTCAGCGCCTCATCCTGCCCGACCTCACGCCCGTCTTCAAGCAGCAGGAGCCAGTGCAGGTGCGGCCCACGCAGACACCTTCACGTGTCCCCCTCTGTGTGTGCAGTGCCACAGTCCCTTAGGGCTTGATAAAATCTCCCTGAATAGCCTTTTAGAGCCAACAGGAGGCAGTCTTAAAGGACTTTTCAGAATCAGCTGTATTTGCCATGTACAGCCCCGGTGCAAGGAATTTGATTTGTTGTAACTGAACTCATTAAAGTAAAATAAATGGGTGACTCTACAGCAGATGTAGGGCCTAATTCTTTTATGTAAACGTCGTGCTTTTGGTGAAGGGTGCAACCCATTATGCAGTATAATTTGATAGTTGGGACAACAGCAGTGAATTGATGGTATTTCAAGCAAAGCAATTCAGTTCTTTTCACACTTTAGTCATATTTTACTCAGATTTTGTTATCAAAAAACTAGCCAAATTACAGAAATGACACAATGGACCAACAGCATAAGGCACCGAAATTGGTTCTAAGTTCCTGGGGCACCTCGACCAGGAATTTTTGTAGTTTGCGACAGAACGCAACAGAAGTTTGTGATTCATGGAAAAGCTTCTGGTTCCTGGAACCAGTTCCTGTGGGATCAGGGATCAGGGGTTCCCTACCAAATAGCTCTTACTGTAAAAAAAAAAAAAAGGGTGGCGTGGAGTATATGCTGGAGAACGTAGGGTATATATGCATGCTACTCCAGATCTTAAACGCAAAAAGTAAATTTAGGCTGATGGGAATCATTTAGAAACGCCTCTCCATCCTGTGGCTCTTTCTGTATTTTTTTATCGTTTTTTTCCTTTCCTCCTCCCTGCTGCCAGGCTAGCAACATGGTGAGTGGTCTTCTGGAGTTGCAGCATGTCTGTAGTGTATTTACACACATAGGCCTGTAGAGGGCACATGTTAACTGTGTCTGTGACACTTGCTGTCAGATGTCGCCTGACTGACGGCTCGTCTACTGTTAGATTCTGCTGATATTCCTGCAAAAGATGGACCTGCTTCTGACCAAGACTCCTCCCGAACACATAAAGAATAGCGTGCTGCCCATGGTCTACAGGGCCCTGGAAGCGCCGTCCATCCAGATACAGGTGGGAGTGGGGTGTTGCCATGGAGACCTCTGTTGCATGGGAGCAGGCAGGATGTGGATGTCCCCATGGAGACAATCCCATCCTGACTGAGGATTTCTTGCTCTGCTGAGTAAAAATGTGAGGCTGGGTGTTGGTCTGGCTCGGGAAGAGGATGAAGTGTCTACAGTGGGAATGAGAGTGGTCGTGCCCTCTGTCTGTGCCACAGGAGCTCTGCCTGAACATCATTCCAACCTTTGCCAACCTGATCGATTACCCGTCCATGAAAAACGCCCTGATCCCCCGCATCAAGACAGCTTGCCTGCAGACATCCTCACTGGCTGTGAGTTACATCCTCTGTGTATCTCTCTCTCTCACTCTTTGCACCCCCGCCGTGGCCTCGGTGTTCTGCAACCACAGCTTGTTTCCCCCCTCCCTTTAAAAAGGGATTCATTTCTAGCCCCATATACAAAATCCCATAAATATGACTATAAACAAGTGAGCGTTTTATGGAGGCCGCATTGCCTGTGAGAATTTCCCTAATGAAATGCCCATTGACCCACTGCTCTGACTGGTGTGTTAGAGCGAACATGAAATGAACTGTATGAGACTGAAAACTGAGACGTGTTCTATAATTATCAACCTGCGCGAGCCCCAAGGTTCTGTCCTCCTGGGACATAATGGCAAGGATTCACCAAAGGCTCAGAATCCTTGATCATGTCCTTTAACTAGATTAGTGTTAATTAAGGCAAAGCCTGACTTTGGAGCCAAAGTCATTGCCACATAGGCTCATGGAGCCCCCTCGTTTGTCACCTTAAGCTCCTCCAGGGAATTACCAATTATAACTGTCCTCCTACAGCCTATGCCACACGCTCTGTGCTGTCCGGCTGGGATCTGTTGCCTTGTCTGTCTGCTTGGTTATATTATTGCCCTTGTGTACTGATTGGCTGACGCACCCTCCTTGGTCCACAGGTGCGTGTGAACTCTCTGGTGTGTCTGGGGAAGATCCTGGAGTACCTGGATAAGTGGTTCGTCATCGACGAGATCCTGCCTTTCCTACAACAGATTCCATCGCGGGAGCCCGCTGTTCTCATGGGGATACTGGGTAAGGGGGTGGAGCTTTGTATGGTAGTTTAGTTGTTTTGTAGTTTAATGTGAGAGATTCTGGATGAGTATTTTTCCTTGTGGTTGCATCTGTGCCCTTAACAATGCATGCTGCGTGCTGTAACACCTTACATATGATGTTACACACGTTCAATATGGCATTGGAGCCATATTGAATGGTTTTGTTTTACATGTATATTTGAAATATTATTGTACATATTATTGTCAACCCATTGCCTCCGCGATAGGCTCCAGATCCCGCGATCCTGATTGGGACAAGTGGTTACAGAAGATGGATGGATGGATATTAGTGCCAAATTATCTATAGAATTTACATGTCGATTTACCTTAACCTGTCAAAATACCTACACCTAGTGGTGAATACCGGTCACTGCACCTATGACTCTTCCTGTAGGGAAGTAGGGTCATGGGTGAAAGGAAGTAGGAAGTAAACCATGCTGCTAGTCGGCAGAGCAGATAGTTTTCGCATTCAAGTTACCGCAGTGTGAGGTAATTTTGATGGAATTAGGAATGAAACTTCTTTATTTGTAGTGCATGTTGATAATCCAATAAACGGAACATATAACGGAAGAACACATCGGCAGTGTGTCAGCTAAAAGCCAGCTGGCACGTGGTATAACGTAATGCCAGGTATTTCTAATGGGCTGTGGGACGGCCTTTACTGTAATAAAGGGTCTCTCAATAGGCATCTACAAGTGCACCTTCACCCATAAGAAGCTGGGCATTCCCAAAGAGCATCTGGCCGGGAAGAGCCTCCCTCACCTCGTGTCCCTCAGTATCGACAACAACCTCAACCTCACCCAGGTGCGCGCTCTCTGACCCAGCGGTACCCACGGTGGGCACTGAGGCCGCTTTGTGGCTCCGGTCACGCTGAACAGCGTCGTCTGTGTTGCAGTTTAACTCCTTCATGGCCGTGATCCGCGACATGCTGAACCGCATGGAGGCCGAGCACAAGACCAAGCTGGAGCAGCTGCACGTCATGCAGGAGCAGCAGAGGTCCTACGGGTTTCCCCTCGTCAAGCTTGTTATGTGACTTGGTGGTGGTCTGTGTATCTGGGGAGGCTCTTATGTGTGTTATGAAGATAGTAACTACCCACCCCTGTCCCGAAATCCCCCTAATACAGGAGCCTGAACATTTCTAATCAGCTGAATCCGTCTGAGGAGACCAAAAGCACCCCAAGCTCCGGCAATGAGGTGAGGTCATTACCCTTGGTGACCAGCAGGGGGTGCAGAGCCATATTTAGCCTGTAATGGTGTGTCTCTGTGTGAGGGGTGTTTGTTCGCTATGTGCTTATGGCTGTCATTTCCCGTCCTGCTGCAGTTCGATAATATCTTCGGGGGCAGCTCCGGGAGCAGTGATGTGAATGGGAAGGAGAATGGATCCTCCGCACCCGCCCCCCAGCCCAACCGCGTGAGCCCCCCCCATGTCTGCACTGTATCTCTGCTTCCGTATTTTCTACCCTCAGGCCATCAGATCACTAAACACCTCCACAACATGTATAATTTAACACTTGCTTCTTACACATGCACCACACACTTTGAGATACGTTGCACATTTTCCCCCTGTGGTATTTCTTTTTCAGTTAAAGTTTTGGCTCAATTATTGCATTTTATTTTTTCTGTTTATTTTCTTACTATGAATATTTTTATTTTGGCACAGTTGACGGCACGCTATAGTCTGAATAAATTGCATGTGACAAATAAAAATCCTTGAATCCTTGAAAAGCTTTTTTTTTTTTTCGCTGCTGGCATCTGTAGCCGGTATGAAGGAGGTTGTCAGAGATCAGAGACAGTCCAAGCTTTGTGTCTTTTGCCATCTCCGTGTGGCCATGTGCTCTGTGTATCTGTGTATTATTGACGGCCTCAGAAGCATGTTGGTTTAGCTTGAAGGTTCAGAGATTAACTCCATTGCTTGTACCTCCCCACCCCCAAGATGTCGCTGACTCTGGAGGAGAAGCAGCGCCTAGCAAGGGAGCAGGAACAGGCAGCCAAGCTGAGGAGCCAGCAGCCCCTGGCGCCGCAGACTGTCAAGCCGGCTCCACCCACCACACAGGTACCGCCCTCCTTCCTCTGTGGATGAGCCACTCCCATGATCTGGCAAAGCCGGCCAATTGGCCGAAGTTGCGTTGGCCAGTCTGTTGGGATTTTGATTTCCTCTGCCGGCCCTCTGCCCGAGTCTGGTTCCTCCCAAAGTTTCTTCCCTCTAGGGAGTTTTTCCTTGCAACTCTCGCCTCTGGCTTGCTCACTTGTAAAGCGCTTTGAGACAGTGTAATGTTGCGAAAATGTGCTATACAAATAAAATTGAATTGAACTGAAATGAAAGTTTAGCCAGTTTCATTCAGGGCTCGAGTACATGAGAGGTTCCCAGGTGACTCACTAGGAGGTGTTTCAGCAGTTGAATGTGTTAGACCAAATGACTTCTTCCGAGTCTATCTTGTCTCCTCCAGACCAAAGATTTGACCAGCAGCCTGCTAAACAACGTGGCATCACTGGGGAGCCTCTCCCTGGGCTCTGCCCCCAAGCCGGCGCAGGGGGCCGTGGTGCCAGCCGGGTTCCCTTCAGCATCACCCGTTGGTGGCGGCATGAGTAACGGCTACAGCTCGGGGATGGGCTTCCCGATGGCAGCCGTGCGGCCAGCCGGCCCCGGCCTCTACGGGGGCATGGCCACCACCACCAGCACACCCAACTTCAACTCCCTTGCCCAGAGCCAGCCTAACAAGGCCCCGGACATGTCTGCCCTTGACTCTCTCTTTGGCCCCCAGAAGCCCAAAGTGAGCCTGAACCAGATGGTGTCCAAGCCGGCCCCTATGATGGCGCCTGGGGCCCCTAGCCCCTGGCTTAACCAGTTTGGGGCACAGCAGACCCAGCAGGTCGCACCCATGGCTATGGGTGGAGCTCCGGGGGCCTTTGGCATGCAGGCGAACCCATTCTTCAATCCCCAGAACTTCTCGCAGGCCACGACCACAGCAAACCCCGGCACACTCCAACAGAGCGCCTCTGTGAACAATGACCTGAAGGACCTCTTCGGATAGATGCTCAGAGGTTTTCGAAGGTTTTAACGAGAGGACTGTCGTAGATGGATGGGAGAGACAAAGATCCGTGGGTGAATGGGTGTATGATCTCATTGGGTTTATTTTAAAATCTCCAATTCGATTCCAGTTTTAAGTTTAGACTTAATGTTTTTGGCCCGTTTTCCACTTCAGAGCAGACGTGTGTGTATTGCGTATGCGTGTCTGTCTGCCTGTCTGTCTTCTGTAGCCTGCTTGGCAGATTTCCACAGGAACCTCTCTGTAGGGTGATGCGTGCAGTCAGACAATCATTTAAGTGCAAGAAAAAGGAGATGTAAGTCGCACACGCTTGGATGCTGGTAACACTATCTCCATGGAAACCGAAGGGCCTCATGGCAAAGACACCCCCATCCCCTTCCCAGCCTGCCCCTTTCTCACTGCACCGTCCTCAGCCACCGGTGTAGCACGGTGCCAGGGGACTTTTTCCACATTGGCTGTGATTCACATGCTACCAGGCTACCTTACCTCAGTGAGGATGTATATGTAACCAGTTTAGAGGAAATTCGGGTGGAGAACCAGGTGTAGACACATGGCACGCCGTACAGAGGGACGGACGAACACTTGCTGTGGGTCTGTGTTTCTCTACATGAAAGGGAGTGACAGCACTTTGGTGTGTGTGTGTGGGATTAAGGGCAACATGGCCTGCTATGCTTTCATGAAGGAAATGTTTTGACTGTACTTCATGTATATTGAGATACAGAATGACGGTTTTGTCATGGAGAATGTTTGTTTTCATACACTGGTTATATCCAAATGTAAGATTTTTTTATAAATACTCTTACCACGTTTTGCTACCTGGATGGTAGATCCTTTGCTGTTTTGAGCCTTAACTTGTAATTTTTTTTTTTTTTTTTTTTTTTTTTTTTTAAACGTCAGGCTCTGTCAGTTTAGTGTGCACTAGTCTGTCACATAGATGTCTGTACGTCTTCTGAACATTGCTGATCTTAACTGGATGGAAATTTAGTTTTATGTAATTCACATGAGGGGTGAGGGTTAGTAACAGTCAGTCGACAGCCCACCCAAAGGACTTAAAAGTTATAGAAATCATTTACTGTATACACGAAACGGACAACCTAATGTACGGCAAACATATCAGAGAAGCGGTGTATGTTTGAGCACCACTGAGCAGAGGATTTCACTATATGGGACCCATGTTTTGCAGCACTGATCGTTTTTGAGTGAAAGGCCTTAAGAGAAGATTGCAATATTACACTGAGGGCTGGTGCAACTGCTGTGTTTGTGCTTTTATTATAATTTTTTTTATGGAGTCTTTTGCTTAAATTGCAGTGGTAACTGTCAGTTCACAAGTAGACCTCCAAATAACATTTGTTTTTAGTAAGATGTTTCTAAAGGGGTTTTGGCCCCTTGGTGTATTCCTGCCACTAGGGGGCACTGTGCCTCTTGGAGCCTCACTTCACATGAAGTGGTGCCCGGGCAATTCTGTCTGGGCGAATGCCATGCTGTGCTATCCACTGTAACGGTGGTTTTAAATGTGATTTAAACAGGGGTGGTGGGAGGCAACTGTACACTTTTGAGCACCATGTGGCCACGTTTTGTTTCCTGTCACATGACGACATGACTGACTTCCATTTAAGGACAGGCTAGAAACACCACAGCACGTTCTAGTCAGTCACAACTGCTCCATGCCTGGGGAGCTCCTTCCCTTATGGACATTTGGTGGCACCTTTGTAGTCTTTGCTTGCAATCAGAGATGAAAATCCTATTCTTCTACCAGAGTTCTGATCCTTTATACATGAGAGATCTCATCTGTACAGTGTGGCGTCTTTGTGAAATTTGTATTGTGAATGAGGTGGTGGTGTGTGAATCAGATTGCTCAATGGAAAAATCTGTATATATATATAAATACATATTCTAATATTCTCGACTCTTGTTCTGATATCCTTTGTCTTGAACCTTTTTGAATCCTTGATCCGCATAGAGGATTACTGCTGGTCCTGCGTGATGGTATGGGAGGAATGAGGCTAAGCAACAAACGGTTGATGGGATTTATGTGTGTTGTTGATCACTGGATTAATATGATGGGAGCCAGTATGGTAAACACCGCTTCATCATACTAATCATGGGTTTCAAAGCCTCGGTTTCTCCACCAAATATTGCCAGTTGAGTCTTGATACATGCTTCAAATGCAGGTTATGGGAACATTCTTATCCAGTCGTCTGAGAAGTTTTACTTCACATACAGGTACTGGCTAAAACTGTAACCGTACACTAAGATTCATTTCTGCTTTGTTCAGTAAAAACAAAACGAGACAATTACATAACTGGGAAACAAGGGTTTCCCTGACCATTTATTGACGTATTTAAACATTTAAAAAATGTCATTCTTTAAAATTTTTAAATGAATTGCAGTATAAATGATATGACTTCAGTTGGGCTTTGAATATGTAATGAATTCATTTAATTAGCTGATGACACTGAGTGCAGATTGTAAATATGATGTGGGGAAAAATCCAGTACTTCTGTGTGTAGAAGCAAAGGCAATTGGCTCTGTATGTCACTCTAGATGGTTTAACTGTTCTGGTAATTAAAAGTAAATGTTATCTCATTATTGACAGGCAGTGCAGGTCCTCTCTGGTCGTCTGATACATCATGGAAAAGCCCCATGCGGACTTATTTTGTAACATGCACTATAACTGGATAAACCGTTTCCACCAGAGGTTAGGATCTGTACTGTGATGTCGGAGCAACGACTGTACAATTCTTCTAAAGCCAAACAGGCTTACTGTTCAGATGTAGGGCATGGGGTACAAGCCTGCCCTCAGTCTGACTCCATTCTAACTTGGATTGGTACTAAAATATCAGTGGGTGGGCTCATATGTTCATGAGAAGATAGCATTCATTTACGGCATTTAGCAGACGCTGTTATCCAGAGCGACGTACAACAGTGCTCGGTAGTCCTCGACTATTCTTCAGACTGGTAAAGCTAGACTTAAATAACAACTGTCAGCCGACTAAGTTACTGCCAGCTCGGTTACGCACCTAAAACCCTGTTAAAGAAAAGGACGTTAGTGCAGAGAACCACCTGCCTGCAACTCTGAAGGCACCTGCTCACATGCCTTAAAAAGCTGCACACTTATGAAAACTAACCGATATCTAATAAAGTATCAAAATTACCCGACCCCATATTGTTGCTGAAGTGAAGAAAGTGAGAGTGAGCTAATATGTGACGACTCACCTTCACGTCTAAAGCAAGCTCGCTGCCGGATACTTTTTATTCGCAATGACGAGAAGTGGCCACTAGGGGGTAGTATAAGACTGGATAGAAACGACCAATGCAGCATATTAGCTTAGGAAAACCGTATTTCAATAGTTTGACCTTTACAAGTGAATGCGCGAGGCGGTTTGTTAGTTTTGTTGTTTGTTGTTTATCTCACCGAAATTGCATTGTTGGGTCAAACTCAGGAATGGAAAGTGGTAAGTCCGCTTGCATTTCACGTAGATCCATTGGCCTGGTTCGCGTAGTTACTGCTTCTGTTACTTAGTCGATTTGCAGGTTGGCTCAATGCCTCACTGGGTAGTAATGTTACCTCGTACATCTCCAGTTCCTTTGTTTTGTGTGTGAAGGGTTTGCTTGTTTTGTGAATGCTGGGAGATAGACTGGCACCCTGACCAGGGTGTTCCCTGCCCAGTGCATTCTGGGATAGGCTTTAGGCTCACCACGATTCTGTACTGGAGGAGCAGTAATACACTGCTCAAAAAAATTAAAGGAACACTTTTTAATCAGAGTATAACATCAAATCAGTTAAACTTCTGGGATATTGATCTGGTCAGTTAAGTAGCAGAGGGGGTTGTTAATCAGTTTCAGTTGCTTTGGC
>JAAGVU020000001.1:10473452-10489105 GCA_011763525.2 Mormyrus iriodes
TTGTCTCTGAAACGAAGGCACGTAGAGGCCGGAGTCCCCTATTAGAGTAATGCCCTCCTCACTTGATTTACCACATTTCTGAAATTGGGGGCCCGGGGGGGGGAAGGGGGGGGGGTGCGTCTCTCTTGAGTGAGCTGGGAAGAAAGGCCAGAAGGAAAGGGGGGGTGGGGGGGTAAAACCTGTGATGGCTTCACATGGCACACATGGACCAGTTCTCACTACACATAAAGGGGGCCCCTCGACGGCCCCTCACCTCGGCCAGGGAGGGCCACGGCGCACGCTGGGAGGTGGCTGGCCGCCGTCCGCGCGGCACATGGGCCGCCTGCCCCGGCCACATAATTGAATTTTCCAGTGGCTGGAGCAGACGGCCCCATCAGCCCGGGCACACGTGGCGGTGACAGGCCGGCTCCCAGCGTCACTGCCAGCGTGGGCCGGGGGGCGGGGGCTGAAAGAAAAGGGGGAATAATGACTCTGCAGGACGGGAGTGGGGGAGGGGCAGCGTGTGGCTCTGTAACAGGACCTCAATAGCTGGGGGGGTTTCATGTGAAAAGATATCAACATCACTGCCGAATCTGAGAAGTCATACAGTGCAAGCTGTTTTGGTGTTGTTTTCGCACTCAAAACACACCTGCCTAAACTTTTCTTATGGAAAGGGCAAGTTCTGTCGGAGAAGTCCTGCGTTCGCTCGCTTAGCTGGCCAAGCTACAGTATGCCATGCATTCTCAGTGGCGCTTCACCAGGGAGAACGCTGGCTGCCCTTAACTCTAACCCGGTCTGCCGGCCCTTGAGTTTATGCTGCTGCTCTGAACCCAGACCTGTGGGGCCTTGGCTGCTCAGCCCACTGGACATTCATTTATTTGGCAGGCCAGGCACAAACATATAATGAGCCAATGTGGGAGGTCTGGATCGGATGATTGCGTATTACTGTATGAAAGAGCACTATAAACAGCAGGGTAATTTTACTGTTTAAAGCAGTAAACCAGCCTTAGAACTCTGAAATTATAACTAGATAATTATTTAATACCAGCTAATAAAGCAAGAAGCAATGGATAGAGATACAGGCCCTACAGATAAAAAATCGTGGCATTAAATGTGTGCAAATTCCTTCGAATTCACGCTGAATTTATGACGGGTCCTTAAGCGTGATCCAACAGTTTGTCTGAATCGGAGAGCCTTTCAGCTGCAGTTGGATGACAGAGTTGAGGTGCAGTGTGCTGAGGGTTAGCATACAGATACACTGGTAGCTGTGCTATAGTGCGCTCAGGTAGAGATGGACATCATTGGAGATACGGTCGGCCCTTCATATCCATTGGAGATTGGTTCCAGGACCCTCCCACAGATACCAAAATCCACGAATGCTGAAACCCCTTATTTAAAATAGCGTTCTATTTGCGTATAACTTAAGCACATCCTCCCGTATACTTTAAATTATCTCTAGAATGCTTAAATCTTATTAAATCTTAATATCAAATGCTACGTAAATGCTGTAGTTTATGTTGTATTGTTTAGAGCAGAATGACAAGAAAAAAAAAAGTGTATATGTTCAATACAGACATAACGACATAACCATCATGGTCAGGTCAGGTTAGGTTGGGGAGCATGCACTGAGACAGTGCATGGCTGTACCCACCACGTGACGAAGCGTCTCAGGATCGTGGTTGGCAGCCCCCCAGGCTGACACATAGTCCAGTCCCACCCTCCGGAAATGGCCATCTATTTGCCACAGCCAGGTGTTACGTGGGTGTCCCCTTGGCCTGATCCAGCTGCTCAGGGTCCTCAGCAATGAGGATCCTGGGAGCCGGATCACCCTCAGGGAAACGCGCCACATGGCCATAGTGCCGTAACTGACGCTCCCTCACAATGCAGGTAATGAACCTCATTCGGGACTCCCTGAGTCCCTGACTCTCCTTGGACTTTACTGTCACAAGAATATCGGGAGTGCAACACACCCCTTTCCAGCGACCTCATGACCCCCCATGCTCTCCCAATCCCCTTCTGTGGACTTCATAGGAAGAGTCACCAGAGACATGGATGTCGCTGCCAAGGTAAGTGAACCTCTCAATGTGGTCGACACCCTCTCCGCAGACTGGTAAATCGTTCCTCACCAAAGACGCCCCATAGCCGCTGGACCTCATGATCCTGCCCAACACCCAGCAAGCACTAAACAGAGTAGGAACAAGAACACACCCCTAATGAACCCCAGCATCCACTGGGAAGAACATAATACATATAGAAAATAGAAATTTAATTAGAGAAAATCTAAGCCAATTCTCTCCCCCCACCCCTCATGCAGACACACACCAGCACCTAAAACTACACATCATGTCATTCACATGGATTCAGTGCAGCGCTCAGCCTGTGGAAAACTCAAATTTTACTTTTTGGAACTTTCTGGATTTTTTTTAAAGAATATTTTCAATCCGCAGTTGGTTGAATCCACGGATACATATGGCTGACTATACTCATTGCCGCCAGTTAGCTATGGGCCTTGTGCATCTTAGAGGAGGTTCAATTTATAAATCACTAGGTCAAGTGACAGAAGGTTTTATTTGGGCTAAATGAGTCAAACATTGCTGAGAAGAACACACTGTTTGTTGCTGTGGGGGGGGGGGGGTGACTACTTAGTTGGCTGTTTCTAAGCAGTGTAATTGGACGGTTCTTGTTCCAGTTGAGCAAAGCGTCAGAACGTACTCAGTGACTTTCTGGCCTGAGGCGTTAGAGATTGAGCTGGTGCCAGACTCCACTTCTCAAGAGGAAAATGGTTTCAGTGCCTGGTCATGCATGGCTGGAGCTCCGCCCGTTCACTAACGGATAATGGTAGCCTGGTCACTTTGAGCTGTCATTCGGGCCCAAGCAGCCGCCTGTCAGGTGACCGTCCACGTGTGACTGCCATGTGCCTCTCCTCTTCAGCATGGTCTCATGCTTATCCCCTTCTGTCAGGAATCTTCTCTGGATAATCGGAAATGCCATGACGATTTTCAGATTGCTGGAAAATAACAGCAAGGAGACATTTACTAATTTACTTGCGCATTTGTTTAATCGATTATTTACTCACCCACTGCTCTTGTAAAGAGGTTTGCTAATTTACTCTCCTGTGCGTCTGAAGGGCAGACAGCCTTATATGTTTGTCCCTAGATTATAACAGCAGCTCTTGCATGTTCACAGTCTGCAAACACTCTCTGGCCTTTGTGTCCTTGTGGGCCGAAGGCTTCATGACTTCCTGCCTCTGACAACTTGTTGATTGGTCAAGGTTTTGTGAACCTGCGTCTGTACACAAACTGTATTTCCCAGGCCGGTGGGGCCGGTGATGGATGTGTTGACCAGGAGAACGTTTCAGGGGGTAGTTCTGATGGTGGACTCTGAGACTGAAAGCTTAGCATAACAAGTCTTACTTTAAATTGTCGCTTTACAGCCACTATTGCAACGGTGTTGATGTCGGGGCTGTTCATCCTGGCTGTCTGATTGGTCGCTGGAGAGATCTGCACTGTCTATTCCAGTTTTAAACACAAGGGGGAGACAGTCTGCCAACATAGCATCTTACCCCACTTGATGCCTTCCCCGGCAATGCCCCCCATTCCCTCCTTTGGGCCTAACCTCTCCTAATCCTCCCCCCCCCCCACGGTCGCCGTGGCGACGGTTCAGACGAGCAGGTGACGCACTGACAGAGAGCAGATGGTTTCCTGTGGAGGTAAGCGCACATGAACAATGCCTCTGTATTGATCATGTAGCTCTTCTCACTCCAACATCACCCCCAGAGTTTTTCCACAAGTTTCACGTGGCCCCACCCCTCCGCACACACACCCTCACGCGCACTCCCCGGCACACACACATGCTCACGGGCACTCCCCAGCCACTCTCATGGAGTCCATCCCCTTTTCTGGGCATGACAGCAATGATGTCTACATCATAAATACATTACATGTGATTTTAAAATAGCAGCAGAATAATGAACATTAATGATTATCAACCATGTGGAACTGCAGTAACAGTCAAATAAACAGTCAGTGGGATCTGTATAATAAAGTGTGACACGATACGTGGTGTGTGTTTGTATAAGATGACTTCTGATTTCTGATTGGATGGTGGCAGTCCTCAGCACCCCCCCCCCACTTTACCTGACCAGGCCTCCCTGCAACAGGTGTGTGAGGGACATCCTGTCTCACAAGGCATTTGGTTTCCTGTACTCCTGGATAGGGCGTAGGTAGAACTTTTAAACCGCATGACAAAATGCCGCCTTTTCCTGCCCTCTTGCAACATATAGTTTAAAATTGTTATGTACTCGGGGGCCCCTGTAAAGTGCCGAGCCCCCTGAATCTGCTTGGGTATCCGTGCCCCTGCCGTGCCCCTGTCTGCAGGTGCTTCAGCGATACAGTAACCGGCTCCAAAGAGCCCCACCCCCCTTTATTGCTGCATCTCCCTCTCTCGTCCTCACGGTGGATAAAGACCAGCCATTGCTCACTCACCGTGCCTCTTTCTTCCCCTGTTAACTCTTGAATAATCCAGCAACAATGAGGAGCCACAAAGCGGTCTGGGGGGGGCCTGCAGAGGGATGCCGTGTGGTTTATGGAGATCAGCTAGTGCACACGGAGAGCCGGGTTCAGGGGCGGAAGCCTGTGGCACAGCGGTGTTCCTTGTCCCTCACCTGGGACATGTTGGATTTGGTGTGTGTGTGTGTGTGTGTGTCTGTGTCTGTGTGTGTGAGAGAGAGACAAGAGTGTGCCCCCCAAACCCCCCCGTCCCCACCAACCAGTGCTACCTATCAATAGTGACTCCCCAGGAGTGCGGAGAAGGAGCGGTCTACATTCAAGCGTGGGGCTGCGGCAAAGACTCCCAGCGAGGTGCCATTGAGACAGCCCTGTGCCCTTAATGGACCCACTAATAGGCACCTATTCAGTGGGGAAAATGTTTTTTCGGGGAGGGGGGTGCAGGAAAAGGGGAAAGTTTTTTTTTTTTGTAAAGCAACAATCGCGGTGGCTGCCGCTTTCTTCTCGTGTGTGTCTATGTGTGTAGAATTTATGCATCCCCCCCCACGCCCTTCACCATCCAGGGAAGAAAAAACACAAGCGCCCATTGAAAGCTTTTATGTGCAGATAGGAGTTTGTCTTGCCCATGCCTGGCAACAGATTGACCTGTGGCGTTGCCACCTGCGGCGCCCGGGTTGATGTGCCTGGCCAGCAGGGGGCGTCACCATGGCACTGTGTGTCACACAGTGGCCTAACATCCTGTCAGAGTTTTACTGAAATCAGATCCAAGGCTCAGAAAGGTTGTGGCTTCAATCTCAGGTTGGGTCCCGAACCCATACAGTAAAGGCAGCTGTTTGAATACATGGTATGAAGCTACTGGCTGCAGGAACCATATCTGGGTATGTAGCTCAGTGTAATTTAATTCTGTGTGTTTTCTTTATCCAGAGGACTGTCTCTGTCTGTCTCCCCCCCCCATCCAGTGTTCTGAGGCTACCGGAATCTTTACAGGCAGCTGCCAGGTGGAGTTCCACCTTGTGAACCAAAAACCTACTGAGACAAAGCTGAGATTTGATCTGTGCTTCATTTCTGGAGGTTGTAATCTAATTTTCGACTGTCCATATGCTTTGTGTCTTGCCAAATGTCCCCACAATGTGGTAAAACCTGTTACTTTTTTTACAAGTAGTCTTATATTTTGTTTGGTTACTTATGGTTAAGGTTAGGGCTGGGTAGGGGTCAAGGTTGTCATGGTAGCGATTAGGGTTATAGCCGTAGTAATGAATGGAGAGTCCCCATAAAGAGATGAATACGTGGACTATGAGTGTGTGTGCGTTTGTTCGTCTTTGCTATCTTCACTGTCAGCAGACTGCCGATGTGTCTGATGTGCGGCTGTGTTTGTTGCAGGGTGTGGCTTATGGCACCTCTGTAATAGTGAGGAACAGGCGTGTGACCTTCTGGACAACAAAACACATGAAGAAAGTTTGTGCTGCAATTTAATATTTTTGCAAAGGTCAGATGTGTACCGTCCTACATAGACAAAAAACAACAACTATACTGACACTGAACCTGAGAAAACGGGCTTTGAAATATTTGTCTATCATACTGTCCACCAATATTTGAAGTAGGGAGGTAAATGATTATGTACTTATCAATTGCATATTTATGAAGCAAGCAGATATTTTGTCATGAGATAAAACAGAGTCAAGGAGATCTGATTTCATATTTTGATAAGAAAAAATGCAGTTGCAGTCTTTTGCCGTTGTACGATAGTCTTTATTTTTCAATTTAAAGTGTTAAGTGTTAAGGTATTTCCATTGATATAAATGTAAAGCCATTCTGACAATATTTGTTTTTGGTAATTAGCTAAGCGGCAGCCACTCACCAGCTGGTTTATTTCACTAAGGTGGCATAGTCAATTCTGATGCACCTCCCTGTTTACTTTTATCCATGTGGGGGGGGGCGATGCTTTTAATGAACAGGAGCTCGACGTCTCTTTAGGCCAGAACAGTGACAAGCATATTGGGACTGGAGATGTGCAGGGTCTCCAGGCAAGTCTCGCATGAATAAGTATGAGGTCAGGATGGAGACATGAATAGTGGTGGGTCACCAAGTGACAAGCAAGTGGGAGCCCCCCCCATTATCACCCCCGACCCCCCGCCCAGCAGGGAGCGGACTAATGGAGAAATGTGGGGACCATATTGCTTCACATGTCCAGGAGCGAGACTGACAGATTGATCGGTTGGAGAAATAGCAGCGTTCTCGGTGGGGGGGGTGCGAGATCCCACGACTGCCAGGGTCTATAGTGAGATCTCAGGGCGAGGTCCCTGCAGGTCCCACACAGGCCGGACCCAGGTCTTTGTCCCATGGCTCGACACCATCAATGCCTGTCTCAGCAAGGGCTTGATTGTGTCTTTTAAAGTACGGCAACCTAGGGAATCCGAGATTGGCGATCCGTGACAAACTCCCCCTGCCTCTTGGTCCATGGTCCCCTCCATGCTGTCTGTGGCTGTTAGAGAAGTCTCTGTTTTGACTTTAAAGCCTGGGTTTATATTATACAAGAATCAGTTACCTATTGTTGTGTGGTGTAGTACCCTAGATAGAATTTTCTTCCAGAAATGAAGGACAGAAGGTTATTAACTAGGAGGTTGGCCTTTCCGCATAAAGCCTTCGTCTTGCTTTCTAAAGTGGCTTGTTGATATCTGTTTAACATAAATTCTCTCCACATTTGTATCCAAATGACTAATAACAGGCAAACCAGTTTAGTGGAGGACACGCTCTGTTCCAGACGTCACATCCCCAAGCATACCGACCTGATTTATCGCCAGCAGGGCTTCCCCCATGATGCATTACTGAGCGATATCCTAGCAACTGCTATTGTGACGTTGGGATTACCCATGATTCGCTGAGAAGTGGGACTTCCAAAGGTGGCTGGGCATCTGCAGAGGATGGGCAGGGTGAGCTGAGTTTAGACAGACAAACTCAACTAATGCTTTTTCACAGGGAGAAGAAAAGTCTAAATTATAAGCAGAAAAAGTCACCCCTGAGATAATAGCTCAAACCTGCCACCGATGGACTGGAGAGATTTATTTTCCCCGGGATGGACCAAATATGGACACTTATTTTCATTATAACTGGGCTGTTAGCTTTTTGTGTGCTGATCTAGTCTGGGGGAGGACATCAGCTGCAGGAGGGCTCCAACTTGTGAAGTTCCTCGTAGAATTCGACCCGAATCACAGTTTAGCTGTGGTTTAGCAAAAGCTGCAGGCGCAGTGGTTTGTGATCTCACTCTGACTGAAGTCACAGTCACGACATGACAGCTCCTGGTGAACCAGCTTGTCTGGCGCTCCTGGTTCTGATGTTCAGGTCATCTGCACTCACACATGTTTAGAGGAAGTCAGTCAAGTTTGACTGTTCATTCACAAAGATCTTTAGTCAGGAGGCTTCTATGTCTGTGTGTGTGTGTGTGTGTGTGTGTGTGTGTGTGTGTATATGTATGTGTATGTCTGTGTGTGTGTAGGGCCTCCCAGCCAGTACAACCCCCATTCATGTGTTTATAGCCCTGTCACCAAGAGCCATGCTGTTCTGAGGCTTCTCAGAATTTTACCGCATATTTTACTCCCTCTCTGTCCTCTGGCTGTGAAGCAGTTTGAGCGAGACCCCGGCAGTCCGGGTGATGCACTCCAGATAATGACCTCTGATTGGTCAGGCTGATAGGGACCATTGTCTCTTCAGAGCTGGCCTGCATATTCCCCAATAATGTAATTAAAGGCTGAAGATTTATGAATTAGGCAAGCCAGAACTCGATCCATGTTCATTCTCAATTAGGGCAGTGAAAAGCCTTCAGCCCCAGCTGTCGCTGTTTACCGTTTTCGATTGGTGCTGCTCGGGGCTGTGGGGGGGTCGTTTCTCTGAGCCCTCCTCTGGATGGGACTTTTGACTTGGCTGAGATGAGGCCTAGCAGCAGGAGCAACCATATTGGGTAACCGTGTGAATATGTGGTGCAGGCCAGCAATATGTACTAGCTGTGTGAGCTAGCAGCTCTCAGTAGACGTCGAGTAACTGGAGTGGGCTGGTTTGAGCTCCTCATAAGATTTTATGGGAGATTTCAACAGACAGTTGTTCTCTTTAAGAGCCCTGAAGATGTAGCCACTTGGATGGTTGTCCTTTGGGCTCCCTGGCAGCTTCAGGAATCTCAGCACTTTACAAGGGCCCTTGAATACGTAGACTTATAAGTAAAATTAGGCAGGGGGCCCAATGTGGCATTTTGTCAGGGGGTCCAGAATTAATGGCTATGCCCCTGGCTGTCCCCCAGACATGCCTGGAGATGTAGCAGTGCTGTTTGTATGTGTCAGTGGCATCACACTGGAGGGGTGTGTTTTTGTCTGCGTGCGTGTGAGTTCACATTAACTGGGGTAGAACTGCAAGCTTACGCCTGGTTTAACGTGCCTAATGATTAACAGAGGAGGGACGGAAAGAGGGACGAGAGAAAGAGAAAAGAAGAGACCGAAAGAAAGTAAGAGAAGAGGAAAGATGGGAACGGAGGAGAGGGGAGGCAGGCTGCCAGATGGATGTCGCTGGGAATGGAGTCTTACGGGTGGAAGTGTGAGGAGAAGAGCAGGGAAACGGAGGGCCTGTGACCGGGATCGCCCAGCGGACGGAGGGGGCCCGACCCGGGGTCCAGCTCACCCCTGCGGCCGGGCCAGAACCGTGAGTCTGCAAGTGTGTGTGTGTGTGTGTGTGTGTGTGTGTGTTTGTGTGTGTGTGGGACTCATCTGCATGTTCGACAGTACATGTGCTGACTGTTTGTTGTCATCCTGTTGTTGCCCCAGTAACAAGGCCTGCTGATTTGTTTTTGTACAGCACTACTTCTAATCCATCTATTAGACATTTCTTTGCATTTCTGTTTTCTGGAGTCATTGTAAGAAGAGATGTCTGCATATTCCTTAGAAAACACTGTACAAGAAGAGGTTTTATACCTGGGGATCTGAATGAAGTGATTGGCTTCAATGTTTGTCTCTGCTGGCTTGAGATTTTAGCAGTATTAGGGGCCTGGCTGTTGCAAGTAAGGTGCTGAACTTTAGCAGATACAGCATTAGCAGCGGTAGAAAAGGCTGTACTGTGTGCTATGCCAGTGGTTATGTGGCAGCAGAATGAGCTACATCAAAGAGTAAACTTTTAGCTGCTCTTGCTCTGTTGATAATGTCTGCTGCTGGGAGCTCAGCGGCATTGTCAGGCAGAGGTAACTACGACATTTTGTGGAAATACTTGACTCGGACACTTCCGTCGTGGTGCCTCGCCTTGCATTTGATGGCGTCCGCACACCAAAGGTAAGCGCAGCAATCCTTCGATCATATGGGGCGGGTGGCCATGTGCATCACTGGCCAGCGGGAGGGACAGCATTAACCTCCCTTAGGCAGAAGAGCTTTCTGTATTGCCTTATAGTTGCACCAGACCCACAGATTTGCTCCTGGATGAGGCCTGTAGCTAACATTAAATCATCACTGTGTTGAAATATGAAACACCACGGAAAAGAGATTAAAACAAAATAATCTGCAGCCACCAGCAACGCAGAGCTAATCCAGCAGGCCCCCATCCCCTTTGGGTGGTGTTCCCGCACGTGTGCCCATCCCTAGGTGGGCTGACTAAAACCCACAGCCTGGTGGGGGCCTCAGAGTGAATGGCCCTCGCACTGGGTGGGGTGTAGCAGCCCAATATGGGGCGGGCGTCAAAAGTCCTGGCATCTGTGCCGCTCCTGGGTGCTAATGAATGTTAAGCAGGTTAGCGTGTGGTGCACAGCCGCGCCGGTGGCCGCTGTCGGCTGGCGGCTACCGCTTTGTGTGCAGTCGCCAGCCCATTTTCTGAAAAGACCCCAGTGGCCGGAAAGTCAGCGGCTGCTCATCTCATTGTGCCCCCCGCCGGTGGGCATATTGAAACAGGGTTGGGGAGTGTCACAAGTGGGTGGGGTCAGTGGCTCAGCATTTGTGTTCGGGGTCATGGAGCTTCTGCAGCATCCTTCGACCCCCCTGGGGGACCCCCCCCCCCCCCCACGCACACTGGAACTCTGAGGAGGGACTCCATTAAACAGGGATGAGGCCACAATGCTGGTGGTGGAAGCTCATTAAACGTTCCCCTTCAGTGAGTCGGGGTGCGCCTGCTCTTTTTTTTTTGGGGGGGGGGGGGGCAAGAGCAGAAATTGCATGGATCCAGTTCCTATAGCCTATATGCCCCTCCCCCATCCTCACTGCACCGCTGAGATCCATGGAGCCGGCGTTGATTAAAGGTGTCTGACAAGAATGTCTATTAATGTGAGCTGGCCCTGGGTGATGGGAGCTAATCAGGTAAGAATGAGTCGTCCAGATTCGAAGGGTCAGGAGAAGGCAGGGAGACAGATGGCCGGCCGGGCCTGGGCTTCAGTAGGCTTAGGGAGATAGAGGAGAGAGAAGGAGGCATGGAGAGCATCCACCCCGTGGCTATTAGCTGCCAGCGGGTAATTCGATCTTCACGCCTCCTCCTTCTCATTACTGATAAAACAGAACATATTTCCTCCACAACCTTTGGGTACCCATTTCCTGCTGGCCCACGCGGTGCGACGGTAAACAGTGTCCCCCACGGTACCGACTGTGCGAGCGCATGTGTGACTGTGTATATGTGTGTGTATGTGTGTGTGTGTGTATATGTGTGTTTGTGCGTGTGTGTTTGGAGGGGGGTGGGGCTTAGGGTTCCTCATTGGGCCAGCAGTCAAAATCCCATCCCGCAAGTAATCTGCTTGATCTGATCAACTGAATTAAACAGTGAAAGAGGGAAGCGTCGCTGGTCGCGATCGAACCCTCGGCGGGGCTTGGAGTCATGTTGGGGGAGATAAGACCCTGACAACATTCAAAGAAGAATCAGCCCTTTCAGGATTAACGGATCTAGCGGGTGATTGTCTGTGTGGAGGTGTCGTGCTCGCTTTGTCGATGTCGTGTTTGATATGTGCTGCAGGCTATCCCAAAAACAGTGTGTGGGTGTCCCGGGGGGATGGGGGTGAGGGGCGAGCTGTTCCACTCAGCTTATCTGTCCCAGTGGACATTTTCTGGGTCATTTTCAGGGTCACATGACTGATTCTGTATATGGTGGTGCATGTTTAATAAAGGCTTCTGACCAAATCCTTGAGTAGGTGCATTAATGGCCTGATTCTGATATCTGGTGTTGATCTGTAAAGCTTTTGTCTCTCTTGGTCTCCATGAGCACACACGGCACCAGTCTATAGTACTAAAGCCTTGGCAAAGGCCACTATAGGTGGATGTTTCATGCTGCCTTCTCGAGTTCCAGAGCAGGGAATATTTGTTGCATGGCGGCCATGTTCAGATGGAACCTCCACAGAAAGTCTAAGTTGACAAATCTTGGTACTAGATGTTGCAAGTGTAGAAAATTCATCCAGAGACTCAAAACCCAGGCATGTGGTGGCTGTGCCCATTAAAAGCGATGGTGGTACCCTGAGCACCTGTCTGTACTTTACCCATCCGTGGGCCGGACCCCTTCCCCCCCGCTGCCCTCAACCTTTCCTGCTCCCTCCTGCTCCTTTCTCCTCTTCTCCCCGCACGTTTTTTTGTGCTCGGCTCCTTTGTATTCACACACATTTTATACCCTGCCTCTCACAGTCATTAGCGATTAACACCCGCTAGTTACGCTCAACTCCTGCCACCCCACCCTCCCCCCCGGCCTGTGTTCCTTTCACCTGCCGCTTTCACGCTCTGTGTAGACCCCCTTCCCCCAATCTTTGGTGTCTAAATGTACTTGATTTTACATTCAGTACCTAATTAACGACAACAAGGTTGTTATGTCCAGAGTGCCGGTGATTCGTGCTGTAAATGGTAGCCATTCATGTCAAAGTTATTATTTTTGAGGGAGTGCAAGTTAATCTAAAGAGATCAGTGACGAATTTGCTAACGGGAGTTTTTCGAAGATGCACTATTTCTTTAGAATTCACATTCATTCTAGAATCCAGAATGTGTGGGTCAGGTGGCTTGGGTGGGGAGACTGAACTTCAGGAAAGGAATTGAGATTAGACTGTCAAGAAGGCAGCCCTCTGACCAGGCGTCTAATAAAACAAGTACATGGTCATGCTGGTTCTCCCAGAGGAGTCTCTTATGTTTACCTGGTTATTCACTAGAACTTCTGGGGGAATCCCCCTGGAAATGCTAGATTGTGTGGTAATGCAGCCATCTCCCTCTGATATCAAATCTATAGCCTTCCTATTGGCTGTGTCATTTAACAGGAAGAGGAAGTTGGCAAAGTCATACCGCCACACATGTGATGTCATCTTAATGCTGTAACTGTCATCTTTACTGGACAACAGGACTTAATGGAGTGACATGTGTAGCACGAGATATTTCAGGAAAAACATAATGTCCTCTACAGAGGACAAAAATGACTTGCTGGGTCTCAGGAGGACATATGCACTGAAGGTGGGTATCCTCTGCCCAGCAAAATTCAACAATATCTTCCCCATATCTTCATCCTCTCAACATTTTACTTTATAGGTCATTTAATTTTTTCCACACTTTCACCCTCTTTTCTCCTTTGTCTCATCATCCTTGCTTCCTCCCAACACCTTCTTCTTGCATTCTTCACTCACCCATCCCGTGACCTCACTCTCATCTTCTTCAGCCTTCATCTCTCCCTCGTTCATCCGTCCCTTCCCGCCCTGCTGTCTGCTTCCTGCTCTCCGGGCCCCCTGCTGGGGGCAGCCTGTAATTAGAATTAGATGGTGGTGTGGGGGAGCCCCATTTACCATCGGTGACACATCGTCTCTGCTGGCTGCCAGGAGCTCAGAGGAGATGGATGGCTCTCTCTCGACCCCAGAGGCCTCCTCCTGACAGAACGCGCTGTCAGCAGCCAGCTGTTCGACTGGTGGGAGGCAGGTAGTGGGGGCCGGGCAAGCGATGAACTCCCAGGTCAGTGCGGTGACCCCAGAAGGGATGGGTTAGGGACTTCTTTGATAGACCTCCATGGACTGCAGGAGATGGAGATGGATGCACATGAGGTGTCCCAGGCCTTGGCTTGTGTGTGCCGCCCAGGGATTAGATATTGATCCCAGCATGGTACTGGTGGGTTTGCCTGACACTCAGACATCTCAATACTCCATCCATCAGCATAGAAGCGGGCCCGCCCTGACAGGGTCCTTTGTGCCCTGCCATACTGCTACAACGTGCTCCCTTTCAAGAATCACTTTGTTAAGTAAACAATAACAGGAGGGCATCACCTAGGATTTCCCACCTGGGGTTAGAAACGCAGAATGAGACTGCTGTGTGGCTCTGTGTGTGTCTGAGATTCTGTCACGTCATAGATGTATGTGTTCTAGCCGGCTTTTCTGTGGTTTTGTCTATGCCTGTTACCCAATAGTTTCATACAGAGGTATGTGAATGACTATTTGTTCTGTTTCCTTCAGGCTCCTCCCTCTTATCTCTCCTTCGTTAGTAAGGCCATCCTGTGGGACAGAGCTCCTTACCGCCATACGGTGAGTACACCACAGCCTCATCCTGTTTACATCACTCCCCAGCATGAGCACCTGTTCTCCTTAACCATGCTGCTCTCATCAGTGCAAGCGCGCAGTCATTACTTAAACACCACACAGAAATGATGTTACCATTACCCAACCCTACTGAGTACATAATCATGATTTTAACACAACACACAACACATTTTTAGTGCCTACCTGCACAGTACATGCACTGTTGCTGCTCTACTACTGCACAAGTAGTACTTTACCCTCACTCAGACACTCGCATGGGATATACACACTTTTCAGAGATCGCAGGACTTTTTCCAGTTTCTCCAGTTACTAATTTAATCGTCCAGTGGATAATATTTCTAACATTCTTTGATTGTTTATAAACATTACCGCCAGTATTCATGTGGCAGTTTTTAAAGCATAAGGCCAAAAATGCAAGGTGTTTCCACAATTTTCCTCGCTAGAGTACAGTCTTACTGTTATACCACTGCACAGGGAGTACTTCACTCTTACTGTACCACTGCAAAGGGAGTACAGTGGGACCCCCGTATCCATGGTTTCAGTTGTCGTGAGTTCAGTTATCCGCAGTTTATCACAGTCTGAAAAAATAATTGGGCAATTCCAGAAATAAACGGTTCATTAGTTTCAAAGCATGCACCAAGCAAGTATAGGCTGTAACATGGTGAAATTTGCCAACCTACTCGCAACCAGTACATGACTCATCTCCCTTTGTCCCCATAACCATGCGTTCCCACAGAACTCTCATCCAGTCTGCTTCCAGTGTTCTCAATAATTGCATTCATTGCAGTGTTATCGCAGTGTCTGTGGTATAAAAATTTAACAAAAAGCATTGCTCTGTCATTCCTTGATACATTGTTATTTTTCCATTACTTTATCGTGTCTTGTAAATTAGGCTAAAATGTCAGTCCCATTAATTCGAGAGAGTACAGCACTGTACAGTGCTGTATAATAATGTACAATGTATCATTATTATTATTACAATATAATAGTACAATGTATTATTATTACTGTATTTAATGATGGTAATGTCTTACTGTGTGTAATTTACCAGTTAAGCTTTACCATATGTATGTACTTGAAAATCACGTTATATATGGGGCCCGCGAATGGTTCACTGTTATCTGCAGTTATGGTCTTCCGCAGTAGATCTTGGAGCGTATAACCCACGGATACGCGGGGACTACTGTACTTCATTCTTTCTGAAACACTGCACATGGAGTAATTCATCCTTACTGAGACATTGCACAGCACATACACTGTTAATATTGTAGCACTGTACAGGGAGTACTTTATCCTTACTGTACTAATGCACAGGGAATACTTCATCCTTACTGAGAAACTGCACAGGGAGTACTTCATTCTTACTGTACCACTGCACTGGGAGTACTTCATCCTTACTGACACAATGCACAGGGAGTACTTCATTCTTACTGTACCACTGCACAGGGAGTACTTCATTCTTACTGTACCACTGCACTGGGAGTACTTCATCCTTACTGACACAATGCACAGGGAGTACTTCATTCTTACTGTACCACTGCACAGGGAATACTTCATCCTTACTGTACCACTGCACTGGGAGTACTTCATCCTTACTGTACGACTGCACTGGGAGTACTTCATCCTTACTGTACCACTGCACAGGGAGTACTTCATCCTTACTGTACCACTGCACAGGG
>JAAGVU020000001.1:10491919-10534343 GCA_011763525.2 Mormyrus iriodes
GGATTTTCCCGTCCCGGGGGCCGGCGATACGCGGGGTGGCTCTTGTTCCCCCCCCCCCCCCCCCCGAGCCGTTTTTAGGGGGGAAGCTGCTAGTGTCCTGCCGAGAAGGTTCATCCAGTGTCAGTGTCAATTATGAGTTTGTATGTGCGCGTGTGCGTGTGCGTGCGCAGGCGGAGAACCACCGCTTTTTTCTTTGCAGGCCATCTGCGACACTAACTAATAGACTTCCTACATGGGGCTGCCTCACTCTGCGCAGATGCTGGCGAGCTGTCGAGCACAAACGGCTTTAATGTGGTTATCTGGGGCCTGTGTGCCGAGGCCTGCTTGCTGCCTTCCCGACGCCATAGCCCCGTCCGGCTTCCTGGCTCCAGAGGGGGCCCCCTCTCATGCCTCAGTTTCTTGAGGCCAGGGGGAAGCTGAAGACCCTTCATGGCCCTCCAGCCCCTACAGGTGCCTGCATGAGCATATGCCCGAGGCTGGTACCCAGGGCCGCCTGCCCTATAGGTGACATAGGCGATCGCCTACGGCACCATTTGATTAGGGGGTGCATAAGGGCAAATGAATAAAATCAGGAGAAATAGCTATGGTTGCATTCCATGACATTACAGTTTTAATATTTTACTACATTTCTTCTGATACAGACCCAAACCAGCTAGTTAGCAGCCGGATACCCTGTGCTATTGAATTTTTTTTTATATAAATGAATTGATTTTTGTTTTTTGCTGCTCTGGGTGGGGGCTCAGCATAATCTCACCTAGGGCATCAGAATACCCAGGGCTGGCCCTGCTGGTACCTATATTTACTGAAGGCTAATATATTGCCGTCCAGTACTGAAAGCAAAGCTGCCACCCTTGTCTCCAAGCTGTGTTTGTTTGGGGCCCACACAATCTGATTCTTCCGAGTGGAATGGGCACATGTATGTTTTGAGTGCCTGTTTGTGGGCATATTTGCAGAAAGAGCAGGGGTGTGGACATTTAGGAAAGCCTCACCACCTGTAGGCGAAGACCACCTGTTTAGCAGCAAGGAGCATGTCGAGGCCTGTCCCCTGCGGCATGATGGGAAGGCGTCCCGGCTGCCTTGTGTTCTGAGCCTTGGGATGTGCCAGTGTGTTTTTATTGAAAGACCTGGAGTTAAAGCACCTGGAGAATTCAAATGGATTATGGTCGTATTAGGGATGATCCCCTGTGTTTCTCTGCACCAACTGCCTTTTTGATTACTGAGGTCCCCCATCCTCCCCACTAAAGGATGTCAGTCACTATAGTGTTTACAGCATACTTGCAGTACTCCTGCAACAGGGCTTCTGTGTTTTTACCCACCCACAAGACCGCAGGACTGGTCTTTGTTGTACCTAATGAGGACCCATTACTAAAATCCTACAGAGTAGGGCCTCTGCCCCACCCTTACCTCTACAACAAGAGCAGTGTGCCATTTTGGCTCAAAGGTGGTCTGCCATTTTGGCTCGAAGCACTCCAGTTGCTTCGTTTCAGGGTTGAATATCATCCAGTTTTTTTCGTCTTAACGAGTGCCACCGGCATTCTCAGCACGGACATGTGCAGGTGCGTGGCACCGGAGCGGGGCCGGCTGGGAGGCGAGCTGAACTTTAAGCGGTGTTTGTCCTGTTTTAGTGCGTCTCTGTAAAAGTTCCCGCCCCCCAAACCAACTGTCAGCCGCACACAAGAACGAGTGACAGTGAGAATGAGAAAGGGAGAGGATGAACTTTGCTTAAGTGGCCAAGAAGTAGCCAAAGTCAAACATAAATAAATGTTATATGTATGTGTGCATGTCTTAGTGGCAACACTTTATTACATTTTGGTGTTTGCTTTGTAAAAGGCAGGGGTGGGGTGGGGGGCTGGGTGAATTACAGTGCGATGGGCAGGGGTGAGGGATGGGGGTGCTCGGGGGTTGGTCTTGATACAATCCCATCAGGCAGCAGGCACGGCTGACGTGTGCTACACCATCCATCACACGAGTCAGCTCAGCACCCCTCTCCCACCTGCGCCTGTTTACGGAGTGATCAGCCTCTGTCTCTGCCAAGCAATTCCTCCTCAGGGTAAATGTGGGACAGCCAGGAATTATGGGGGACCCTCCTAATTCTGCGTGTCTGAAAGAAAAGTTAAGGATTTAGATTTACAGATTTGGCCACAAATGCTCTTTTCTTGTTGGACCAGAAGATGGAGGAATATTGTGAAGAAGCACATAGAAAAGGGGCGGACTGTTTGTTCTCTGCCTGCATGGATGGGGAGCAAATTCCTTTGGAAACACTAGGGGGCAGTAGAGAGGAGAAAAGATCTTGTAATGTATCAACCACCTGCTGCAGACATCAAATTCATCACTGAGAGAACTGCACATGTTTGCTGAATGAGAGTGGAGATCCCAGGGAACAGTTAGCTGTGAATCCCTGCATCCTGTTTGTGAGGCTGGCAGAGTCCATATCGTACCTGTATCTGCCTTGAGGAGGTTGTTACTAAGTCTACAAGCTCATGTCCCTAATAGCCTATGTTTGTCTCCACTGACTTCAACACTTAAAGTTGTGTTTGAGTACAAAACACAATACTAATGTAACATTTTTGACATTAGTTGATTATTTTATCAGTATCTAGATAATTGCCAGGTGCTTCAGTCCAAATTAACAGAAGTGCCCTGTTGCGTGGCACAACACCAGGGTGCTGCATTGGTTTTGATTCTACTTTGGGGTCACAAATTTTAATTCCTAAATTTAGTCACTATGCCTTCTGATTCTGCTGCTCCCTGATCTGTTATGTAACATCATTCAGCCATCTACCAGTTGAATTTACTCCTCAGTTTCAAGCTTGGGTTTACCCGTAGTATACCCCAAATCACAAATGATCCTTAGCTTGTCGTCCCGGCCTGAAAGCTCCACAAGCTTCACAGAGAACTTTGAGGTTTCTCAGAGAACATTGAGGCTTCACCGAGAACTTTGAAGTTTCACAGAGAACATTGAGGCTTCACAGAAAGCCTTGTTGTTGAGCATTGACTTCCCAATACTGCTGCTAGTGTGTTCCAGCCACTCTTCAGTATTCCTTTGCTTCTGCATGTGTGGGTAACACCAGCCACTGATTCGCAGCCAACATGGGGTTGTAAATTCCTGGATATGAGTTCTACCCTTGCCCCCCCTCACCGCTCTCTATTTCTTTTTGTGAAGCAGAACCCTCCTCCAGCTGACAAGCGGCCATGTCCATGCCCTCGCTTCCTGGCCCACATGCAGGCCTGTCCTGCAGACCTCGGACCTCCCCGTTTCCTGAACTCTTACCCCAGAATGGATTTCAATCATCTGGGCCACACACTGGTGCATAGAGCCCTGAGAGTGCCTTGGACTCGTGCCTATGCAAGTAAGCCGCTTGTGAGCCAATGAAGTTACCCACATTGTCTTTCTAAACATCGGTGCGTAAAGGTCTCGCTGCTCACTTGATGGATACAAGTGAGAAGCTATTACATGGGGAATAGCATGAAATCATAGGGAGCAGTGCCGTCTGTCCATCCATCCATCCATCCATCCATCCTTCTAAATTTTCAGCCTATGGCATATTTATCATGATTCCTATTTGAATCCATGGCTGTGTGATTTTAACACTCATTAGCTTCATTTTGCCCCAGCTGTTCAGGGGTACCCCCGAAAGCGGGGGGTGGCAGGCCTTCATGGCAGCCAATGCATCGGCATGTGCCCGTAATCCAACCCCCCATCCCCCCCCCCCATGTCCACCAATAATACAAACGCTGCAGGGCAGGGCTTTCTGTCAAGCTGCAGTTGGTTTGAAGGGGGTTGGGGGGGGGTCACGTTTTTGTGCACTGGAGTCCAAAACTAATTATTCAACCATATGGTGGTCGGGTCCTCGGCTAGCAGCTACGACTCCCGCCTCCAGAAAAACGTGCTGTGTGGTTTGCGATGGGGGGTGGGGGGTTGAACAGGGCCGGGAAAAGTCGGGGGTGGTCAGTGTACTTTTGTGTTGTGACACATGCCATTCATGAGCACCCCCCCCTTATAACAGATGGACTAGAGCTGGGTATTGTGGGCCAGCGGTGCAGCAGTGCTGTCTGCCTTTGCCTCTATGGCCCCGGCTGGCCTGACTCCCCTCGGTCATGTGACCCCTGGAACAAGAGCGGATTGTCCATTACTTCGTGCTGCCTCTCTCCCTGTCCTCCACATCTTCTGCTGTGTGTGTGTGTGTGTGTGTAGTTGTTGGCAAGCTGGCACTTTTGGTGTTGAAGCCACAGACTGTGTTGTCTTGTGTTTAAATGAAGGAGTCTGAAAGTTAAAGGGAAGTGGCAGTAAGGTGTTTGGGATGCATGTGATGTATGTACTCACACACACACACACACACACACACAAACACACACACACACACACACACACACGGAACAGCATGAAATGCGTATGAACACGGATGGGTCAGATCAAAGGCTTTATGAGAAATGTATAGTTTCTCCCATTTCTGGGTATTTTATGAAACAATATCCTTTTTTCAGCTAATTTGCTCTATGCTACAACTGCAGGATCCCTCCTGGAACTGTTACTGTTTTTGAATGCTCATATTTTGCTGAGATCCAGGGAAAAAACTTTTTAAAAATGTAAATTAAGTGTTGGGATGGTAAATAGCACACCCCCACACATATGATGTCATCTTAAAGCCCGAAATATCCTCTTT
This sequence comes from Mormyrus iriodes, assembly GCA_011763525.2. NCBI lineage: Eukaryota > Metazoa > Chordata > Actinopteri > Osteoglossiformes > Mormyridae > Mormyrus > Mormyrus iriodes. Next base: position 10,496,584 of record JAAGVU020000001.1, read on the forward strand.
AAGGAACATTAGGACTTAATAGAGAGGCATGTACAGTATGAGAGAGATGAGCACAGCCATAATGTTCTCTACAGGGGACAAATATGCATTGCTGGATCTTAGGAGGATATCTACCGCCCAGAGATAGTTAATACGTTCCCGGTTTGATCCTGACAAACACATTTGTAAGCTCACTCAGTCATGGACACAGCAGACTCACAAACGTAAAGGACCTTCTCTGTCTTATTTCATCCCTGTACTCTTTTGCTCTCCCGTCTTTGAAGAGAAGAGCTCAATCCTGATTGGCTACTTTGAGTTAAATGTCTCCAGGCTCTGATTGGCTGGGCTTGAGTCCTCAGCCGACACCCGCTGCCTCGTTGTCTCGTCACCAGTAGGGTGGATGAAAGGGGGATGAGAGGCTTATCCTCTGGGGAAGAAGATTCTATGTCACTCACCAACCCCCAAACTCTGGACAAGGCCTGTAGTAATGAGATTTGCACATTAAGTTAATTGCACATTCTGTCTCTGAAGGAAGCACTAGATATATATAAGCTAAGAGCACAGGCTCTGTTCTGACTAGAGCAGAAAATTGTTAAAAGGAGTAGTCAGCAGATTTTTAAGTAATTATTTTAATGTGGAGAGACTCTAAGCCTTTGAGGCTTTCTTGTATGACGTCGCACAGCACACAATAGCAATGTGGAGTGGTTGTCTTTTTCAAATGTGCCAAACAGAGTAGGTCTTACCAAAGTTGGCCAAAGTCAGCCAGACTCTCATTCATGAAGGCCATAGGAGGAATGTGCTGTCAGTCAACACCTAGTTTAACTTAACTCACCTCCTATTGGTTCAAAGCTGGCAGTGACAGACAGCGTGCTGTATTATTTCCAACACGGGTTTTAGAGCTTCATTATCTCTTATTCATAGGCTGGAGTCAGGGGTGCAGTGGGGGCATGGATACTCTGGCAGATTCAAAGGGGGCAGCACTTTACAGGGGCACAGGAATACGTAACATTATATGTAAAACTGGGCAGGGGGCACAAGGTGACATTTTGTCATGGGGCCCAGAATTTCTAGTTACGCCCTTGGCTGGAGTACTATGTGTCCCAGGGAGTGCCTTATAATTAGCCCACGAATGGCAACCCCAACAACCAATGAGATCGCTTACTGTACAGAAGAAAAAACTGTTTTAATAAAGCAATGAGCTGAGTATGAGGAAAATAAGCCCACCCTACGGTTAGGGATTAGAACATCATCGATCATCTGCTAACATGGCTCTTTCTCTTAAATTAGATGTAGACACCCTTTGTTTCCAAAGTAACGAGGCAAATGACACTCTGCTACAGGACAGGATGAGCCATCCTCTCTGCCATTCTCTGTGCCATCCTTTCTGCCATTCTCTGTGCCATCCTCTCTCCCCCTCTCCAGTGGCCCAGCTCTGCCTTGAACCCCTGCATTTACCTTGGCCACAGCCTGCCTGTTTGCTTTAGCATGGCCGTGCAGGGAGTGGGGGGGGAGAGTGGCTTGCGCTTTGACTTTATGAAGAGGGAGATAAAACGTCACAGGTAGCAGCTGGATAGACTGGTCTGGGTCTAAGACCATAATAGCTGCTGCCTGTAGCCCATATGCATGTCTTTAAGGACCCCATTGCCTGGGCTATCTAGAACAATGCCTGATTAGTAGATTTGTTTACCTGTATGCTCCTCACCGTGAACCTGACGGGGTTCAGCGTGTCATCTGACCCTGTGGTGTGCAGTGACGCTCAGGCAGAACCTGATACCCCCCCCTACCTTCCCATCCCCCCAGAATTCCTGCTCCAATCCACCGGTAGGGACAGGTGGTTTATGATGCCCGTTTGTGGAGTAACTTTCTGTTGCTCGATGCTGCAGAATGGTTCATTTTGCCTCCTAACTCGCTGAAAGTTGCTGCGGTCACGTTCCAGTTGCATGCTGGTATATTTTTCTCTTTGCAGACCCTCAGCTCTCAGTGTGGCTCGAGTCCACCAGCAGGGGGCAGTGTGCTGAGGCCATGCTCCACGTTCCATCACCAATTGCTCCCAGAAGGACATCTCCTGAGGTCCCTAACCTGCCAGAGAACTTCTCTCACACCACAGCTGTCCTGCTCCCCCCACCGCCATCTGTCCCAGCATTTCCTTGCACTACAGCTCCTCAGGCAGAGGAGGTGGATGGGGGACCAAAGAGTGACGGAGCCTTCCGGATTCCCCAAAGCCTAGAGTGTGAGGATACCTTTACTGCGATCTCTGGTGGACCAGACACCTATGTGGACTTCCTGTCTGACTTCAGCCGGCCAGGGTCCAGTCAGTTCAGCCGCAATACCAGTCTGTCCAGTAGGGGGAGTAGAGTCCTATCTGGTAAGGGTTCTTTAGTCTTTGTGTATTGTTTCCATTCCACCCTTACCAATTTCACTGATTATCTGAATTGCCTGGAATTACTAAAGCTGGGACCAGGATGTCAGTTGTTGGTGAGATCCTCCTGCCCATTTCAGGTTTATATAACATAATGCTCTGAAGGGACTCCCCTTAGTACACTGCCAAGGAGGATCAACAGAGGGGTCCTATGGGGTCAGGTTCACCTTCATTCCTATGTCATCTTTAACAGGTGTGGGTAATAATGAGGAAGAGGATAACGTCACCCAATCCCAACTGCACTCACAGTCACTCTCCAGTACGCCTGTGGGTCCTGCCCTCTCACCTTTAGAAATCAACAACAAATTACCCTCAGCAAAGATGCATGGTTTCTGTGATGAGGAACCGACACCCCCACCCTGGCACAAACCTGAGCTCTACGTGAATGGGGGTGTCAGCTTTACCCCACTATCTTCTCAAACCTTATCCAGTCCAAAGTGGGCATCCTGGCCTTCAGCGAAGATCTGGCAAGATTCTGTGCCTCCTCGCTGGCCTGTACTGCCTCCAATATCTCCCTTCAGAGGTGAGGAGTGTTTTTTTGATCCTTGTATGCATCTTCACCATGTCTGTGTCCAGGGAAAAGGTGCACATGTGGCAGGAAGTCCTCCCAGAAACAAAGTGTGAAATGCGGCAGACAGAAATCAAAGCCCCAGCTTCCAGAAAGGTCTACAGATGTCTACATCTCTGCATTGTGGGGTGACCATTTTTGTTCCCCTCATAATTAGTAACTCTGAAAGCTTTTCTTTTTTCAACAAAATCATAGAAAGAAAGAGACTTTTGATGAAGAGCTGGTAGAGTGGAATCAGTTCAAAGCAGGAGCGGTGTACAATGGGAGACAGGGGTGGATTGGGGGAATGGAGGCCTCTATCATTGCCCCCGGCCATCATTCTCTCTCTTCGCTGGTCACAGAGAGGCAGACATGTCGCTGGGAGTCATAAATCAACAGGGACCATGGTCTGGAGTCACCAGGGAGGGTTGAAGCCCAACCCGGCATGGAAAGGTCTGGCCTTCTCCACGGCAACTCCACTTCACCCTCCGGTGCTGGGATAAAGACCGTGTTTGAGAAGGAGAGATAAAGACCGTCAACCGCTGCTGTCTGAGTCTTAAAGGAAGCTGTATGTACGGGGATAAACAATGGAGAAATTGTGCCAAAACGTTCTTGGTCATCAGTGATGACCGTGGGCCTCTGAGTGACTCCTGTGCCATGGGGATAGGGTGGCGGGGGGGAGTGGCAGTTAGTTCCTGATGATAAAATTTTCCAAGTGGGGGTACATAGTGTGTATGGAAATATTGGACAAATCGCATACTGTTGTGGATCAGTACAGGACACAGTACAGCGTTCTGGGGACTGAGGCTTGGGAACCCTTAGTGTAGAGGACAGAGGTGCCACCCAGACAGAAATAGATAGAGATGCTCATGATTTCCTAGTATGTATACTTTGTAAAGGAAATACCTTGGGAATTAAATTTCAGGGGACAACCTGGAAGACAGCAATGTGCATAGGGTGGATCTCTCCAGTGGACCACAACAAAATGCCCAAAAAGCCCCCTTTTCTTCTGGGGGGGGGGGGTATGTGTGCTGTGTTGGGCTCCCTTTCACGTCCCTGTGTCACCATGAGACAATCGCCATTGACCCCCTTGGCCAGCCCCTTTGAGTGCCGTCCTCAGTGCGTAGCTGCACTTGACAGTGTGGGGAGACCTTGCCTATTGTGGGGGGGCCGTGAGGGCGAAGGACCAGCCCTCTTGTCTGCCCCTAACTGAGTTCTGCCACCCCTGCCCCCACCCCCCCCATTGCTGCCTGGGAAAATGGTACTTCTGGGCTTGAGATGAAGGCTGGCTAAAAGGCGACAGTGTGGCCTCGAGTGTGGAGTCAAGTCCTCCTTTTGTGTGCGCGTGTGTGTGTGTGTGTGTATGTGTGTGTGTGTGTGTAACCGTGTGTGTGTGTGCCTGCATGTGTGGACACACACCTGGACAGGGTAGCGAGGAGCTGGGGATCAGGTCCCAGCTGATCAGGGATGTCTCACACTTTGGGACGAGGGGCCCAGTCCTGCCTGGGGGAGGAATGTGCCCGTTATCACTTACTGACAGGGCTGTAGTGGTCAGCTGTGGCCTCTGGCATTTATATCTTCTGTGGAATCATGATCTCCTGGAGCTGTCCTTAGCTGCATATCTCTTTGTTTGTTTTGGGGCCAGTTAAACGAGGGGTGGGGGGTGACTTGTGAGTTAAACATTGGGGAGGATGGCAGGGAATGGGAATGCCGGCTTGTCTTCAGTTCCCCCCTCTACCCATAATTCCAAGCAGGGGAGTCTGAAGGGGCCCTCGTGTGACTGGTGTGCCCTTTGGCTCCCTCCAGATGGCAGAGAGGCCGGGGGGTCCCCTTACTCTCATCTGAGCCCCGCACAATCAGACGCATTCGATGAGCTGGACGACCTCGCCCCACACACCAGATCCGTTCTGTCCCAGGAGCTGTCAGGGGATGACCCAGACCACAATTCATCTGATGCAGGTACTGGTTCTGTAATGCCTAAAATAGGCATTAGGTCATTGGTCACCTTGATTTGCTCATCAATTAACATGATTGAGAGCTGGAGAATTCCCGTGTGACTATGTGGCCCCCAACAGCCTGAAACGTGTGAGTAATCTGTGTAACCCACTGTTACATCACTGCACCGTCTTAGCCACGTCCTTTGTTTCCGGGAGTTGTTTTAGTCCCTTCCTGTGCCTAGAATCACACAAGTCTTCCTGTCACAAGCTCAGGGTGGTGTGTGTGCTGTCACACACAGGTATGTTTGTTTGGGGAAATTCCCCTCACTACCAAGCAAAGTAGTTCAGTGCGTAGAGATAAATAGCCACGTGCTGCCTCTCTGTCTGAGCGTGTGTATGGCCTGAGGGTGAGCAGTCAGCCGTGAAGAGGAGCATCATTCACCCTGAGTCTCATTTCCTTCTGTTGGAAATCCTAAAAGGCCATTATCCTCTTAAGTCTTGGCAGGGTGTTTAACCCTGCTCGTGGTTTCCTTAACTCAGGTGTTCGGTACCTGTTGTAGGGCAAAAACTCGTCTGTGGTCTCCTCCCTACTGCTCCTCAGATGACTTTTAATACAGGTACAGCATTGATTACTCTAGATTCACCCATTTTAAAGTGCGTATTACCCATAATGCACTGCTAATGAGACATTTTGTTGCTAAGTGTATAGCATTGGCCTCTGTATAATGGCAATGAATATAATTTGAAATTTAATATAAATACAATCTGGACGGGATCAAGTGTTATGTAATATTATTTATGTTGTAGTTTTCATCTGGTTTATGGTTAAATAATCCTAGTTCTATAGCTCCACTGCACTACCAATAGTCCACTCCAAACCCCCAGTATCTGATGTATGCCGAAACGCTCTCCGATCAACTCAGATCTCCTTAAAGTTTTATTAGTGTTCCTGTGCATTTCTGCATCTTCTTATAAAGGTTTTGTGACCGTTTGATCAGGGCTTGGCCTTTGCTGGAGTGTTTCAACGAGATATTCAGTAATATGTTACTTGACGGAGCACAAATACATAGTAGCAACTCAGTTAAATGATGCGTCACGATTCATTAATGATGAACAAACATGAGATCAGTATTTCACATGTGTTATTCATTACTTGTTCCTTCAGTAGTTCACAAAGGTTTACAGAACTAACAGATATAGAAACAAATATAGTAACTGTTTGGGATGAAAGATGTCATAATTCATTAATGATGAACAAACATGAGATCAGTATGTAACAAAGACTTACCTGTAGTTTGTGGTTAATTGATACACAAGTAATATCATAATACTACATTATTTGTTCCCCCTCAAGTAAAGTGTTACCAGTCATTATATCCTTCACCTGGCCCTGATCAATAAGTAGAATCAGGCCAAGAATGTTCACCCATACAGGGAATTTGTGTCCAGTTGTCAGTGACTTTCATACATACAGCAGACAGATAGTTAAGACAAGACAAGACAACTGTGACATAAAGGCTAAATGAGCCTTTTGTCGTGTGTTGAATAGAGGCAACGTACAGTGCGGGGGGGGGCGGTTTATTACAGTGATGTCTGTGAGGAAGCTGGAATGCTCTTCTGGGTGGTGGAGTAATCCAGACCATAATGACAGCATTAGTAGAGGCCTTAGCTAGAAGGATATCTCAAACAATGGGCTCTGGTCTCATCCACATCCTTTCTAGAGCCCCTTAATTTGTCAGTCGGTAGCTGCTCTTGCTGTTCTGTTGGCAGATACACGCACACACGTTCACACACACACGGGCACACACACACAGGCACACACACACTGTCACTTACAGGTGGTGTGTAGATCAGTGTGGTTGGACATTGTGCCTGTGATCAGAAGGTTGCAGGCTCGAATCCCCTGGTTTGCAGAGTGATGTTGCTGCTGGGCCCTTGCTCCCAGTTCCCCAGGGACCATCTGGCTCTGATTTCTCAGTATTCATGTTAAACGTGCACACTCAAAGCGTCATAAATGGTAATGTGTCGGTAACGTGTCTTGGTTCTGGTTGGCCAGAGAAGGCGCCGGAGCACTGCGATTTGCCGGAGGAGGTTGGGCTCAGTAGGAGAGTAGCATGGCTCGACCTTTGACCCCGTAACGGCTCTGTGAAATCCCCTGCCGGTGCTGCCCACGCCCCTGGGCGCCAAGAGGGATTTGCATGGGCTTGAAGCCAGCCCCGGCACTGATACAGTATCAATGAGGTGTGACTGAGACAGAGCTGCAGCCCCTGGAAGTGGGTACAGGGTTACTACCGTCCCGTCCCACACTAGCACTGCTCACATGCCCTGATCCTCCACCTGCAGCCTGTTCTCACACAGTGACCACTCCACCCTCAGCTTCTGCCAGTGGTCCCCTTGCAGTCAATGTGTGGTGCCTTTGTGGTTCTGGCCATTTGATATTGAGACAGGTTTTTCATGGCTGTTGAACACTCTTTAGGCTAGATTCTGGTTGGTGGGGTATATACTGTCTTTCTGTTGTGCTCCTATTCTGATTGGTGGGACGGGCAGTCTCTTATGTCATCCTAATGTCATTGCTGGGACAGGGAGTCTCTCTTCTGCCCTCCTATTTTGATTGGTGGGACAGGTAGTCTCTCTTCTGTCCTCCTATTCTGATTGGTGGAGTGGGCAATCTCTCTTCTGTCCTTTTAATCTGATTGGTGGGATGGATAATGTCTCTTCTGTCCTCCTATTCTGATTGATGGGATGGGGGGTCTATATGCTGCCCTCCTGTTCTGATTGGTGTGATGAGCTGTCTATCTGTTGTCCTCCTATTCTGATTAGTGGGTTCATCTTGCTCTCTTTTACAGAGCTGTCGCAGCTGGCAGCCTCCCTGGCTTTGGGCTGTAACTCAAGCAATTCGGCCTCCCTGTCCCACATACGGCTCCAACTCTTAGACCGTCACCCTCCTGTGGGCTCCACCTCCCCCCCAGCACCAGAGCGAGCATCACGGAATGATGATGGCAGGGGATCGGAGATGGCGGACGGGATCCAAAGTACTCATGGTTCATTCCGTGGGGCCACAGGTGTCCTTGTGCTCCCACCCACCACTGCATGTGTGCTTGAGTGACTGGACCGGAGACCAATCCCGTCGCCTGATCATGACAGTCTATCAGGGAGCATTTGCATGTCAGGCTCATTGGCTGTGTTTTTGGCCACAAGACATGCATGGGGGGGCACAGGTCACAAACAGCTTGGCTTTTTCAGCTGCCCAGCATGGCTGAGCAGGTTGTGCTGAGCAGAGGGAACAGTTAGCGAGACAGTGTCCCGTTTCAGCTGAGCTTCTCTGCAGGGTAGGGGAATACCACAGCGGCACTAGCGAGTGAGGCGCGGGGCAGGTCGGGGCCGGGGATCGGCCTTGACGTGCCGGGGGCCCGTCGAAGGCTTTGAACCCAGTGTCGGCAGCCTGTCATCTCATCTCAGGCGGGCCGCTTTGGGCCGGGCACGCGTGCAGAGAGTGGGGATTAGCAGTAAAACAGTAAAATGGCTGAGATTCAGCACAGCTTGTGGGGGGTGCAGGTGGTCTGTCTGGGGTTTATAGAGCCCATGATGTACCGCTGCCATGAACATCAAACGGCCTGAGTGTATGATTAACTGGGAAACGGAACATTTGGGCTGGACAGGATCAGGGAGAGGCTAGGGGAAGTGGCCCTGATCCAAAAATATCCACCGTCCAGTGAGGCAGTCCTGAACTCAGTTCAGTGTCTGTGTCTTGTGTTCTGAATCCAGCTCAGAAAATTGGCCAAACATTGGACTTTTTTGTGGAAAGATCTTTATTAGTCTTTATATCATTGCATGTATTTATGTGTCTGTAAGTTTGGTTTAATAGAAATAGTATACATTTAAGCAGCACCTTCAGTCTTATCTGATTAGGATTAGAGAATTAATTCCAATGGTTTGATCACATGTAATGAGTGTAGCATTATACCAGCGTACCCTGCAGCATGCAAAATGTGTGACTGACCACCATAACAGTACATGCACACCTTAGACACACAGACACAAGCTTGCTCTCGTTTGACGGCTCTTCTGGAATGTGGGAGACCACCCTTCCTGACCTGGATGGGGCGCTGAGGGTATCCAGGTACAGTCTATGCATTTTATGTGGGGAGGAGGTGCTCCTCTTGTCCCCATAATGTCTGTGCCTCCACGACATCGCCTTCCTTGAGTGCTGCTGCACCTGCCACAGTTCACAAAATTACAGGTGCTTCAAGAAGGTTGTGTTGCTGCATAAACATTTGCTTTTGAGATTAATAAGTTGAGATTGGCCTTGCTCACTAGCGCTTGCACACTCTCATATGCCCAGATGGGGTGTATGGGGGGAGTAAAAATCCCCTATATAAAGCTTTACAGCTGTGTGCTGTCCCTCCACCCTCACTGCTCTCGTCTTCTCCTTTTCCCTCCATTTTTTCTATCTTATTGTACTTCTCCGTCCTCTGTTCCTCTCTCTCATTCCTGTTCTCCCATTCGCTGGCCCGTAACACTAGTTTGACCTGTCTCTTAGCAGAATCTAGTGGAGCTACAGCCTCCCACGTGGCAGTTGAGGGATGGAGTCAGAGTGGGCGGGGCCAGAGTGGGCGGGGCCAGAGCGAGCAGGTGAGTCGAAGGTCGGTCCAGTTTCCTGCTCAGGTGCCGAAGCCCTGTGCCACTCTGTCAGCAATTAACTGTTGTGAAAGATTACAGGCTGTAAAAGGTTTGCTCTGGAGGGAAATCCCGTGGCAGCAGTCAGCCTCATTCAAAAGTTACTCCAGTGTAAGATAACTGATAACAGGTGATAGTGATCAAATAAAGAAGCGTTCACCTTTATTAACAAAGAAAACTGCCAGCTTATCTATTTATATTGTATTCATAGCGAATGGAACTGTACGTCAGAAGTTCAAAACCCTAGAATTATCTTCTGTTCATGATAAAATATTGGCTTCACTGCTGGTGTTTATAACTGCCATGTAGATGCCACTCATGAATAGGGTATTTGTCAGTAGAGAGTCTTTGGGTACAGAGAAGTTCTTGACCCTCATCTCCACATGCCTTTTTGGATATGGATGGGGCTCATAGGAAACATAGAGGGGGGCGTCTCGCCAAGCTACATAGCCCATCAACAGGAAGTCTTGGCTGGGGATAGCCCGGGTGGTAGCATCAGGTGGCATTGGGTCAAGGTCAAAGGGCGACGAGTACAGCAGGGCCTGGGCACTGCTTGGGTTGCATTATCTGTCTGCCTCCATTCTGATGCAGGATTCATTCGGCTGAGCTTACTGTTTGTCCCTATTGAGGCAGGGAGCAGGTGGCCTGCTGCCTATGGAGCTAGACCTGACAAAGCAGCTGTAGGAGGGATCTTACCAAAGATACCAAAAACTTCAGTTTTGTCCATTTCTACAGCAGTCTGGATCCGTAACTGCTATGCCCCCTGCTGTTGGGTGGCATCCACAAGCAGCATGACCATGAGGAGCACTGTTGTTCTTCTGTGGCTGGTTGCAGGTTCTGAGCCCATGGGCAGCTTTTGAGGAGATATGTGAAGTGTGTGTATTTGCTGCAGATCCAGAAAAAGGAGGGAGCCCGCTCTCCATGCACCGGCCTCCCTCTGTCAGGATACTTCCAAAATCGAGGTTCTGCCTGCAAGTCCACAGGTACGGGCCTCGGACATCATCCTAATCACTCTGGGTCTAGACTAAAAGCAGTTAAATGCTAAATAACAAAAGAGTGGTTCTTAGTTTAGTATCTTTAGTATGTTTAATCGATATCTATCTCTTCACTAATTCATTCACTCACTCACTCACCCACGTGCTCCCTGTAGTGTATTTTGCCAATTCATTCAGTGATCAGCTCAGTCATGGATGCAGCTTCAGGCCCCTGCGGTGCCGCAGGGCCTGCTGTCTCGGGCAGTGTGATGGCCAGCTTCCTCTTACTCTCATCACTATGCTGCTGTGCCTGTTATCCACCGGGCTGTGGGCCAAACTGAAAGAAGGGAGCTCTCCTCTGGCCAAGTGACACTGCTTACACTGAGGCCCAGTTTGGGAGGGTGGCATTACCAGCATTCAGGGGGGAGGGATGTCAACAGCACACCCCCCCCCCCCCGGGCAAAGGAGAAAGGTTCATTTATCTAGAGCAGGAACAAAAGCCAGCATGCAGGGACTTGAGTGCAGCATCCCTGAGCTAGGTGGTGTGAGAGGTAAGATTTGGATGTTGATAAGGGAAGACGCTAAAACAGACCCCCCATTTAAAGACTGGAAGCTAAGTATTTTGTACCACTTCTGGACTTTTGACAAAATACCCCTCCTTGAACCCTCACTGAGTGCTTTGGCCATCCGGACCCTCTGGCCCCACTGGCAGGCCCATTTTTGGCTTCCCACTGGTACATTTAACCCTTTTAAATGTTTGAGGGGGGCAACGGTCTCCAGAGTGCTGTATACGCAGGCAGCAGGTCAGGGGTTAAGCGGGAGAGCTGCCTGTTGGGCTGCCACTGCTTCCTCTCTGCTGCCTTCTGCCTAGGGCCAATTCTAGGATTTTTTAAGGTGGAAAGGCACCCAAGGGGCCATGATTCATAAAGAGGAGCCATAATTTATATAGAGTGGCCAACCGTAACATTAGCCAATAATACACTTTGAATCGGTGAGTGACAGGGGATGGGGCATTCTGGGGGCCAATCAGCTTTCAACTTGGGCCAGTACCCCTGTGTCCACACCCCTGTATACTCTCCTGGTCCTACCGTCACCTGTCCTCCCTGTGGTGGGGGGCCTCTGTCTTTCTTTTCCTTCTACTGTTTGTATCTTGACCTCTTTCTCATCCATCCATCCATCCTTCCATGGGTATGTATAAGCCATTAAGTGACAGCGAGGGGTTAATATCAAATGCTGCATCCCCCTCTGCTGTTCTCCTCTCCACAGTGCCAGCTGTGCACCGGCTGTGTGTGCATGTATGTACCAGCGTCCTGTGGTTCCATGTGTAGGGAGGTGTGGACGCAGGAGCAAGCTGAGGTCCCCGATATGCCGATCGCTGGCTCTGCCTCATCACGGACCCTTGGTCCCTCTCAGATAATGATGGACAAAAGCAGGGATTAGAGCCCTGTCTGCTCTTCCAGTCATGGTGCTCCAGGGTCAGGCCTGGCGGAGGCTGGATGTGAGCCCCTACATCCCCTGAGGGGAGGTTACTGCTCTGCTCCACAAGCACTATACTGTTGATTACCTTTCCACTATTTTTTGGGGCAAGCTCTCCTTTGGGCCGAGGACTTCTGTGTCGGGCCTAGTGTTGTGTCTCTGGATGGATTGAGCATGAACCCCAAACAGAACTGCTGAAATGGGAACAGTATGATGTGAACGGGCTGCTGGGTACGTTATGTAGAAAAGTACCTGTCATGAAGTCCAGAATCCGACCAGACATGAGTGGAAGTGGTCAGTGTTCCTGTAGATCGCAAACAGCAAAGAAGAAGCCCCATTGCATTCTGGGAGTTTGTGGCGTCACAAAGCAGAACGCCAATTGGATAGTAAGGTAAAGTAGAGACACACCAGGGACTCGCATCAGTGCTTAAAACGGAGCTGAATACCGTGTGTGTGAGGAAAATGTCTGAGAGAGAAAGGATGCATGAGTTTCTATGTTTTTATGTATAAGAGAGAAAAGATTTTAAGGTACAGTGCACTCATGGTCAGGGAGCAAAAATAAAATTTTATATTTTTCATTTTCCGGAAGAACCGCACTGCAAAAAATAACTTTAAATGAAGAGCTCGAACGGGGCCCCCAGATGCTAATGCCCCCCCCTCAAAAGCTTTCATCTCAACTGAGTTATGTGGCTCTTCTCCATGCCGTGACAAAGCTTCACATCCTGAGCGATGGCACCCGCGTCCTCCCTGACCCGGCCAGGACTGTTATCCCTCTGGAGGCCACTCTCCCGGTGTCCTGTGGATGGCGTGGAGGCCCCTGTCCTCCCCTGGAGAGTTAATTATTTCATGGGCTCCTGCAGTCCCCCAGGCCGGCGGATCTGGCTGCACCCGCTGTTGTATTTACCATTCAGCTGTCACTGGAGTTAAAAGTATAAATAGATGTAACTATCGCCGAGCCACAAAGGGGACTAATCTAGACTGACCCCGGAGGATTGTTCCGGGGGGCCGGCAGTCAGATTAAGGAAGTGAAAGAGAGAGACACTGGAGCAGAGATTAGCTGTGTTCAGGGCAAGGGATGCCCCCCCCCACAGCCCTCAGCACCCCAGACCACACACTGACAGCCAGGCAATCAGCATTGTCTTCACACACTGATGCTGAGGCAGCGTCGGCCATTGTTTATAAATCCAACACCCCCCACCCCCAGAACAGAAAGCCAAACCTGAACACCAAGGCTTTGACTGACACTTGTCAGGGCTGACGATGGAGAGGGTGACGCTTTGGGGAAAGGAGGGCCCCCAGAAAGAACAATCAGCTCATGAATAATCTAGCCACCCACCCCCCCCCGCCCCCCCGAAATGAGGTGTAGGGTGGCATCGCTGAGGATCAGGCTGATTCTCTCACTGTCTGTCATCCTATTTTCAGATGCACAAAGAAAGAGACACATGTAACATCTTCTTTCTCCTTTGCCCTGTGTGTGTGTGTGTGTGTGTGTGTGTGTGTGTGTTTTGTTTGTCAGCCATGTGGGACGGAAGGTGGTGTGTATTGATTTCTCTCCTCTAAGGAGATCAGGGGACAAACGGGGCCTGTGAAGGATCTGGCTGAGCCTCTCTCAGCCAAATCCAGCTATCTGTGTTTTTCAGATAATTCTGTTGGTATGGCAACCTGCTCCATGTGTGCTTTCTTGATACTTCTTAAGGGGTTTAGGGCCTTGTCCCCAGCTGTAGCTGACCAAATAAAATGGTGACATTGGTGACACATCAAGTTTAGCGGTGAAACAAACTGGGGACGTCGTCTGGTCTGTTTGTATTTATAAGACACATTTTCTCATTTTTTATAATGAAAAAAATCGATCCTGAGTTATTCCCTGTCTTGTGCCTATAACGTTTAGAATAGTTTCTGGGCCCCTGTAACCCTGCATAGGACAAAAGAGTATGAATAAATGGATGGATAAAAATCCATTTGATGGCATACAGTGATCATTTGTGAAATGGACAGATTGAAAATCCAGGCCCAGAAGATATTTGTCTCTTCTGCTTAGTCCTGGTTACACTTAAAGGGGACTAAAAAGCACGGCCAGAACCACGACAAGGGTAACGTAAAGTTCAGTTAAAACAGATGCAGGTATGTCACATAGTGTTCTGGGTGCCTGAGTGATAGGGCTGTCAAGCATTTGAAAATTTACGGACAGTCCAGTAAAAGATCAAGTCATTAAATCTGAACACTGACCGTAAAAATACTTAAATGCCCACACATCTCTAGTGCCTCCATGCCGGTAAGAACCATCATTCAAGGTAGGAAGCCGTGATGAGCGATGTCAAGCACCGGGGCGGCGCTGTCAGGGTTATTCATCATGTCTGGCAGCTGAGACGGGATCATCAGAACATAGACTGCGTAATGGGATGTGACCGATCCCACCCAGAGCGCTACCGAGCGGAAAACTCGGGACAGGGGGAACAAATGGCGGCACTTTGTTTATATTAACGAAAATCTGGGACCGGAAGGATGTGGATGTCTGTTGTGGTGGGGGAACACGGGGCGGGTGGTGGAGGGTGCTGGATATACAGGCTAGGCTCGGATCAAACACCCCGCCCTGCTCTGACCCTTCACCTTAGCTTTGCTCTAGCTCAGCTCCAAATTTGGTGTTTTGGATTTTTCCTTGGGTCGCCTCTAGAAGGTCTGTGAAAATGCATGATGCCACATGAGCCCACTGAACGAGGGCCTTCAGAATGGCACCAAGGTTGCCCGTGAGCCTTGAATCACACCTTCCTGAGTGCTTACGCAGCTTTAGGAGTAGGACTTAAAAAGAGCAAGATTAAGTTGACCTATAGCTGTTATGGGTGGCATGGTAGCTCAGTGCTCAGCTCGGCTACCTCACAACACCAGGATTGGAGATCTGAATTCCAACTACGCTCTGTGAGTAAGTAGATTGCGTGATCTCCCTCCCTTACTCTGATCAGTCCAAAGACATGCAGTTAGGCTAATGTAGTATATGTCTCTAAATTGTTTGAGTGTGTGTATGTGTTCTGTGATGGACTGATGTACCTCTACGCTGCCGGGGATCAGTTTCACCACCCCCCACCCCCCCCATTCAGCAGCTAGGTGGGTGGATGCATAAACCTGTATGGGCATAACATCCACCTACCTGCTTCTTAACCAGCTAGAATCTCTTAATGAAGTCAGGCATTCATTGCGGCCCAAACAGCAGTACGTGTTCAGTGCCGGCCCCATGCAGTGCGCATAATGGGCTCTTAATTAGTCATTCGTCACGTAATTAACAGATGGATGCCTCTTGAGATAGGGGCCCCTTTCAAAATGGTGTGTTGTCTTCTGAGGGGCATTAAGAGGAACCTGGCAGGGGGTGTAAATGTATTTTTAAAGCTGGGATACCAAATGAATTCCTGGAGGCTGTTATGGTTTAGGTTCTGCACTAATTTAGTCCTGTAAGGTTGCTGTACTAAATTAATACTGAAGAACATCATTCTAATTTTCCCACATCTTCTCCTGGTGAGGGTCATGATACAAAAGAACACAATACTCATTCGTATGTTAAAGACACACGTGATGTAGGAGCCATTTGTTACTGGAATCCAAGAAACAGAATTACCTACCATAATTCTGTGGCTTCAGAACCAGACAGTTTTAACTGCTGACCGGAGCGACCCAGGCGGGGAAAGTGCTCTGATAAAGACTAGCTGGCTCCCAGGCCTGCAGGAGCCAGGTGTCCCGGATAATGGGGGGAGGTTCATTGCTGTTGCTTGTTTCACTTGTCCATGAACTTCTGCAGGTCCCAAGCGAAGCTCCAGACCACGGCAGCGGCTCTATGAGGTGGAGGGACTCCACCACGGAAATGGGGATATGGGGAATGGGACAGCGGCCTGGTCCCTGGGCAGGAGCCCGGACCGAGCAGCACACAGCCCAGATCAGGAAATGTGGGACCAGGCCAGGACCACCAGGGCTATGCACATCTACTCCAGGCTCCAGGAGAGGGGGATGACTAAATCCAGGCCTGGATGCTGCCAGGCCCCCTCCAGGTTTGAGGACTGTGAGTAACACCCTCCTCTGTGTACAGTGTGTCTCTGTCTGTGCCTACCTGTGTCTGTCAGTGCCGAAATCCGCAACTGAACCCAGACCCTCCGTGAAGGGCAGGGAGAACATCAACCCTCCACACAGCTGGGGCAAATCTACTCTTCAGGTGCAATCTTTTGAGGGACATATAAATTTAAGGTGCTTCACTGGCAAAATACATCAACATACATCAACAAAAACTTTAATACAATAAGAGTGAATATATATATATAAAATCTCAGATGCTTTTTACGTAAGGCTGGATTTACTTGTCGGCCTGATGTAAGTCAAGGGCAGCTGGTGGTACTTCTACGTAACTCTGAGACCATCTTCTTCCATGTACCCCTTTCTCCTTTCGAGCGTCATCTTAGCATCATCTAAGGAACGCTGCTAGAGATTTTGGGCCCCATGAAAGCTTATCATATTGGGCCACCAATCCTGACCAATCCAATGTTTCAAATTTTTTAGGGCCCCTGGCACTCAGGAGCCCTTGGAATCGTCCTAACTTTCCTTCCCTTTACAGCGCCCCCTATCAATGAGTTGGAGTACGCTGATTATCCCTCCCACACACATACACACATCTGTATCCATATCTTTGTGGGGACCGTCCATTTATTTTTACCCCAACCCAACTCTACCCTTAACCATAAGTAACCAAATAAAATACAAGACTTCTGACACTTCTAGTTTTTTGACTGCAGTCAAACATTTTTATAAAATTGAGTTTCCCTTGTGGGGATTGGAAAAATGTCCCCACAAGGTCAGAATAACAAGTTTTTATCACATTCCGGGCACATTTGGTTCCCACAATGTAATATATACATGCCCCCTCCTCCACACACACACACTATGCTTCATCCAAGACACACAAACTGGACAGCTTATAAGAAGTGTATCTTTTCAGGCCAGATTCAGACAATAGTAAAGGGCTATACTGCCTCACTGTGGATGCGTGACACGCCCCTGGTTTGGACGTCCGCATCCGCGCCTCCTTGTTAGGCACTGAAAGGCGTTAATTGGCCTTAATTGGCATCTTCCACTTCCGTGCCGGGCGCCAGTAAGGGGAGGTGGACTGAGGTTCCCGAATACAGCGGCCCTTATTCAGCCACCCCTTTGCCCACCCCCCCACACCAGTCCCATCCTATTCAGTTGCCTTTTTATAAGGGGGGGAAGTTATTCAGGCTTTTTAAAAAGCACAACATTCTGTTGAGCTGAAGTGTGGTCGAACGGCGTAGGCTGTGGAGTGCTCTGTTTTGATGGATTCTGTGTGTGAAAGTGTGCATGTGGGGGGGGGAATGGGGGGTATCTGCGGTCACATCGGTGAGTCAGTGCATCGTGATTGGTGCTGATTGTCACCATTGAATGGGTGTCAGAGTTGATGTGGAACACCTGGCAGACTGGCCCCACCCCCTCACTCAGGTAAATATCAGCAGTACGTTGATGTGGTTGGGGCGTGTGGGCGGCTCACGGCGGCCCCCCCACCCTCACAAAGGGCACACTCCTGGGCCGGGTGCGCGGCTCGTGCGTAACTGTGTGTGTGTGGGGTTATCACGTGATCCTGTGCGGCCCAGCCTGCGTGTGTGGGTGCATGCTCCCTTGCTGGTGTCCGCACGTGCGAGCCGGTTGTCGTGTGTGCAAGCGTGTACGGTACAGTGCCTTTATGTGGCTACTGTTTGCTCAGCCTTGTGGCCGGGATACCTTGGTGTACCTGACATGAGCTCAGGTAAACAAACATGCGGGCGAATGTCCTCACCTGGGGATAGGGGAATCTGTCAGAGCTTCCATTATGTCACAGGCTCGAGGTGAAGGGCCCTTGCCATCCCCCCCTCGCCATTGCGTCAAAGGGAGAGCAGCTGATTGGCAGTTGAGTGGTTGGAGGTGCACACCAACAGATGACTTTGCTTGCGGAGAGTTGACAGGTAGCTGGGCATATAGCTTATGGTGGGGAGTGGGAGCCTGGAACTTGTCTGTTGTCCTTCCCAGGGATTTATCTGGAAAGGAGTAAAAGGGGTGTGGACACACTGCTGACAGCAGGGCGGCGATGTTGACTTGGTGGCCTGGGCCCTACAACCCACCCTCCACCTTTACCTTTCCCCCACCTTTCCCATCATCACGAACCCCCCCCCCACTCCTGACTTGCTCTTTAGTGATAAGTCAACCCTGACAAATTGAGCAACCCCCCCGCCCTACGCCACAGCCCCAAAGCAAAAAAGAAAATGAATGCAGCTCAATCACCGAATAATAAATAAGACTCAATAACTCAAGTGCATGTAAGATACCTGCAGCACGTCTGTCTACATTCGCAGATCTGTGTTGTTTTATTACAAAACCAAAACCAAGTTTTAACTCACAAAAACAGTGATTCATTTGGGAAAAAGCTGTACTATATTCCCACCTATTGAATGGAAACTGGTGACAGGGAGTTTTTGGTGGCTGTAATTATGAGCTTCAGAGCTGAAGCTGGTATTCAGACTACAGGAGCTTGTAGACCTGGCGGGCTGGACTTCAGCACCGGGGTGAGGGGGGGGGACAAAAAAACAGGAACAAACGAGTGCCCCTCCCCTGACCGCCACCATCAGATCCCTATTCTTCTTCGCTCAATCGCCGCAGAATTGCCTCCGTTTTCATTACAGATTACGGCAGCTCGCCAATAGACGCCGCCATTCTCCGGCCGGCATCGCTCTTGATTAGTATTTTCTGCTAGACTTCACACCAAAAGAGTAACCTGTGTGCCTTAACACCCCAGTTTAAAAAAAAAAAAGCCATGATGCACTGAAGTGGAATCAGATAAGGCTACAGGGCCTCCCTCCCCCCCCATCCACCTGCCCACACCCTGGGTCCCTGACCAATCTCGCACTCCACTGCACCTTTTGTTGGGATCATTTCCCGAAGTGGGGTGGGGGTCGGGGCCTGGCCCCCCATTTCTATATGCATCTCTCTGCAGTGCTGCCTGTGCAGCTGCACATACGCACCAAACCCCCAGTGTTGCAAAGGGCCCCTCTGATAAGGCCCCTCTCCGGCGAGGGCCCCACATGGGGTGGCTGTGTGTCACCCAGACTCCCTGCCGTGTTGATTGTGACCCTGATTTGATAGGGTGGGTCAGGGATGGATGTGCACATCGGGGCAGGGTGGAGGGGTGTAGGGGGATGCTAAAGCCGAGGGTGCAGGGGTCCGGGGAGCCCCCGCCCTCCCCACAGTGGCGGGCAGGGCCCGTGGCTGCTATTTGCAAACAGATGTACAGAGTAGGACTCGCCGTTTTGATCAATCAACCCTTAACAAGTAAAGTTGACTAGATGTGAATATAATGCTTTGCATGTTAAAGGCGAAGGGAGCATGCAAGGCCTGACTTTCATTAGGAATTAGCGGATAAATGGTGGAATCAGCCCAGAGGTCCTGGGGTTTAGGTCTTGGTGGGTTTAAACGGCGTCTGTGTCCATTCTTGTGGAGCCCATGAATAGATCCATTATTAAGTGAGCTCCATGGTCATCGGCAGGATTGAAATGCTCCCCGTCCCGCTCCTGTGCTCTCCGCATCACTCGCGACGCCTTCCTCCTCGCTTCCATCGCCGTGATCTCTCCTCCACTCTTTGTCTTTGCGTGGTGAGTATTGTAGCGCCAACGGTTAAGGCCGGCACCATCAGAACCCCCCTGGTGGTCCAGCAGTGAGTTCTGGGGGTGCATCTGAAGCCCTGGAATGGCCCGGGTCCAAATGCCCCCAGGGAGTCGCTCCAAGGTCACCATGCCCCTGTAGTCCCCATTCATGCTCAGCATTGACCTAGTCACCAGTGGCCTGTGTGCATCTTGCATATGCCTCTGGAATCATCCCGTCGAAATTTCCTTGGTGCTCCTCATCGGCATTAAACAGAAGATGCACAAAAAGCAGTAAGCAATGAACAAATTAGTACGAAGACGGATTGCATTTCAATTTTAATAACAGTACATTTCAGTGCTGAATAAGGTAATAATTCTCTCCGTCTACACAAAGCGCTGGCCATGTTCCAGTTTCTGGGGGAGGGGGTGGTTAGCAGAGGTCACTGGGGTTCATCACTGTGCCGCTGTCTCGGAATGACAGATTCCTGTTCTCTGCGAGCATCTGACCTCTGCAGAGAGAGAAAGTGCAGACGTCCTCCCCCCTTGACAACCAGTGTCACTGTGGTGGACAAACATAGTTGGAGTATGTGGGTGGATGCCTATAGATATTCCCATTGTGAATGAGGGCTTTCCTGTATATACAGCCTCGGCTTTGATAAGTCAGAAGCCCACTGGGGTAGCTGGCACTGGCGTTGGGGTTCTGTGCGTCTTGCCATTGATATTGGCGTTGAGGTTGATGTTGATGCTGGTTTTGCATGTGGCTCTTGCTGATGTTTGTGTTTTTCTTGTTGGTGCCTAGTTTTCCCCCGAATAGATGATCGTTTGTGTTTGCTAATAGGTCTGTTCTTTCTTTTGCCGCCCTTTTTTTGCAGTCAAGTTCTTGGCAAAATACTGCATTTTCAGCCAGGAGAAGCTGGCAACATACAAAAGGGCCTTTGACGTGGTGAGTGTGGAGCGTGCCTCCTTCGCTCGCTCTCTCGCCCTTTCATTCCCTTCTCCCTCTCACTCCACGGGCGCCGTGTGTAAATGCGTCCCTTCAGGTTGACGGTGATGGAGATGGCTACCTCACCTGTGTCCAGGTGCTGCTGGCTCTGAAGGAGATCGTTCCCCCAGAGGTGCTGTCTGAAGCGGAGGAGATCTACGTGTTCCGGGTGAGCACTCACATACATATACCTTAGGGCGGGCTTGTTGTTTGTGAGGCCCCATTCAAAAAGTCACTTCAGGGCCCCTTGCCCCCACTAGTATGGTGACCAACACTAATGTTTGTGGCCAACGGGGGCCCCCCAAACCTAAGAGGCCGGACCCAAATGCATGATTTGAGTGATGGCGAGCACAGCCACTGTATATTCCCAGTGTCACAGATGCATAGTGGCTGACACACACATACACACACACATACACACACACACACACACAAACCGATTCAGATTCAAATCAATTCGCATTGGGTGCAGTCACATTAAGCGGCTTGTCCTCCCCAGATCCTGGAGCTGGTCGACTTCCGAGTGGCAGATGGGCTGACTGACATCAAGCTCTTTGCTGTGATCGCCAGTCTGGCACAGAAAGTTGCTGCCCTGGAGTGAGTCGCACCCTCCTGAGACACAATGGGAGGGTCACTGCCCCGCTCATATATTAGAGAGGTGCTTTAGTGTTGGGGCACTGACCCTGCCATGGACTGGCTCCTTCTCCTTTGTTAGTGGGTGTCAGTGTCTGAGTGCGTGTCTGCATATGCATCCATTTATTTGTGAATGTGTATGGGGTTATGTATGTGTTTGTTTGGCGAGGGGGTGAGTAACCCTGCCTGTTTCTCCAGCCTGTGAGGTGTATCCCTCCATCAGAAGCTCAAACTCCATCACTATGATTGGAGTTGGAAGGTTATCTACTGTCCAAAAGGCCCAATCACACGATTTGGTCCAAAGGGCCAAGAAACCATTCGGTAAATGAAATTCAGAGTGAGACCCTACTCTGCCATTGCCCTATCCACAGCCCACCACCCCCACCCATCCCACCTTCTCCCTCTGCCCCACCCATTCCATCTGTCTCTCACTGGCCATATGGTTAAGGGGCCCGCCACTTCTAATGCCACATTCCCCCACTGTGGGTCACATGACCTAAGTGCCAATAGAGTCCTGCCTCCCCCACAATGGAAGGTTTGCTCCTGGACATCCAGCTTCGAACATTCCACAGACAGCAAGCCATAGTCCCCCTCAGATGGTTGTCCTTGGAGAATCCAGAATCAGAGATCAAAAGTAGGGCTTTCACTCAGACACAATGCGAACAGGCAGAAACAGGCCCACACAGACAACTTTAAGGCATTTTCCTGGTAGATGTTACTCTTCTGTTCATCAGCAGACAAGGGAACGGGGCACTACTATGAGGCCAGAATCTGAGGGACAGATTCATTGTCTTGTGCTGGGGCCAAGGCAGCGGACACACTGAATGTGTCAAACAGAACATATGGATCAACACATGTAGATTCTCACATTGACATCTGTTCGTTTTAGCAGGCACTTTTACCCAAAGTGGAGATACATACAGTTGAGAAAGCAGGGACGCCCAGTCCCTGGAGCATTTGAAGTGCAAATTTCCAAAACGCACTCAGTCCATTTTCTGCTGTTTTGAGATGCGACCGCCAGTGAGCTAAAGTCAGGCTTCTTCACCGTAAGTTACATTATTGCAAACCAAAACTCACTTAGTCCTCATGAAATCCAAGGAAGAACGTTAGATTTGACAAAATTTAGTCAATAATGTATAATATGAATGAATTTAGGAAATTTACCCTTCATTTAGGGATTCAGGGCCTTGTTCAAGGGCCTGACTGTGAAATCGCTCTGCTAACCATCTGATTTTAACCAGCGACCTTCCAATCATGGCCATAAATAGGGTGATCACCTAATCCATGTCAGGAGAGACACAACAGGGTTTGTAAACTACCGTTTTGACCATTCCGAGAAAAAGGACCCGGATTTCACTTTAGCACTGTGTACTTGCTGTGTGCTGATTGGTCAGTCTACTATGATCATGCATGTGTCACTAATGTCAATGTGAAACAGCTGGATGGGTCTTTCAATCAAGGAAACAAACCAGTAAATGTACAAGACAAACCAAGCAATTTAGCTGAGCATGGGAGCATTTCAGCTTTAGAGTAGTCTGTAAAACCTGAAGTAGCTCATAGTGTCCCCCTGACATGGATTAGCTGGTCACCCCAGCATAGAGTGCTAACCCAGAGAGCTGCGCACAGGCCCCAATACATTTATTACTGCCTGTGTGGTTAAACTGAACACATTCACATTTATCGGCAATGTGCCGTGTATATGTGCAAGTTAAGCAGCCATATTCATATCTGTGTAAATAGCGCAAGTCATCATTTTGTGTGCAGATGGAGCACAGTCATCGCTGTATGTGTGTAAATAAGCTGCAGCCCTAAATATAATAGGGGGGACAATGAAATGTCCCTGCCGTCAGCTGGTGGGGAGGTTGTCATCAGGCTGCAGGGGCATGGTGCGAAGCCTCCAGAGGAACACTAAATCCCTGCTATTATTGCTGCCGGTTCCCCGCAGTGGCTCTGAGGCACACCGGGGATTGGGATACCTTTTCAGCGGCAGTGAGAAACCCGAGACGTTTAAAAGCATGAATACACACCTGCTGCCGCCTTCACTTTCATTTACACTGCTGCTTCACACCCACACCAGTTCCCTTTTGGATGCTCAGGCCCATAGTGCTCCACTTATTCCTCTTTAGATCCTTATATCCACAACACGGTTTCCGGATTTCAATTTTACCCACAATGCACTGCTCCCATTCCCTATTTTCCCCAAAACTACAAATGCTTCTGTCTTTACCTACGACAAGTTACTAGGCTTAATGCCCTGTCCATCTGTACCCCCCAAAGCATTTTAACTGGGTCAGACCAGAAAGTGGCCCCACCCCCCAAAAAAAGAGCATGGCACAGAAACGGTGGGCGTTACGTAAGCTGGGGATGTGGCGGACCCAGCGGTTTGCTCATGGCGGTAATGAGTGGGGCGTGAAGGCCTGAAGTCGGCCAACAAAAGAAGTGGGTTAGCCTGTTATTATCCTGGGGCGTTGTCATTCCCGGACACTCGATTGGCTTCTTTTACTGCAAACCAAGTGCAATTAATGATCATTAGCTGTGCTGTCTGCCCTCATATCCTTTAAACCTTGACCGCCGCCCACCCCGAGCTTGCCAGCCAATGGCAACGCAGGGAGGCACTCAGGCGTGCCCACAGAGCAGTGGCACTGTACCGGGGTGGGGGGGAGGATGGCCTCCTTTAACAGGTCATTCAGCGCTTGTTAGCATGTGAGGGCAGACTAGTAGGCGGTAAGCATGCCACAGGCCCAACAGTGCCGCTGGTGTCTCTGCTCAATTATGCGAGTGAAGTCATTTTGGGGTAGTTGTCCCGGAGTGCGCCTCGACTGCCCCTATGCCCCCCCCCAGCTCTATCAGTTTTATCCGTTAGTGTGGCAGGTCGTCCCGGCATCCTGAGTCATTGTCTGGGAGGAAAGAGGCCATGAACGAGCACAATGGGCTCAGGAGTCCTTAACGTCAAGTGCCCCGATGTGTCCTGCCGAGAAAACCACCAATCCCTTGCTCATCAGACCAACTCACAGCCACGGGTCGGCCCCAATGCCCTGTTGCTCAGTTCCGTTTCCCCTGAGAGTGACGTGACCTGGGGGGGAGGCAGGGAGCTGGATCCTCTAAAAATGGAGGAAAGCGAGCAAGAGGAGAGTAAATCTACTGACAGTTTGCTCATTCAGAGGTTGTGCACTACAGCCACTCAAAGCGGGAACCACATGGGCTGCAGAGAAGCTACAGCAGATGGCCTCAGGAGGGCGAGCTGCTGTGTACGAGAGCGCCATCCGAGGGACTGAATGGGAACACGGCACGACAGAATGTCTAATGCGGCAGCGTATGATTCATGCTCTGTTTCTGTCCTTTGGAAAGTGCGGGGGTGGGGCACAGCGGGAACATGGATTGACGACTTGCAGTGTTCCATACTTTGACGGCCAACAGTGCGTGCTGCCGGCGAAAGCACGTTCCACCCCATTACGGACAGCGCACAATCATGTTTCAAACCGGCAAGGGCTCAGGGTGACACTGGGTGTCGTTCAGGCAGAAGGGGGCACCGTATCACTCCACAGCACCCTATGTACGCCATGCTGGTGGGGGGAAGCCAACCTGGCAGGGTGAAGAACCTCAGGGTTTGTTATGGAATGTTCTTTACATTCATTTAGTTAATGCTCCTAAATTTAGAAGGTCACGGATGGCAGTACATTAGATGCAAACAGCAGACTGCCTTTGTACTGATCATACAGGACCTCAGAAGTGTGCAAAGCGTTATCTCACCAGTGTTTTTACACATCACAAACGCACTGCTGTTTCTCCAGTGACTTCATGCGCTCTCTGATCGGCGAGCTGGACTTCAGGTCCCTGGAGGTGAAGCTGAGCAAAGCCAAGGTGAGAAGAGGATAGGAGCAGCCTGGGTTGGAACCTTCGGGCCCCTCTGCTCCTCTTCGTCCATCGCAGTTGTCTGTCCTTCTTAGACATTCCAAATTCCTGCCATGTGTCCATCTCCTGCTCTGCATGCCTCTGATCGGTCTTTGTGTCTCAGGGGTGATGTGTAGAAGTGGTATGGACCCCTGGTGCACCCCAAATCCTCTGAGATGAAAAGCACAAGGGGTAATGAGTGGGTAATTACAGTGAAATAAAGACTCTGAAGAGCAATCCAAATGATTTGGGCTGTGATTGGGCAGACTTTTTAGCGGCGGTAAACTAGCTGTCTCTCAGGTGCAGCGAATCAGTATATTGAAATGATAAAGTGTGAGAAGTGCTTTGCTTGCCCCCCCCCCACCCTTCCTGCTTCAGGGATTATGGGCTCTAATCTTATTAAAGAGCCCGGTTGTGGACTCGCTGTCCCCCTGCCTTCTAATCGGGTGATTCTGGTGAACTGGGAGGGCAGGGTGGCCATTCACACCACCATACGGGACAGCCGTATCGTGTGTTGGGCTGGGCTCTATTGTGCTGCGACATGGGGGTGGGCGGGGCCTTGGGAGCTGGGCCCAAACAGCTGGAATGGGGGGGGGAGGTGACAGGAGGGCCTTATTAAAGAAATTGTGAGGGTGGAAGAAGAGGGTCACCCCCGCCCCTCTCCAAACCCTCTTCATTAAACAGTGGGCGTTTAACTGTACAAACAGGTGCACTTATCCACAACTCCACAAAGGCCGTGGTATATTGACCCAGGTCCCCACCCATACACACGCACACATACGTATACACAAACAAGGCTACAAACGGCCCGCCGTAACTTGACCCCCCTACCCCTCCGCCAAACACACAAATACTGGCAGCCATTTCAGTCGCCCACACACAATAGGATATTTTCCTGCTATGAAAGGACACAGCTAGATCGCAATTAACCTGTAGCTAAATTACAGGACGGCTGCGTGCCCTTTTGGTGCCCCTAGTTTGCTCCACTCCTGCCTCCCTGAAAGAGGGACCCATTCAGATACAGTGAAGCATGGATCTTTGTGTATTAATATTTATTTCTTTAGTTAGAACAGGTGCTGCTAGGGTTGAGTAGATGGCAGATGCCGTCATACATTTGCAACATTCTTCATGCATTTTATTTGGCACCTGTGAAACTTCATGCCATTTTGAGCACATTTTTAAAACATTATTACCAGTATTATCGGTTATTGACGGAACCATTGAAACTACGTATTGCTGCTCAGCGTTTATTTATATAATGACTCCACACAGGCAGTGACAACTCTGACTCTGCTGACTCTTCTGCCCCACGCAGGCCATTGGGCCAAACTTGTCACCTGACTGTGAAGCTCCACCCCCCAGCTAATGCTGCTTCTCTCCACAGCAGCTCTTCCTGTTCCTAGTGGAGGCCCAGGCTGGAAGCATCAGCATGGAGCAGCTGCTGGTGGAGCTGAAAGCCGGCGGGATTAGCCAGGAGCACGAGGAAGCCGCCAGGGCTGAGCTTAGCCATGTCTGCTCCTTCGATCTACTGGACTTCCTGGCTCACCTCCCACTCTTCCTCCTCATACACAATTCAGTCGTTTCAAATCCCCTAGATGAATCCAGAAACCTTTAACCTCCCATGATGGACAACCTCAGTCAAGTCCCTGAAAACCTCAAAAATGGTCATGGATTCTCCTGTTAGTTGGAATGATGAAGCATTTAGAATGTAGCGATAAGGGAAGAGTGTTTAAATTGTGTTTATATAAATGGGACATGAGGTCAGCTTAGGTGATGACTCTCCCCGAAATGTTGCAAATTCAATTAAAATTATCTGGAGACACTGCGTATCACGCAGCACGAACGGAGAACTTCCCCACTTTGTTTTCTTAAAAATGTCACCCTCTGACATCACCAGTAGAAGCACTCCCCTAATTTGCATTGAAAGCCTGCGGAGAATAAAATGTATGCACTTTACAAATCTGCTCTCAGGACTCAAAGTCAACACTTACTAGCTATTTCTGCATTTCTGTGATAGGATAACAACCTTCCCTTTCGTCCAGCAAAATGTGCGAAACCAACACGGGTCAACAAAGAAATCACGCTAATTTTATTATTATCAAGAAGACGGTTGTTCATTTTCATAGATCACTATTAAAGTAACCTCCGGAATATATTATTTCACTTGTTTCATTGTTTCCTAACATAAGCCATGTTAACACGCAAGATCAGTCAGATTTTGCTTAATAATCATAGCAGCTAGAATCCACATAGCCTGGTACATTATACATTTCCATAGCAACAATCTGCAACCACCACATAGTCCATACCCTTACACTTCTGCAAATAATGGAGAAGTGTGCCGGCCAGAACAGAGCAGCTCTTTTCAGGTTTTTGACTTTCACTGATGCCTAAATTAAAAGATGCTAACAATTCAGACAATGAAAATGGACCAAAATGCATCAGGTGGACTAGAATCATGCAAACACTTTTCATTTCCATTCCAAGGGCAGTTGGACATGCAGGAGAAGGTGGGCAAATTCACTGTCATCTCCTTAACATGGTCAAGCCGACTAAGAACAAACTCTAATATGTAGAACCCCCCGCACGCAAATTTCCTTCACATGACAGCTAGGTTGCTAATGATCCCAAAGATCCAAATTACATGCTTCTTCTTTGATTCAGTGTTTCGGTGTTTGTTGAGAGGGTTTGAAAGGCCGGTTATTTGAGTGTTGTCAGGTAGGCCTTAGCAACTGTTGAGATTTCCTTCTATAGGAAAAAAAACTGAAAGAGTCTTGGACTTGCAAATAATGACAACCATTGGTGCATTGTTATCATTAATGATTAAATTATAATCTTGAACCTCTTGAAACTTTTTTTAAATCTATTGAAAGATACCCAGCGCAGACACAATGGATTTTTGTCACGAAAGGTCCCATTTGGCAATGAATAATTCAAAGGGTTTTTTTTTTCCTGTGGAATTGCAAAGCAGGTCTTTTGACTTATTTTAATGTTTTACAAATCGAGGTCCGCTATATTTTGCAATCAAGCTCAGAATGGATGAATTAATTCCATTGTTTGTAATGATTTATAAAAACGGTGCATCTAGTCTGAAATCTTTGTAAAGAGGTTGTGGCTGTGCTTCCAAACTCTTTCAATTGTAATGATTACACTAGTGACTATAGCGGCAAAAAGAGTACTATGGTATTATGACAGATATACAGGACGTTATCGCTTGTGCATTTTATGAGTTTGCAGTCTAGCATCTAGAATCTTCCACTACTTTTGCATGAGGTAGATAAAGATTATCTGCCGTTGTCGGTTTCCGCAAATAGCATTAATATGATTAGCAATTCTGAAAATTCCATGTGACTGTAGTCTGGATATATGTTTAGTTTTTCCTAGGATGTGGAATATTTTGTTTTTTTTCCCAGTCTCACTGCTGAGCATTGCACTTCTTGGTGAGATAACAATTTAGCTGTCTGTTACCAAGGCCGCTCTGTGAGTTCCCCTGGCAACAGCTTGGCAAATTTGCGGCAGGAATGTGCATTTATACCGATGCGTGCGGATCGTCATTATGGCCCCCAAATTTGCACCACAGCTCGTTAATCACGGGCCGGGATAGGCAGGCAATCAGTGCCTGAATGCAGTGCGAGGAAAATAAAGCCAGTTAAATCATGTTTAACATTCAGACTCTGCCCGTAGAGATAGGAGAAATGAACAAAAACGGGCTCTTAAAAAAAGAAGAAAAGTTCCACTTATCTTTGATTTGCATTCAGCCAGCTTGAATGGCGCTTAAGCCCATCATTTCATTCATTTGGTGCAAGAGCTCAGGACAATGGCTGCTGTAACAGGAGAGGCGTACAGTGCCTGACCTCCCAAAACGAGTCTTTTTAAGGCTGCTCAACGTCACTTGTGCAGTTGAACTCGGCCGAACCTAAATGCAGGTCTTTCCATAGATGAGCGTATTCTCTAAGAATGAAAGAGACTGTCCCGCCTTTCACACGCAAAATGGCGATAGGAATTGACTCGTAAGTCAGGAAGCACGTACCCCTCTTTTCCGGCCATCTCTGGCTTGATGGAGCAAAAAAATGTTTTTCTCTTTCTCTGTATAGGTGACTGCATATAAACGCAATTCCAATATGTATAAATGACAAATGATCAAAAACTGTCTTAGGAAAAATCCACTGAAATCCATTATGAAGATGGATGACTCCACCTGACAAGGCAACCATGTCCTTACAGGCAAATTCTGAGTAATGTCTTATTTTGTGGCTTTTAATCGTGTGAGTTAAAAGCTGCATGGACCACCAAGCCAGTTTAACCAAACGAGTATTTCACACCTGATCCACTGCTGGAATGTCCCGTTTGGTATTCTTCGTCCAACTGAGGAAAAGATACTGTTTTCGTTCATTTTGGCAAAACCTGGAGATAGGATTCCTTGCAGGAAATGGTGCCTTACGCAGAAACATACTTCCTGCAAAACGTTTTTGTTGCCACTGAGTCATTAAACGTATTGTTGATGCGCGCTGCTTTAATACGTGAAGGTGAGCAAATCAGATTACGATATCTGATGCCAACGAGAATTCCTTTTGTACATATAACCATTGGATAGCGAAACGTTAAGGTTGTTTTATTATTTTTTTAAAGAAATTTTGAATATTTATTAATGAGGCGCATCATGTTTGATCTCAGTTGTACCCAATGAAAATTAAACAGTGGGTTAAATGGCGTTGTGCGATGCATCTTTCATATATAGATAAGGAGTGTGAACAACCTTATTCTCCTCTTTGATGTTTCCCCCTGCCCTCGCGCCCTGGTGTCGGGAGAGGGCACCAGCCGAGCCAGTTTAGCGCCCCCACTTCAGCCGACTGCTATACAACCTCCAGTCACTCATTTATGTAGGTGCAGGACTTGTACATTCAACTATTATAAATTAAAAGGACCATGTCGTTTTAAATACCAAATTATCGTGCATTCAGATATTAATAAGTAAAAAAATAAAGCTGTAACCCCTTTTAAGGAAATAATCTGCTGTTTGTTACGCAATGCAAACTTTCTTACCTTCGTTTTGTTTTCGAGATGCTTACGAAATAACTTTTTTTTGGGTTACATTAAACCTTTTAATTGCTTTTACGTCATAATAATAATTGCTAAACAGTTTTCAAATATGTATACGACTAGATCCAGTTTATTGTATTCACTTATTTTGGTTTGCTTCAATAAAATGAACACATTGTAAAATAGGCCTATAATTAAATTGTACAGTTGGGCCCATTGAAAGAGACAGAGGTTTAAACTCCGGCTATTAAATATGAAAAATGTTACTGGTCTCTGAACATGGTACGTTTTTCCAATTAATGTAATTCGGCAGATGTCTGGCGACTAGATCTTTCATTTAACAACGGTGGCCCCTTTCGTGGGCAGTTGGTGTAATGATATTAATCACTACATCATTCGTCCTATAAAACATGTAATTACATATAGATATATTTACAATATTTCTTTAAGCCATTGGGGTTGTGAAACTTTAATGGAAATTGGTTTCACAAATCAGATGATAACGTTTCCTTTTCTTAAGATCTGATGGAAATTAAAGCGCTGTAGCTTCTGCGTCAATGAAAAATCAAGAAAATCGCTCTGGCATAAATTAGTATTTTGTTCTTCTAGCATAGCCGAAAACTGCTGTCATGTCCCTTATAAGAGAGATGACCAAAGTCGTCAGTGTCAAGAACGGGGTTCTAGATTGAATATAAGATAACCAACCAGTTTTGGTACTAATGTTTTTCTATTGTACTTCTGTTTATGATCATGATGACGATGATGATGACGATGACAATGTCGTAGGAGAGAGTTTGACAGGCTATTGGGGGGAACACACCTTAATAATTTAAATACAAAGTTCTATTTATTGAGGTAGCGGGAATGAATGAATCCAAATTCAATATTGGGGGGGTTCACGTCCCACCCACCCAGTCCCGATGATAATGATGATTATGACTATAATACTGAGTGAATGTGGCGTACCACTGTACCTACATTAAATATATTTAATGAATTTCAATGCAACGTGCAATGATTTTACTTTACAAAAATTTATTACGAAATTAGAATATAGAAAACATGGTTATAAGCTTTTCTTTCTCGTTATTTCAAAATTAACCCATAAGCAATGAAGGCAATGGAGAGTAGGCCGGGCGTAGCTAACTCCATAGCTATCTGCGTTTGGACAATAGCTGCATAAACTTTGTTCATGGTGAACGAGATACTTCATAATAACAGGTACTTCCTATTAATTAAATAAGACACGTCGGTGCTAAGCTAAACAGAGCCTCTCGTCCCTTTCTGAAACTTCGTACACCATGCACAGAATCGCTATTGGCGAAGCAATATAGACTACAAGTCTAAATAGGCAGAGGTAATACATATCCATACATATCGTCAAGATATATACAAATTAAAACAATGTGTACAAAAGTTCTATAAATGTCTCTTATATACAAAAATAGCTTAATATATTTTAAAAAATGATATGTTTGTTACAAATAGAATTTCTTATAATAAAATCCACGGAGATGGAAGCATGTTATAATTATTACGTCATTAATTTTTACAAAAAGGTTTTAAGTTCTTTGATTGGGGTTTTAGCATAGTTTGCGAGCATTTCTATAGTATTTCAGTAGCATTATAATGTAATAAGAGTCACTTTAAGAAATCGTATTCGTGGATGAATGCCCCAAGAGGTTGTTTCCCACGCTGTCAGTGGTTCGTGTCCATGTTTTCAGTCTTCTTAGCGCGTCTTTCGAGCACTACCGGGATTCAGGGGTCGCATCCTCCGGTGAGCCCGGCCCATAGGTCTTCAGTGGACTGCAGCGAAAGCGAAGTGCTTCGTGCTCTTGGAGGGCGTTTAGGCTCCTGTGTGTTTGTGCTGCTTTCATGCACGTACAAGGAATGGCAGAAAAATTACGTCTGAAAAGGGCAAAAGAAGAGAGTCAGTCAAATAATACCCTACATTTAAAAGCAGAAATCAGGTTTGTCACTTGTTAACACTACTACTTCTAATAGTTTTATTATTATTATTAACAATAATAATAATAATAATAATACCAACCAACCTGTTACACAAATAGTTAATAGATTTCAGAACCAGCTGGTGAAGTCCAAGAGCTCCTGTTCCTCTGGACTTAGTGGGTTATAAGATCCTTCATCAGACGAATAGGAGGATACCGGAGAGCCGGCCATAGAGTTCATGTCGTTGGAGTAATTCTGTGAAATGGTGGGAGATAGGACACCGGACTGAAAGGCAGCACTGACTGCATCATGTTCATCCAGGAGCTGCTGCAGAGCCCTAATGTACTCCACGGCCGAGCGCAGCGTCTCCACTTTGCTCATTTTCTTGTTGGCGGCGCCGTTAGGGACGTGCTCCCGGAGCGTGGCGAACCCGTTGTTGACCAGCTTCACCCTGTTTCTCTCCCTTTCGTTGCGTCTGGCCACCGCGTGTGGCTGTTGCTGAGGCAGGCTGTACCCAAACCCCGCAAAGTTGAGCCGCCTCTTGCACCTCAGCAGCTCAGGTGAAGAGGAGCGCTGCCTCTTCACTTGCTTGGACGCGGATTTTCCGCTGCATTGGCTGTCGGTCGGGCTGAGCTGGATGCTTTGTGCAGAAGTGGTGAAAAAGCAGGCAGGTGGGAGAAACTGTTGCTGGCTGACAGTTATTTCCATCTTAGAAGCGATGTCCTTTGAGTGCGGAGAAAAAGATCGATTGGATAAGGACACGTCGAAGTCCTCTTCGGATTGCTTGAAGGAAGCACGTTGAGCTCGTGGCGTTCGCGTGTAACTCAATGTGCACACTTCAATCTTTTTATTGGCAGTCGTGCGGGCTCTTGCCGTGCACACTCCCGAAACTGCAATGAGTGCTGCGAACGGGTACTAGCGGGGTTTATCAACACACTGGCAGCCCCACGCGCTGGCCTTGGCCACGCCTCCACGCGCTTATTGTATTCACCTTGCGCTCCGAACGCTGTTGCAATGCGTACGCCGGGCGCGTGCCACTCCAGCCCCTGAATAAACAACAGTCACCAAAGCACAACTGGGACCGGCCGCCAGACTCCAACCAGATGCCGTCCTGGCGCCCAATTGAAAGGCGTAAATGTTGTCTGCGATGCTCATTTCAAATCTTCAGATAACTGCCTTCATTTTACACATGCATCATTTCGAAATTAATACTTTAAGAAAAATACATATATGCCTATAGCTATATTGGGAGTATATTGCGGGAGAGTTTTGGACCATCTAATTCCATGCAAAGTTTTAAACCAGTTTTCACTTCAAACTATTGAATGTCGGCTGCAGAGGGATAGATTTACGTTTGTTGAGCTGAAAAAAATGACAGCAGGATGTCATGTCTCTTACATTTATTTATTGTTTATATATAAACAAAACATTAGTGGCGGTTTGTCAGGCGTGGCAGTTATATTGCTGAAAGAAATAATGCTAGAAGAAATCGTTATCCAATTCGGTGAATACACTTATAGCAACACATATGTAAACGTTTAATGTTTATAACATAGTTAAGAGCGACAGAAGCAAAAAAGTTAGGCATCGCCGTTCGACTGCTTGGGCTGTGAGGTACGAACTGTCCTTCTACAGTAGTGCTGAAAGACAGCGCTTTCTAGTCTCTTATGTATAAAACGGTAACCCAAAGCGCTGAATAAAATCTATCGAAGTCAAAACTAGATTGTGTTTTTTCCCCCTGTTGCATTTGCATCAGGTATAGCGGATCTGCTAAATTCGAAATCCTCGCGTCTTTATAAGATACTTGTCATGCAGGCTGAGAGAGATCTTAAGTTGCCCGTATATTTGGTAGAGCTTTAGAGCAACACCGGAGTCCCCCAGAGAAAAGCGCTTTGTCCGCTAGAGATGAATTTTCCACTTTCACTAAAACTAATCATCGTCGTCGTAGAGGCGTAACGGAGAGGCAAAGCTACGCAGCGCTCCTAAAAGACCTTGCATTAGAAGTAGTTTTGTGTACGATTTGTTACACCCTATTTTGTTACAGTGGGCGAGATACTCTGTATTTCGACAACTTTTTTTCTTTTAAAAGGAAGAATAAAAAGAATAGGTCTTTCACGGTGAACAAAACCGACCGACTCTACTCATGGCAACGATGAATGACTGGAGGGGAGAGAGAAAAAAAATACAATAAATTGTGCAATTTTTCTGTGTTGGCTGAGCATTCAAGATCAAGCCAGCATTCAAGACCTCCCCCCAATCCTCCAACTTTTCTTTCCTTTTTTCTTCTTTTTTGGCACAGCAAGAGAGTTTAGAAAAGAAGCGTGGGTTCTATTCAGTCCCTTGCCCCGCCCCCACACAATAGCGGGGCTTTCTGAAACCTATCTACTATGCGCCGTCAGCGCTGTTCCAAAGTCCAATTAGCGCTGTGTAAAGACTTTCTTTCTTCTACGTTTCCCCCAGAAGCAGAGAGAGAGAGATCCGTCCATTTGGACGGTTCCAGTCATGGCTTGGTGTAATAATTAATATGACAACTGGACGCTTCAGTTTGTATAGAAATAGCTCTGTTCTTTTCGCTTACTTTCTGAGAAGTTGGTCGTCGCTTGGACGGACGAAACTCTGTGAATCAAAACTCATCAGTATCCATTTCTCCCGTTCACAGTCTCCAAAAATGTGCAGTTTATTGTGAATTTGCTACTTGTTAAGATTACGTTGACTTAATTTCAAATGCGTATGAATCTTGCCGAAGTAGGGAATGGATCAGATATGTCCTCTTGAGAAACTAAATAGTCTTTTTTCTGTGTCGGGCTGCGGCAGGTGTTTCGTACTAAAACTTTTGAACACAGAATTTCTTGTTAGGAAAAGATTTTACATTCTGGTAATGAGTCATTAATCAAGCGATCCAAAGACCCACCGTCCATAAACCCAGGTCTGCTCATATTAAATTGCAAATCTTTATATATCGGCTATTCTATGCGGATGTATTCCTATATTAGTTTTCAATTTATTCGCAGATCAGCTGTGGATTGAAAGCGCAGGAGGAGAGGCGAGGGAAGGCGATGGAAAGTATATTGTTGAGTGGTGAAGTGGACTGGACGAAAGTCGGGAGCCGTGGCTGCAGCCGGTCGTGTGTCCCTTTGTACAGCCACGCGCCCCCCTCCCGACTGGGCGCGCGCTTGGCTCTGATTAAGCCAAGAAAGCCATGATAATATACTTGCAGTCCAGAACATGTACTATGGAGTCGATGGGAATTTTAAATTTAACTGCATTTTATTCCTTTCATAAAGCTTTAGTCATGTCGAGAACAAAATAGTTCATACTTTAATAACTTAATACATTATTTTATGTATTGGACACTTCAGGTGGATCGCAAATGTTGGGTCAAGTAATGATTTACATTACACATATGGCGAGACAAGCAATATACACCGAATTGCTGTCGTTTCTTTAAACTAGCGATTTGTAACTGATAACAAAAATCCGAATAGATGTGTTGATCAAATAGCCAGGGGATTCCGCATGGCCGCACTAAGAAGGCGCCGTCTTTTATTTATTTTGTTAAACAGGGAAGAGAGGCGGCAGGTGCGATTCCAGGTGCCTGTAGCTTGAACACTTTACGAAATCAGTCATGCTACATGCGGCTCTTAAAGAACAGCTTTCACACTTGTTGAAGCATGCCAGCCACTTAAAATGGAACGCAAGCGCCGCCTATCGGTTAACGAAAAAAAGTCCCACATGCGTAAAGAACTGCCTTTGCAAACTACGCGTGGGTTCTCATTGAAAGCATTCAAATGAAAAGATCCAATAGAGACTTGGAGCATGAAAACATTGTTTGTCGTTTGTGTATTTCAAGAGGACTTTGGCAATTAGCAGACAGCCTCACTGGCGTTGAAAGACGGGTACTCTGGTAGGCCAAGCCTACAGACAGATGTATTATTCAGTTACTTTTTTGAAACGTCATAGTTATTTGCTTTGATTACTACAGCCTAATCTAGCTCAATTTGAGGAACTGGTCAGAAAATGACCCGTCATACTATTAATAAAACCAAGAACAAAGCAGTACAACCAAGGGCGTAGAATTAGCCTGGACGGTGGGGACATGTCCCCACCAATATCCAGCAATTATTTTATTGTCCCCACCAATAATTTTATCCGCTCCAAAAAAAAAACAAAAAAAAACGCTCCCTCAGCGTCTCATTAACCTAGACGTACAGAAAGGCTTAAATCCCGTTCTCTACTCGAGTCCTCCCGCCCCAAACACATATGGGCCAGTGTGATTGGCTGTGCCTTTCCCTGCTGTCACGTGGCACGTGTTTGGTTGTTAATACAAAACTGCAAGGAAATGAACTTTCCAGTTCTGTGCAAGACTCAGGTGTGACGTGGGTGAAAAGCATGTGTTTGGCTCCTTCACATAGGAGCAATTGAGCTGTTGTGTGGTACCTAAGAGTACTTCATGTTTAGATGTAAACTCACAGCTTACGGGGGGGGGGGGGGTTTAGGTGGGTGTTAGATTTATACGTCCCCACCAATGTCAAGACCAAATCTACACCCTTGAGTACAACAAATCTTTATCAGCTTATATTTCTTGCATACAGTTTTATACATTACACCTGCCGTTTACACATAGTATTCTATGTGGATACTTAGGCAAAAGACTCGAATCTGCAAACTCTATCGAAGGTGCTTCCAAACAGACCTGGTGTTTATGGCTTTCAATAGGCCATCTTACGAAATAGAACATTTTCAGTTATTTAATTGTCGACAGAAACTTACTATGGCTTCATCACAGAATTCATATATGAATAGAAGATTGACAATATGTCTGAATTATTTTGGAATTCCATAAAATAGACAACGTCAGAAATAGGCTGATCACATAAACCTAAAGATCAATTTTACGAATTGGTTGTACATTTGAATGCTTTACAATATATTCTAGGCCTATAACATTTTGTATGTTTAGTTGACACTCAGATTACTTACATGACCGTCCTTTTGGCGTAAGTATAATTCAGCAAAAAAAGTGCGGCACTTATCTCGCATTAAAAAAACATGACTTTAGGCCACTATTACAAATATAAAATTTTACTGCCATCTAGTGTCACTAAATTGCAATCGTTTTTTTCCACAATATGAGTGCACAGTAGCGCCTGCAGAACAGTTTGACTGGGTGGCCGTCATCAGGCCTATCGATATGGGGCCCTGCCCACCCCTTAGAGCTGCCCCTGCTTGCCGGACACGAAAGTGTATTTGACAACTAACTCTGCTTACTCTCATTACGTTTCAAAACCCTCAGAAACAGTCTATATCAAACAAATACGACGTGTCCTACAAATCATACTAGCTTACGGCGTTATAGATAGAGCATTGTCCAGCAAGTTCGCGTTTGTTTGTAAGATTTGAGTACATCATTAGCCAGTTTGTACTGTGTGGGTTTTCAATGCCGAATACTGCTGGTGTCTGATTGCTTTACAAGCTTAGAGGAACGTGTATGTTGCATGCATTTATATCCGTGAACTATAACCGCTATCCCGGAGACTGCGGGCGCAAGGCAGGGAACAACCCAGGATGGGGCGCCAACCCATCGCTGGGCACACTCACAC
>JAAGVU020000001.1:10534443-10564426 GCA_011763525.2 Mormyrus iriodes
TCCACACACATGGAACCCGGGCAGAGACGTGAACCCCGATCCTAGAGGTGTGAGGCAACAGTGCTAACCACTGCACCACCCTACGTGAAGTCATCTGTGAGAATAATAATAAGGACCAGAGGCGGCTACCCAGCTCATGACAGGCCCATATGCAGCAGAACCGCAGAGAAAAGGGGGTGTGGCGTCACGTGCTGCTGTTTAATAAGCGTGAGGTGGAAGAAGTACACAAAAACACAGCAGTACCTAACATTGCTGGAAGAGAACCATTGAAGCTGGATGATGGACGCTGGATTACGCAAAACCAGCCTGGATAATGGCATACAGGTGACACTTTATACAAATAATTAAAATTATGTCAGTAGATTGTAAACATAATGGAGTGCTTGTATTTTTTTAACTAGCGCTGTATTCAGAAATAAGAACTACATAAAATTATTTTTCCTTATTATTCAGCAAAGGCGACAACAACAGCAACAATAATAATAACAATAACAACAACAACAATAATAGCCATCAATAATTAATAGCCATATTTGAATTAGAATTAGAATTTAGAGTTTAATATACGGAAATCGGCGTTAACTTAATCATGCTGTGAAATTTTACTAAGACTCGTTGTACTTCACAATAAATATCTATCCTATTCTTATCCCGGGCTGGAAAAACTGCTCTAACCTGTCAAACTTTTCAATGACAAAAGCATAAGGTTGTGATGCATGAATCCTTGCCCTGACCGAGACCAACAGTCTCGTGATATATTACTAATATTTTAATAATATGTATTCAGTCGCGTTCCGAAAAACTTAAGAGATCATAGAGTGCACAGCAGGCAGGATATTGGAGAATGTCCAGCATTTTTGGTTATATATTTGTAGGGAATAGATGTATTTTCCTCCAGGGAAACTTTTATGCGTAAGAATTCTATGTGTTACTTTCTAATAACGTTTTAAAATAAAGTGCAAACGTTTTCCGAATCACCGCTGTTTTCGAAGGGTCCACACTCACGCTCAGCTAACAATGTGAACTCTGAACATATTGTAGGCAATACAATTATTCTAATCACAGATTCAAATGTGTTTCGTACGTTCAGATTTTAAACAATTAACAACTTGTTAATTTAATTTTTTTTTTAAAGTAAATAGCTATTATTTATGGTAGGATTAGTTTGTTGGTTAACTTAGGGTATTCCTCAGTGATCTGTTTCTACAATAGAAATTTAAATATTCGGTATTATTGTGGTTGACAGTTTTACTTACTTAACATTTTCTTTATCATTCTTTGTCGTATGGCCTTCACAATGTTAGCAAGGCCGGCACGTGAACAGATGGTTTATCAAATAAGTTGCAGTCGTCATGCATAATCTACAAATGTCAGTAATATCTCGTTCTTTAAATAGTTCATTTTGATAGCCCAGAAATCTAAATGTACGTGTTGGCCAGCTTAAACACGAGGGAATTTACGTGTCGTCACAGGATATGAACATGCAGCCATCAAAGCTTGTGCCCCCAGCTGTTTTGCTGCCCTGACTTTTAGTATAAAATGTCTTTGGGAAAATGGGGGCATGCACCTTTAAATTTCATCTTCAAACGATCGCTTGGTTACCCCTTAAAAACGCGCTGATTGCTGAGAGGGACAGTCTGTACGTATCTGTAAATCATTCTTCAGTGTAAACAGGCAGTGCCTGGGCAGCTGGACATTGCTAGTGTCAGAATCTGTTGCGGCACATGTGGTCCCTGTTACCTTTCACGTGGCTGGCGCCATCCCAGTGAGGGGCATATTAAGAAGAACAGCGCCTGACAGGGGTCTTCAGATCGCCGTTCAGCTATGAGTATTAATATAACAGTACAGTACAACAGAATATCAAAAAATCTAAATATCAATTCAACAATGGAAAAAACAGACAGCGTTGTGAACAGAAACTATCAGCTAGATAAATTGTGAATATTATTACACTGCTAACTTTCTAGCTTGACTGTTCATGTGGAGTGCAGGAGTTAAAGTGATTTGAGACAGCAAGTCAGGAGTGACAGCTCAGGGCTCTGTGTGCCTTTCTCCCTTTTTTTGGCAGAACTCCATGTACCTTGAGGAGGACACCAACAAGGTGGGGGTGGTGTCCTGCATTTTCTCCCTGAAGGAAGAGGTAGGGGCTCTGGCCAAGGCCCTCCGTCTGTTTGAGGTAGGTGATGCATGTATGAATGCACACACATATGCACATGTGTGACATAAACACATGCATGCAGATATAAGTACAAATACATACAAGTAACATGTTCAAACTGACAACATATAATACGGTAAATAACATTTCATGGTGTCCTACACGTATAAACGTGTACCAGTGAGATATATGCTATTATTATGGTTGCATAGTCACAGTGATGATGCAACACATTTTCAGTGAGACATCAAGATGTTATTTCTACATACCTTTGGAAAGACAACAAAGCTGTTTTTTTTTCCCTAAAGAGTTAAAGATGGACATCTGTTTTCAAGAAATTGTGGGTGGGGGGAGTGCCCAGGGTCTTTGTAGAGTCTAAGAACTCAAATCCTTATGAGGGCAAAAATGTGCATGCATTTGATTGGACAGAAAGGCGGTGTGAGTGAGGTTTTGCCAAACACTGACTGGTTATATTTTGGTCGTATTTCTTGCTATAGTGGAACCTCCTGTGCAGGCAGTTAATGATTGGCTATGTCGGCTCCCCACCCACTAACAGCCGATTTAATTGGTGCCATTAGATTGGGGGTGGTGGTAGGATTGCAGTTTCTAATAGGACGGGCTGTACATTAGAAGCAGATGGTACTTCTTGGTTTTAGAACACTAACGTAAGCTGTATGCTTTGCCTATGGAAGTGTTGAGCTCTGTGCCCAAACTACACTATATAGACAAAGTATTAGGACACCTGGCCATTACACCTACAGGATCTTTTATGACATCCCATTCTAAATCCTTAGGCAGCAATACAGAGCTGGTCCCCCCTTTGCAGCTCGCAATCTCTGTTCTAGTTCATCCCATAAGTATTCGATGGGGTTGAGGTCAGGGCTCTGTGTAGGTTAGTTAAGTGCATCCACAGCAAACTGACCCAGCCATGTCTTTATGGACCTTGCTTTATGCACTGGGGCACAGTCATACTGGAATAGAAAAGGGCCTTCCCCAAACTGTTCCCACAAAGCTGGAAGCATAGAATTGTCCAAAATGTCTTGTTATGCTAAAGCATCAAGAGTTCCCATCACATAAACTAAGGGACCTGTATGAAAAATAATCCCATACCATTATCTCTCCTCCACCAAAATTTACAGACGGCACAATGCAGTCAGGCAGGTAACGTTTTTCTGGCATCTGCCAAACCCAGACTCATCCATCAGATTGCCAGACAGAGAAGCATGATTTGTCACTCCAGAGAACACATTTTCACTGCTCCAGAGTCCAGTGGAGGTATGCTGTACACCACTCAATCCAATGCTTGGCATTGCACTTAGTGAATGCGAGACTTGCACACAGCTGCCTATGGAAGCCCGTTCCAGCTAGGGTTAATGCCAGAGGAAGTTTGGAATTCTGCAGTTATTGAGTCAACAGAGTGTTGGAGACCTTTGCACACTATGCGCCTCAGCGCTCGGCGACCCCACTCTTATTTTATGTGGTCTGCCACTTTGTAGTTGAATTAAACGCTTCCACTTTGCAGTAATACCACTTACAATTGACCGTGGAATATCTATAAGGGAAGAAATTTCACAAACTGACTTTTTACAAAGGTGACATTCTACGACAGTACCATGCTTGAATTAACGGAGCTCTTCAGAACGACCCATTATTTCACAAATGTTTGTAACCCTGACTGCACGGTTAAGTGCTTGACTTGATACACCTGTGGCAATGGGTCTGAATGAAACACCTGAAATTATTAAGAGGTTGAATTGAATTGAATTGTGGTATGTCCCAGTACTTTTGTTCATATAGTATATGTACAGCACTATGTTCTGCTACTTAAACAGTTATCTCAGTCCCAGTTGTGTGCAGTTTGAACCTCACAAAGTTCTACTTGATGTATAACCCCACTGGTGATAATTAGGATTAGGGATTGTTCCTTAGTGTGAACCTTGGTCATTTTGAGTTTTCCCAGATTTGTTCCTTCACATGCCCTTCCCAAGAATGTACAACTGGTGTCAGAGGTATCTGCAAGGAGCCAATGTCTATCCAAGAACATCGGGAGAGTTGACAACATTTTCACAGATGAAGGGAGTGCATAATGACCCTGTAGCCTCCAGAGAGCTGTCTTATGGTTGGGAGACCAAAATTTGAATCAGGCCATAGCAAAAGTATTGTTTTTAATGGAAAAGTTCTCATGCAGATTATGAACATTCTAGAATCAAAACAACACATTGGCACTAGTCCATTATTTTGGACTGTCCTTTGGATATTTACACTATTGCACCATGATTCTTTGCATAGGGCTGTGACTCTTTGAATTATCTCCAAAATTGCAATACAGTACCAAAACATGGTTACCTGTTCTCTTGTCACTGTTTGGGATATTGTGGGTTATGTTGTGACCAACTAAAAACATGGATGGTCATGGCAACCGGATGCTGAGCAGTTCAGCTTCTCCTACTTTACTGGGATTGCGACAGGATTTCTAGGGCTGTGAGTTATAACCTTTGGCTGTCTTGATGTGTTTGCACATGTGCAAATGCACATTTTTGTGTGGCGCTTTTGTATAAAAACATGTGTCTATCTGTGCAACGCCCCCCTCCACCCCGTCATTCCCACCAGAGATGAATACAAACCGAATGTTGTCCTTGCAGTAAACATGAAAGACTTATCCGCACCAATGAACTTCTGCATCACAGCTCCACCTTCTCCTCTACCCCCACACTCCCCAACATCACTCCCTCCCATGCCAGGGTCCTGCCTTGTAGTCACCACTCCCCCCCAAATGCCCAATGGTCACTCACTAGCTGCTGCTCCCACTTGTCCCTTCTCCAACCATAAGACAGTTTCTAGCAAATGCCTACAAAATAGAACAGCCCCAGACTCCTCCTCTCACCCACACCAAACACACGCAACAGCAGGACGTAACACCACCCCACCCCAAAGTGGTCCATTAACTTGTGGATCCCATATAAATCAGCTTCTTTAAACAAAACCATACTCCCACCTCATTTACATTTATTCAGTGTTTGGGGCTGGATTTTCTTTGCTTTTGTTGCATTGGTAACACTTTCTATGAATGCCATGTCTATAAGATTCTATGAACACACTCATAGCACATTATAAAGCATTAATAAAGCATTATAAACATGGCTATAAATATTTCTACAAAGGCATGACATTGTCATCATGTTTATTATGCATTATGAATGCTTTATGAAGCTGTCATCTATAATACATTATAGATACCTTCATAATGCAGTACAAAACATCCTTAATTCTTATACCAACCATTTGAATGCATTATGAAGGTATCTATAGTGCATTATAGATGAGAGCTTCATTGGAGTATTATAATCAACATTATAATGCCTTATGACTGTCAATAGAAGATGCTGTAAAGCTGTGTCATGAATACACAGTGGACAGTAGGTAGTAATGTCCTCAAAACGGTATTTTAATGGTAATTAAAGATTAACAAATCATTACGTTAAATAGTAACCAGTTACAGCCTGACTGTACATACACTGCTGATTACTTCAGCCATCATGAAGGTAAAGTAGTGGATGGTCTCCACTGCAGGAGAAGGGCATCAACCTGACACACATCGAGTCACGGCCATCACGCCTGAACAAAAAGGAGTTCGAGTTCTTCATCAGCGTGGACAGCAGCTGCGCAAAGGCCCTGGACCAGGTCATCGAAGGGCTGCGCACACAGATCAGCGGCCACGTGCACGAGCTGTCACGCGATAAGACGAAGCACACAGGTGCGTGGGTGCGTGCATGCATGTGTGTTTGTGCGTCTACAGATGTCGTGGCTGAAAACCACGGCTCAACCTTTGACGCACTTCAATCAAAATAGTTGGCTACAGTGAAAATTCTGAACCGACCAAAGTTTATAGCTGAGCCTAAAATAACGATAAAGCAACAAT
The DNA here is from genome assembly GCA_011763525.2 of Mormyrus iriodes. NCBI lineage: Eukaryota > Metazoa > Chordata > Actinopteri > Osteoglossiformes > Mormyridae > Mormyrus > Mormyrus iriodes. The sequence goes on from JAAGVU020000001.1 coordinate 10,540,521, forward strand.
CATCTTTAAGAATGAAACTAATACATCATTGCTTAGGCATCGCAAATTTCTGAAAGCTACTGGCCTCTGTCTAAATTCTATAGCAGGCTTGGTATAGACTGAGATTTAATGGACCAGCATTAGATGGCTGAAGATGAGCAGACCCAGAAGCTACCATAGCCCAAGCGCCTGAAATACGGAAAGTGATTCAGCAGGGAGCAGGCCAGACACCAAGAATTTCAGGCTGGGCAACAATTGTCCCTGAGGGGACTTAGGCTGTCCAGTGGCCTTATTCACAGATTATTGGTTGTTTCTGCTAATAACATTAGTTTAGCTACTGAGGACAAACAGGCTCCCTGGAGATGAACAGGGTACCAGTGTCCCCGACTCCAGAGGAGCCCTAATAGGGTCACTACCCACTCAGGAAACAGACAAGTGGTCTCCTCAGAGCTGCTCCAAACAGGGCAGGACCCCAGTGAGTCTGCACACAGCATAATCTGCTGTTTTATGCAACTTAAAAAACGTATTTATGACTTGTGGAGAGGCCTTGTATTGGGGTTGCTTTTGTCTGGAGTGCCCTGGGGGGGGCCGGCTGGTTAAATGTATGTAGGAAGCTTGACATGAGGGAGCTGACAGGCCATAAATCCTTCGGCTCTGGGTGTGCGCCCCCAGGGACATGCTAGTCAGGGTCCATGTGCAATGTTGCACAAATGTTGCTGTATATCAGCTGAACCCCCAATAAGTTCAATTCAATTAAATTCAATTTAATTAATTTGTATAGCGCATTTTCACAACCTTACATTGTCTCAAAGCACTTTACATTATCCCCAACCAAAGCCCCCAGTGAGCAAGCCAGAGGTGACAGTGGCAAGCAAAAACCTAGAAGGAAGAAACCTTGGGAGGAACCAGACTGAAAGGGGGAGCCCATCCTCCAGGGGCTGGCAGAGGAGGTCAAATGAGTCCCAATTCATACTGTCCCAATTTTAGCATTTAAGTCTCAAAGCGGAGGGCAGGCAGGTTATGGCAGGCAGGTGCTGGTGCTGCTTCAGATGGCAGGACGAACAGTGGTACAGCAGCAGGGCATGCAGGAGAGACATCACAGGCAGGAGGGTGAGCAGGCCGGAAAGACGCCATAGGTAGTGGAGACGTCGCAGGCAGCAGGGTAGGCAGAATATCTTGATAATTTGGGGTCTCCGGGCAGCACACCCCAGGAGGAGTAGGGGAAATAAAATGTGCAATTAGCCAAGTAGAGGAGACTACAGGCAGTGTGAACAGTTAGATGAGTACAATATGTAAGCTCCAGCAGATATGGCTATAGCAGCATAAGTAGGAGGGAGAGGCAAGTGGGAACACAGGCATGGGGAGTCCCTGAAACGTCAGCACTCCAATTCCACAAGGGAGCGTGAGACTAGAGTGACAGCACTGACAGTTCAGTTCATCCAAAGCCAATGGCACGATCCCCACCTGCTCTGCACCTCACACTGTAGGTCTAACTGGGAGTGAGCAGTTAGGTAGAGCTAAAACTAGAGTCCCTATAAGCTAGACTATACAAGTGTGTTTTTAGTCTAGACTTGAGTCTTTAGTCTAAACATTGAGAGTGAGCCTGAATCTTGCCCATCCGCTGGAAGACTATTCCACAGCTGTGGAGCTCTGTAAGAGAAAGCTCTGCAGCCAGTCATAGTTCTTTCTACCCTAGGTATTAATAGATATCTTGCTCCTTGAGATCTAAGCAAATGAGGAGGGTTGCAATAGGCCAGTAGATCCCTAAGGTATTCTGGTGCAAGGCCATTCAGTGTTTTATAAGTTAATAGCAGTATTCTGTAGTCAATCCGAGACTTAACTGGAAGCCAGTGAAGGGAGCACAGAACAGGGCTAATATGATCAAGTTTTTTAGTATTTGTAAGAACTCTGGCTGCTGCATTTTGCAGTAACTGAACTTTATGTAAGGATCCAGATAGGCAACCAGAAAGGAGGGCATTACAGTAACCCAGTCTTCTGAAGCTTGGCTATGTTCCATAGATGGTAGAACACAGTTCTAGTTATACTTCTTATGTGAGCATCGAAACATAAATCTGAATCAACCAGGACACCAAGGTCCCTGACCACTGTGTTAGGCTGAGTAGGAAGAGCACCAAAGTTGAGGTTGTCAAACTTATTTCAAGCAGCCTTGGGAGCAACTAGCAGTACTTCTGTCTTTTCTGTGTTTAACATAAGGAAATGTTTTGCCATCCAATACCAGGTATCTTGTAGACAGTCTTCTAAACGAGAGAGCTGTGATGCATCATCTGGTTTAACAGATTGTTCACGTGGACAAACTGATAGCGATCAGTTAAATAAGAGCGAAACCAAGAGAGAGCTGTCCTCTTAACGCCAACCACAGATTCTAGTTGGTGCAAGAGAATATTATGGTCCACAGTATCAAATGCTGCAGTTCAAGTAGTACCAACAAAGATATGCAGCCACGGTCAGAAACTATAAGAATGGACTGTAACTATATCTCACCTGGCTCACCATGATGCTAAACTGAATAAATGATTATGGGTAAGCACAGATGGATGGATGGATGGATGGATGGATACATAGATGGATGCATGGATGTAGGATGGATTGAGAGAAACTAGATCTAGTACCATATTATTATTTTAAGTACTCAAATAAACAAAAAGGAAAAATGTCATTTTAGCTTATGAACATCTGGAAAACATTCCCACTTACGTCTAATGATTTAGGAGGTATAAGGTTGAGAACCAGATGTCTAAATAGCCTGCTATTTAAAAAGCTGTTATTGATTTTGTTAACAATTTCAGGCTAAACACGTTTAATTATGTAAAGAAACTGCATTGTAAAATAGTTAGAAATAGCATCACTTGTGCAACACTGACCTCTTCTGGACAAACATATTTAAGCATTTCTAAATCCTCTTATTTTCATCCTGAAGCCCGAGTACATGACGTTTGATCAGGACAACGATGATAGTACACCTGCAGTGTGAAGCTCAGGGATGCTGTATCCTTTGTCTTTACAGTGCCCTGGTTTCCCAGTACCATCCAAGACCTGGACCGTTTTGCCAATCAGATCCTGAGCTACGGTTCGGAGCTTGACGCTGATCATCCTGTAAGGAAGAGGACGCTTGATTAGAACATTTGGTTGCCAATACCACTTACAAATTTAGAGTTTTTACCTTATTTGAATACAATATCAAGGAGTGTGCAAATCATGGGTGATATCTTAGCCTCGTCTTTTCATTACTGGTGTATTAGGTGTTGATAGAGCACTAAATAATTATAAAACCTTCAGGATCAAAGTCAATTAATTTGTCATTATGTACATCCCTGCTAAAAAAGAATGACCAGCATCCCAGCACCAAAACACAACAGAGGCTGGTAACCATGACCTGCAGAATGCATGCCAGTCATTCTGGAAATACCAGCATGTGCTGTGTTTTGATGCTGGTATGCTGGTCATGTTTTTTAGCAGGGATGTACAACAAAATGAGGTGGAATCCTGGAGCTTTTGGCTGCCTTAATTATTTTATCGAATTTCCTTCCCAATCATCTAATTTCCAAAGCCATTAAAGACTCATGTTGTGCTGAGCTTAAGAATCTGACAACTGGATCTTAGGCACCAGTGGATAGGTTACAGTCACATTCACAGGGCAGGCTTAAGGTAGGCGGCAGCTGAAAGGCACTTCCCGTTGGGCGTTTTGTGACTTCCTGTTGCCCGTGCCCAGCTCCACTGGCACCCCACCGCTATTCGGCGGGGGTGTTGCGCTGCATGTGCGTGACTCACGCTGCGATCATAGCCCTTCTCCCGCTCTCCTTTCTTATGTTAACAAGCGTGCAAATTGATGCCATTACTTTAATCACGACCCTATAATTAAAGATGATTACTCCTGTTCCCACTGCTGCAAAACAGAAAAAAACATTCAATACAGGTAGGAGAGGTGCCACAAAGGGTCCCCTTTTGAACATGTTTCATCTCTCCCATGGTGGCAGGAGATATGAAATTCTGCCTTATCAAATGACAGGGGGGTTGCCGCTTTGCTGGAGGTGTGCAGGTATGGATGGCAATAGTGGCCATTGATTGCTTTTGTCTGAATTTCAGGGCTTTACAGACCCCGTATACAGAGCTAGGAGGAAAGAGTTTGCTGACATCGCCTACAACTACAGACAGTAACTATCAAACCCAAGTCAGACTGTGGGAACCGTGCTCTTTCTCTCTCTTTCTTCTGTTTCCTCCGTCTCTCCCCCATTCATGTCCACACAGGGGTTGAGAAGCGATCATTGCTCTTTGATCTTTCATCTCTAGGCACCCCCCCTCCCCCCAACGATCTCCCCCCCTTTCACTTTCACGCTCGGCTGAGCCTGCTTATCAAAAATTACCTCCACTAAACAAAAGGGGGACAAATTGCAGAGAGTGGGGAGGGGAGGATTTAAAGCTACGGGCTTTGTTATCATAATGGTGGGGTATTATGCTCTGTCAGTACAAAGCAGCACTGAAGCAGTGCACATTTACATAGCAGTGGGCCTGTACTGCCAACTAATAGAATAATGAAGTGTTTCCTACCTAGTCCTCACCCACTGCAAAGGTGTTTGCATCTGCGTGTGGCTGTGTACTGTGTGTGTGTGTATGCATGTGTAATTATGAGGCTGTGTGTCCATGTGTACGCATCTTGCATGCTTTTTAGTTATTGTGTAACAGCATGTTAGTGGGAGTGTGTTCATGTGTGTGTGCAGTTTGAGTTGTCTGTGTATGCATGTGTGACCGCACACACACAGGTTTGTATTATAATGTCCCCATAATGGGGTAACTCCTGTTACTTTTTAGCTTGTGAGGACATTTTTCAGGTCCCCACAATATAAACCTCAATTTTATAAAAATTTATGAGTTCAATCAAAAAATTAAAATTACCAGAAGTCTTGCATTTTGTTTGGTTACTTGTGGTTGAGGTTAGGTCTAGGTTAGGGTTAGGTTAGGGTTAGGGTTATGGCCATAGAAATGGATAGAGAGTCCCCCAGTGATAGGAATATATGAACTGTGTGTGAGGGTCATGTATATATTATATTGTGGGGACCAAATGTCCCCACAATGTGATAAAGACCTGTTATTTTGACATTGTGGTAACCATTTTTTTGCCCCCCACAAGGGGAAATTCAATTTTATAAAAATCTGTGACTGCAACCAAAACACTAAAAATGCTAAAAGACTTGTATTTTCTTTGGTTACTTATAGTTAAGGTTATGGCTGGGTAGTGGTTAAGGTTGTCATAAATGCGATTTGGGTTTTTCCCACAGAAATGAATGAAGGGTGCCCACAAATATATGAATACAAACATGTGTGTGCAATGTGTATGCATAGACACTCTGTCAGATTCAAGGAGCCCAGCACTTTATATGGGCCTCTGAATATGAAGAATTATAATTCAAACATTCAGGGAATATTGTACCATCCCCCCCCACCACCACCACTTGGCAAATTCTATTTACTCGTATAGCTTTATACTGAAAGTGGCGATCACGAGCAGGGGGGCCCAAGGTGATATTCTGTTAGGGGGCCCAGAATTTCCAGCTACGCCCTTGTGTCTCTGTCCAGTGGTCAGACCATCCCCAGGGTGGAGTACACGGAGCAAGAGAAGGCCACCTGGGGGACGGTGTTCAAGGAGCTGAAGACCCTGTACCCAACGCATGCCTGCCGCGAACACAACCGTGTCTTTCCCCTGCTGGAAAAGTACTGTGGGTGCAGGCAGGACAACATCCCACAGTTGGAGGACATCTCGAACTTCCTGCAGTGTAGGAGAATCGGAAGCTTCATGTTATCATGTCACATAGTCATGCGTTTGAGAGTCTAACCATCTGCTAGACCTTTCGTTGAATTTTGTGTCCCCCATAAACACAAACACACTCATACCCATAATCCCTCTCTCTATCGCCCAGCATGCACTGGATTTCGGCTCCGTCCTGTGGCTGGGCTCCTTTCATCCCGTGACTTTCTCGCCGGCCTGGCATTCCGGGTCTTCCATTCAACGCAGTATATCCGACACTCGTCCAAGCCCATGTATACCCCAGAGCCGTGAGTATCTCCACTATCTTGCTGGCCCATTATAATGCCATTTATGGCACCACTGATGTCCCACACTAGACTAGACCATAGAACCATAGAACTTCACAACAACTGTAGGGTAAACTATAAGGCTGCTTAATATTGAGGAAAAAATCCACATTGCGATATGTGAAATTTTTGAGATTAGTATCACAATATGCATAAAACAAAAAAAGAGTTGAAATTTATGAAAAATATAGCCAAATAGAGTCTCTGAAATAAGTTAGTGGTGTGGCCATGAGTTGTGCTAACAGACACAAATCAGTGCTGACAAATCATCTGCTTTTGCTCAATATCGTCTCTATGGAATCCCAGTGAGTCTGACAGCAAGGACTAAAATGATTTTGATTGTATCGGAGAGCATATGCAGAGCTCATGCGAAAGCAGCAGCGGTAAACTTTACACAGATTTTTTAACATACACTATATAATCTTGAAAAGGAACTATCATTAAAATTACAAAGCTTACTAAGTTTTGTTTCATATGGAAGATTGAAAATGTTTCAGTTTTATTGATGTTCTCAATCCAGCTGATTGTCGTGGTCCTTGAGATGTGACAATTGCACATACATAACATGCAATGTCGATATTAATATTGTACATTGTGTGACTCTAGTAGACTATGGATAGATGTGGAAAGGATTCACATGTAGAATAAAGCTACATATCTCTATGGTATGAAGAAAAGAGCATGAGAGCTTTGACCCAAACATGCGCCTCTCCCCACAGGGACATCTGTCATGAGCTCCTGGGACACGTCCCTCTATTTGCTGACCCTAGTTTTGCCCAGTTCTCACAGGTACGGTAAACAGAACTAAAGACACTAAATAAATACAATAAGGGTCAGTATAAAGCAATGGTTCCCAATCCAGTCCTCGGGGACCTGCAGACAGTCCACGTTTCTGCTAACAATGTGGACTGTTTGGCAGGGAGCTGGGAGGAAGCAAAAATGTGAACCTTCTGTGGGTCCCTGAGGACTGGCTTAGAAAACAGTGGTGTAGAGCACTTTTACTTTAGACACTAAATCTATGTTTCATACTGAATGCCATCAGCGCACCACCAGCATGGAAAACAGTCGATATAGATCAGCATCACTATACCATCACTAGTTCATGTCACTGAGGTATATAATCAATATAGAACACCATCGCTGATGACCCCATCACAACAGCATTTGATTTTCACCTCTACAGGAAATCGGTCTTGCCTCTCTGGGAGCTCCTGATGAGTACATTGAAAAGCTTGCGACTGTGAGTATAAATGAACTTCTTCATCCTCCTCCACCAAAGCTTCCCTGCTCCTGACAGTCTACCTCCACCCGCAGGTGTACTGGTTCACAGTGGAGTTTGGCCTGTGCAAGCAGGGTTCCGAGATCAAGGCCTACGGGGCCGGACTGCTGTCATCATTTGGGGAGCTACAAGTGAGGGCCAGGTCTCGGTGGTCAAAAATGTGGATTTGGTCTCATTGTGTAGCAGGCTGGGCTGCAGGCTACAGTATTCAGTATCTCAGGGCTTTGCACCACGACTCATTGTATGACGAGAATGGAATATATCACACTGATGATATCAAAAAGAATATGGAAGCTAATGTCCACTGACATAACCTAACATAACCTAACTGGCCCATTCTGTTAAGGGATATTACTGTTGAAGAAAACTACTGTTACATACAGGTGAAATTTGAGAAGACACAATAAGTGTTGTTAGTCAAAAACGTAAATACTCAGTGAAGCTTACTGACTCAGCTGTAGAAGGGAGAAGATAACGTGTAGCATAGAAATCATGGTAATCTAGCTTTGTAATATGCAGAAATTTTTGCAAGGTTTAGTAAATTAATTTTTTATGTATTTGCTTAGCAACCACAGTCGCAAAATAAAGTGTACATGTGCTTCGCCTAACAGTACTGCTTGACGGACAAACCTCAGCTGCTCCCATTTGAACCGGAGAAGACCTGCGTTCAGAAATACCCCATTACCGAGTTTCAGCCTCTGTATTTTGTGGCCGAGACCTTCGAGGACGCTAAAGAGAAAGTCAGGTATACCTGGACTGGTATCTGGATTTCGCTTTGTCTCATGGTAACATTTACTTCCTACAGTCAGAATACTTTCCGTGTGTGGTCACCTTACTATAGAATATATATGTGTGTGTGTGTATATATACATATTACATATAATATATATGCCTTATACATAATTATTATATATAACTGTCATCAGTTCACTGCCGTGTTTGACTGCAGCCGCCACCTTTCATTACTCTCTTTACCTTTTGTGTCGTCCGGATCTTTCCGCAGGAAGTTCGCCGCGACCATACCCAAGCCGTTTTCGCTGCGATATAACGCTTACACCCAGAGTATCGAGGTGCTGGACAGCGCGCAGCAGTTCCGCAATCTGGCTGAGAGCATCAGCGGTGCGCGTACAGTTAACGCAAGTTTTTATAAGATGATTAATTTATAAAATAGACTATAGGGAATACAGTACTAACATTTTATTATTATTATTATTATTATTATTGTTGTTGTTGTTGTTATTGCCTTTTTAGAAATAACCGTAAAAGATTTGCCTGTTTCTCGTTTCAGGTGAGATGGGGATCTTGTGTAATGCCTTACGCAAAATGAAATGAGAAATGCCGCCACGTCCGTGAACCTGCTGCTTACCTACCAATCGCTATAACACCGGAGAAACTGACTTGCAGAGGTGTTTTATGAATCTGTGTACTAAGCGACGCTATAGGGCTTAGACTTGTTAAGTAACCTCTAAAGAAATTTTATTAGTTCCTCTAATAACTTTACCATCATGTCTTAGAAAACAATTATAAATACCAGTATAATACAAAATACATTGTTTATAATTTTTATAATGCATCCATCCATCCATTTTCTATAACCGCTTATTCCATATGGGTCGCGGGGGGTCCGGAGCCCATCCCGGAGGGTGCGGGCGCAAGGCAGGGAACAACCCAGGATGGGGCACCAACCCATCGCTGTTTATAATGCATAGTATTATTTCATTGTATATTAAATGTAATATCATTTATTAGGATAGTTAAGGAAAATACAGGGTTAAAAAATATAATATCAGTCAACAAATAACGTGGCATTTATACTTTTTAAATAAAAATGCGGATCGAAAGTGATTCATTGCTGATACCATTTGAATATGTTCGCTTTTGTCTACAACTACTTTACAGTAGTACGTTGTTGTTATTTGCATTTAATTCGAATTAGTTCACCTTTTTCTTCGTGCGCAGATGGCAGTGTGGCTGTTCTGGGGCATAATAGCAGTAATTTTGTAAATCCAGCGGAGGTCTCTAGATCCTAAGTGTGCTCGAGACAGAGCTATCATATTTGGAGGTACTTTGTTTCAGTATGATATTCCGCCTTTAGTGTGATGTAGGCCTATCTATGACTCAGTCTACGATTTTAAAGCAGTTAGATTATGCAACAAATCACGTGTTTGTTAGAATACCTATCATGTTCAGTTATAACCCGGGCAATTCTGATATCAGAGTTCTAGAACAGAAATTATCTACATCATTGGGGCTTTTTAGAATGTCTATTCGACCCTTCCCAATCATTTCCATAAAATGGCATATAGAGTTTTGGGGTACTTTTAAGTAACTATAGTATTTGGGTGAAAGCAAAGATTTAAAATATTTGATTTCTAGTCTTTCAGATAATAATGACATTAAAATAGGTTTCCAAATGGGGGGTTTGTATTTTTAATTACTGTGTACAAATCTTTATACCTCGTATAATGCAAATGTAATGATATATAATAAAAATTTCCGAAATATCTTTGTGAACTTCCTTTTCCCATTGAAATTTATAAAAAACGAACACTTCTTAAAATCTACAATGATTTGACGCTCGTCACACTAAAATCCATGCCTATTTTATAAAGTTGTTTTATGTTGTAACATAAAATGATATTGTAGGTGGGTCTCATGTTCGATGATTGGCAATTCTTAACAACAATAGTATGTTATGGTTAGAAAATTTTGCTTTTACGGAGATAGCATAGGGTCGATATTAATATCGGATGTTGACGGTGCTTTAGGAATATAAATGACACATATACTGAAAGTGAAATTTTGAAAAGTCACCGTTGAATGCGCTATATGAAAATTCGGAACAATTTCAGAACCGCGGAAACCAGGCAAGTCAGTTCGTGGCTAATATGCTTATACCAAAGACCAATTCATTGAAATTGGCTTTTTCCATATATCCAGGGGCGTCGTTAGGCCTATATGTATTTATTCAATATATATTTTTAGCCGAGTTCAAATTCAAGTGCAACTTTATTTATAACGTACATTTAAATCAACCGCAGTCGACCGAAGTGTCGAAGTGTGCGAACAGTATGATTCGATAGTCACATACTTACATGACAATAAGATACAAATATATTGAACGTAAATCCATGGACAGTGCACCAGTAAAAACAACCACAGCGTCAAGCGCAACTAACACTTGGGATCTAAGCCGGGTCAAATAAAATGGGGGTTGAAATAAACAAAATAGAAAATTAAAAAGCAGATATAAGAAATTAATAAACAAAATTTATAATTGGATAATTCTTAAATTGACAATAAAAAAAACTCTCAAACCTAGTAGAAAGCTAAGGAATAAAAAAGAGAATTTACAAGATGACAATGTAGGGGCCTGTCTTACATGGAGGGATAATTCATTCCAAAGCTTGGGGGCAATGACTGCAAACGCACGATCACCTCATTGCTTCAAATTAGATTTCGAAACTACGAGAAGTAGGTGGTCTGCTGATCTCAGTGGTCTCGTGAATGATAAGGCTGCAGAAGGTCAGAAATGTAAGAACGAGCTTGACCAGGCAGTCATTTGATAACAAATAATAAAATTTTAAGTATCCTAATGTGAGCCTGTATTAATTCAAAACAAAGAGTATAAGCCTGACAGCATGAATTGAGGGTGCAAGGAGAATATTATACTGCTGAAAATTATTTAGTTTTGTCTTTCCAGAAAATAAAAACTAGGCCTCGGATAGAGCCATTCTATCAAAGGATTATTTTAATTTAAATCAAAGCTGTGTTGCAGCGCTGTGTCGTACAATATAATGACGCACTTAACCTGTATATCACGCGTAAAAAATTACGTAATTCATTTACATATATAGCAGAGAGGACCGAATAAATATCAGCTGAGTAGAGGAACTAACAGGCAAAGACGTTATTTAATATTTGGACAGACGTTTGTAATGGCATAAAATAAAATAAAAGCATTCTGTTATTTTATTGTTGTATGGAGTTATATATCTGATCATCACCACTGAGCCTGTTTGTCATCATTGTATTTATCTTTTGTATTAGGCCTATATTTATAGGGAATTTTAAAAGTTTGAGGAGCAGCAGAAACTCGATGAAGACGGAAAGTAGTGTTCAAAACGTTCCGTTTTCCGGTAGAAAACGGAGCCTTATAGAAGACGCTCGGAAAGAGCGCGAGAGCGCCGCCTCCTCCCCGGGTCCGTCGCGCTGCGCAGACAACTTCGTGTTCGAGGAAAAAGACGGCAAGGTCACTTTCAGCATCCTTTTCGCTCTCAGCCAGGAGAAAAATGCGGGCTTGTCCAAGACCACCAAAATTTTCGAGGTATATGGGGAAAAGGCGGTATTTCTCCTGCGTCGAGAGCCATACAATACGGTTCAGATGTTTTAGAGATCGAATGAAATGTTTTAATGCCCAAAAGGTGCCAAAGAGTCCTATGCAATTTTTTCCGTTTTTTCTTTAGACATTTGGAGCCAACATTCATCACATCGAAACACGCCCAACTAGAAAGTCGAAGAACGTGGAGGACCTGGAATTCTTCGTGAGGTGTGAAGTTCACAGTTCCGACATGGATGTCTTAATCAACTCCCTGAAAAAAGTCGCAGACGACGTGCGCACGATTACAGAGGAAAAGGGTATTTCTGCTTAAATATTATTACTATTATTATTATTGTTGTTGTTGTTGTTGTTGTCATTATTATTGTTGTTGTTGTTATCATTACAGCCACAATCAGTTTTGTGTTTTTTGTTCATTTATGCTACAAATACTTTCAGTACACATTCCCTTTAGATTTTTACTCCATTTTAATTTGCATGTTTTCATTTATTCTTTAGTTCCCTGGTTTCCACGGAAGATTGGGGATCTTGATAAATGTAATCACTTAATTACAAAATATGATCCGGATCTAGACCATGATCACCCTGTACGTATAACTTCTAACCGTTATAAATCTGATAAATTCGCTGATATACATTTTTTAAAATTCATTCTAAATAATAATAATATATTGGAAACGTAGTAGGCAATTAAATTCCTAATTATTTCTCTTGTAACCACTTTTTTTTTTCTTGAGAACAGGGTTATAACGATCCAGAATACAGAAAAAGAAGGACCGCCATTTCTGAATTGGCTTTTTCCTACAAACAGTAAGTTTGCGTAAGGATGTCTTAATGCGCGAAAGCTACAGAAACCATAACCGAACCGCAACTTCATAAAAAGGGCGATACTGTGTTTTTTACTAATTACTCCTAACTTGGAGACTCTGTTCTGCCTTTAAATCACAGTTTACAACTGAATATTGTGTACTGTCGTTATTTATCGCTTAAGTGCTGTTTATCTATATGTTGTTTGTTTGTTTGTTAGGTATTTCACATGACAGTTTTACTCCTTATATTTAGGGGAGAGCCGTTACCCAGCGTGGAGTACACTCCGGAGGAAGTCGCCACTTGGTCAGTTTTCGTGTTATGACGTTTAGGTCTAACAAGATGTTGCAAAAGATGATGACGAAGATGATTATGTTGATGATGCTGATTTTGATGATGACCACAATTAGAACAATCATTATAACAATGATAGTGACAGTCATTATTGGCAACAACAACAATAAACAACAACAATGATAATAAACAATAACAACAACAATAATAATAACAATATAATAATAATAATAATTATTATTATATTGATCAGAATATTGGTGATTATTTTGATGATGACCACCAAGGGTGTAAGAGATATTGATATTAGGGGGACACAACTCGATAATTGAAATGCAAAGGTCTAGGTTTTGGCGGGTGACAAATGAAGCAAATTTAAAAATTGGTGGTAGATGGCCCGCCACATCTGGTTCCTACGCCCCTGATGACCACAATTATAAAAATTGCAATGACGAAGATGACTATTGCAGCTGATGTAAATCATAATGATATGAATAGTACTGACTATATAAGAAACGATGCTGGTGATGGTTCTCAACAGGAAGGAGGTATACCACACTCTGAGCAGCATATACCCCACACACGCGTGCAGACAGCACCTGGAGAACCTGCGGGAGCTAGAGAAACAGTGTGGATATGGAGAGAGCAGCATCCCCCAGCTGAGAGACGTTTCTGACTTCCTCAGAGGTACCCTATCGGGATCGAGAACTCCAACCTGGACTTGGGGACTTCCCTGCTACAGGAAGATTAAAATATCTTCAAGTCCTCTACTGTGCTTAAAGTAGTCCCCCCTATTGAGTTGGACATTCTACAGGATCCTCACCCAAGGGCTTAAGGGCCTAAAATGGGTGTAAACCTCAACACTCCCCAATCATCAACCCAAAGTTATGCCCCTGTCCTCAGCTACACTGACTATGAACCAGGAATTTTGAGTCTCTTGCTATAATTACTGACCATGTCATTCAGTGATGCCCATTTTACTAGGAAGTGTGATTTTGCATAATAACCAGATGACCAGACGATATAGCTGCACAATAATTCTGAAGTGTTTTTTTTAGCGTCCTGAAAATGCGTCTCCTTGTGATGATGTCACTGCTCGTGGTCTCACGCTGATGAATTCTCCGCAGAGAGGACGGGATTCCAGCTGCGGCCAGTGGCCGGACTGCTGTCTGCCAGAGATTTCCTGGCCAGCTTGGCGTTCAGAGTGTTTCAGTGCACGCAGTACATCCGCCATTCATCCACCCCGATGCATTCCCCGGAACCGTATGTTTATTGCTATTGTTACTGTAATTATTACAAGCAGGGGTGGTGTATTAAAAAATAGCAGTAGCTAGTGTAGCTTAGTTGTTCACTTCAAAGTTTGCGCAAGTGTAATTTTTTTACTCAGATGGTTTAATCTGCTTGACCTTCTTGCAGTTGCCTTTGATTTTTTTTGCTAATCGCTGCTTGATAAAGCTGTTTTTTCTCCACAGAGATTGCTGTCATGAATTATTAGGCCACATCCCCATGCTGGCTGATAAAGAATTTGCTCAGTTTTCCCAGGTGAAATACTATTATATTTATTAGAGATTTCAGTATTAATGAATGAAAACAAAGTAACCTTGAGATTCAGTTTATTTAGGGGATATTCAAAGATTTTATCTCTTAGGGCTCGACTGATTGGTCCAGAGAGACCTTTGGAAAGCATGAAAGCTCCCACCTCATTGCTTTCTTTTTCTTTCCCAGGAAATTGGTCTTGCTTCTTTGGGAGCTTCAGATGAGGACATCGAAAAACTGTCAACGGTGAATCATATAGTATTCCGGTCTGGGTGGGCCAGTCTGTAGCACAGTTTGCAGATTGACCTACTCAAACACATCATAATCAGCTAACTGTCAGGTCTAGTAGGTATGTTTGAGCAGGGAAATCTGCAAACTGTGTTACAGACTCACGTGTGAGGGTCTGTAAAACCACAGGAATTAAATAGACAAAACAGACAAAAACTGCTTGTTGCTGCCCTCTAGTGCCAGTGCTAGAGTAACATCCAGTAATGCCGCTTTCTGCTTTATACTTGAAAGATGTTAAGATCTTTATTGATCCCTGTGGGGGGTATTGATGGTCTAGCAGCTTAACAAGAATAAATAATTCCCAGACCAATAGTTAATGATAATAAATATCCAGTAAGCACATAGTACAGAGGTGGTAATGGCTTAGGACAGGGGTGGCCAATCTTATCCAGACAGGGCCATTGGAAATGAGGGTTTTCGATACAGCTGCCTTAGATTACTAATAAGAGGACTGACTGGCTGAAGAGTCCTCACACCTGGGTTGACCTAAAGGTTATCCCAAAAACCTAAACAGCTGACCTAAAGGTTATCCCAAAAACCTAAACAGCTGACCTAAAGGTTATCCCAAAAACCTGCATACACTCTGGCCCTTTCTGGATGAGTTCAGGTAGCAGAATTGCCTTGGGCCTCCAGAATTGAATCAGATTCAGCTTTGTCTTTGGAGTTTACACGTTCTTCTCAATCAATGTGAGTTTATGCTAATTGGCATCTATAAATAGTGAGTATGTGCCCTGCGATGGACTGGCATCCTGGCCAGGATGTACCCCAGCTATGCGGTAACTGGAATAGGAGCTGGAGGGTGAATGTATAGTATAATGTAGGTGGTACAAATGAAGTGCATAATCCATCTATCTTTTAATCGTGTCTCCTGGTCATGGCAATGGGGGGGTGGAGCCTATGTCAGGGTACATGGTGCACTAGGCTGCAGTACACCCTGGATGGGATGCATGTCCGTCACAAGGCACCTGCAAGCATGCACTCACATACAGAATACATCAGCAATGGGCACTTCTCAGTTAGCCTAACTGCATGTCTTTGATCTGTGAGAGGAATGGCCAGTCCTGGAGGTATAAACATAAATAACTACTGAGCCATCAAACCACCCCTGACAAAAAGCTGAAAAGATGGAGGAGTGTAACCCTGGGCAGGTGGAGTAATGCAGAAAGAGAGTTCGGTAAGTGTGCGGGTAAGAACGCATTATGTAATGATGCTGCATTACGTAATAACGCGACAGAATGAAACAAACTGAATGGTGATAATAACGATGATGATGATAATAAGAATAATAAGAATAATAAGGTAATGTTGCAATATAAAATTATAATATAGTCTATATATTGCTAACCTTTTGTTTAGCTATTAGATAATGTGGCGTGATTGCATAATGCGTTGTAACAGTCCTCCAAGCCTGGCGGGGTGGGGGTGTGGTGGACTGAGAGCATTGAAAACAGAAGCAGCTGAAGAGCTCAGCTGTGCTTTTGCAGGAGAGGAGCTGCTGGCTGAAGGTGCTCCTTGAGCGCCGAGACGATGGGCCTCATTCAAAATGCTGAACACCATTCTTCACTTCCTCACTATCGCTTGGGAGTACAGAAGTTTGTTCAGGCCATCATCCTTCTTCAGCTTGATATTACCCCCCCACCTCCTCCCCCAGGAAAGAAGTGAAGAACATGACAGTGGCTACAACAGACTAAAACATGCCTCTGAGGACAGTCGCTAAAGAGGGCAGGAAGACAATCTGACATTTAATGCTTTCCCTCTGTGTCCCGGGTTCATTCTGCTCGTGTTCATGTGTGTCCATGGTTCTGAAGCAGTATAACATGTTATTTTGTATGTGCATTTTTGCATTTTTGCATTTCTGCATTCGCTATGTCCAGTGCTTTCATTTTCATGGTTGGCGTGATATGCTGTGCCTCTGTCTCCCAGCTGTACTGGTTCACGGTGGAGTTCGGTCTTTGTAAACAGAGCGGGTCTATAAAGGCGTATGGAGCGGGGCTCCTGTCCTCCTACGGGGAGCTCCTGGTAAGACATGTACATCTATTATATCGTTTACATGCAGTATGTGCTTGTTTTTTTCTAGGAGGGAGCAGCCCAGGCATTAAAACGATCCTCTTTACTCTATGGCTAATTTAAGACATAACGTTCAGTAGAACTAGCTATGGGGTCTTAATGACAAATTTATTGAGTTTAATGAGCCGTAGTCCACTTATGGAAGTGTGTGGTTTATGGGGTTAGGATGCTATGCTCATGACCAGAAGGTTGCTGGTTCAAATCCCAGGATCACCAGAGTGATGTCACTCTGTCAAGGCCCTTAATGCCAATTGCTCCAGGGACTAGCTGACCCTGTTTTCATGAAATGTACGTTGCTTTGGATGAGTGTATCACGATACCGGAACTGCAAGGAAATCAATGCAGAAAACAGTTTTGTTCATGGTAAATTATACACAAATATCACTGATTTTCAGGAGACATTTATCTCAAAAATGCAGTTCCAAGGTACCTTTTCAGTACTGGTGTCCCGTGCAACACTACCTTTGATAAAAGCATCTGCTGAATAAGTTAGATGTAAGGTATTTTAGCGACTGTTGGGGGAGGTCCTCCCCACAGTCCCCTTGACCAACATCCCCTTTCACAGTACGCACTCTCCAATGAGCCGGAGTACAGGCCCTTCACACCTGAGGAGTGCGCAGTCCAGCCGTACCAGGACCAGACGTACCAGCCTGTCTACTTTGTGTCAGAGAGCTTCGAGGATGCCAAGATGAAGCTCCGGTAAGGGCAGGTACACAGCGGTGTGCATAGGTGACTCTAGCCTTTTCTCCTGTAGGGTCAAGGTGAGAGAGCACAGCCAGTCATTCATCTAGATAAATAAATTTGAAATAAAATAGGGAAAACTTTTACAATAAATTATTATTACACACTGATAAGACTAACACAATCCACATTTTCAAATATAACTTTACAATGTAATTTAATTTTATTGAACTTAATATATTCAAATAGCATTTTCATCTGACCAGTAGGGGGTGCAATTTCACCCCCTACACCCCCAGTAAAAGTGCCTATTCCTGTGTGGTTGGGTGTATTTTGCCCTGTTTTGTGTTTAGCTATGTGTGTATATGTGTGCAAATCATGTAGCTATACATGCTAGTGAGCTCATGATTGGTTGCACGTGATACCCTGTTCAGTGAACACATGGATACATGCAAGCAGGGGCAGGTTTGTTCTTTCTGGGGCCCCATTCAAAAAAGTCACTTCAGGGCCTTCAGTCCCCCCTAGTGTAGTAACTGTTTGTGGCCAACAGGGCCCCCCCAAACCTGGGGGCTCCGTATGCATGCACACACCCCTACGTGAGCATACATGGATGTGTCTGCTAACTGACCCAGGCCCTACTGCATACCTCTATCTGTCCTGCAGTCAGTACTCGTCGACAATCCGCAAGGCCTTCTCTGTTCGCTACGACCCATTCACTTGCACTGTGGAGGTCCTTGACCAGCCCAGGAAGATCCAGGAGGCCTTGAAGCAGATGAGGGAGGACCTGAAGACTCTGCACAGTGCCCTGGGTAAACTGGGCTAAGGAAAACCTCCAGCATGTCGATTAAATGCCACAGCCCGCCTAGGAAATCGGAATTTATCAGCAGAAAAATGAAGCTTGTTTGAAGTCAGCAGTGATCAGCTGCCACAGATGGCAGCCTTGTGAGTTATAAGCTCCCATGTAGTATGTTGAGCCTTAACTAGTCAGTGCTAGTATAGTCATGCTTTATACACATGCTACACACCTGTACATGCCTCTGTAAGGAGGAAGACATACCTTATATGTTATTTTCCTTATTTTTCCAATGACATGGAAAAATGTTTATGATGAATTGAAAGAAATACTCTGACCATATTCCTTTCTGTTGTACTTCCTTCAATCATGCATCATCCATCCATCCAACTTCCAATTGCTTATTCCGGTTTGGGTCATGGGGGGGGGCCTGGAGCCTAACTTAGGCAACAGGGGCACACCCTGGACAGGATACCTTTCTCCATGTACTATCTATATAATAAAGGGTATTTTGTGAAAAACACTGACTACAGTGTTTTTGACCTCTCTCTGTTCACCTTTAGTATGTCCATTTCTGCATTGGGTGAACATAAACTTTATTTTTTTACCTTTTGCACATGCAGGGTTTGAATGTGTGTGTGATGCAGAGAAAGGGAGCGTTGGCATTATCTGTTTTGCACCCCGACATTAAACACAGCAGGTTTTATTTTGCAGATGGACCCTAACTAGCTTATCAATGTTTTACAGCGTTTAGGAGGCCTGTTGGAACCTCTAACTAAGACTTCACTGTGCTACTGTGCTCACGGTCTTGTCCAGTCACTGTTTCAACTCGCTTTATGCTTCCTTTGTCAAACATACCCTTTTGCGGAAAACTAGACATACACTGTCATTAACCCGATATCCTGCTAAACATACATCAGGATGTAAGATTATCCACAGGATTTCAGAAAAATTGAGCCAATCCTTTAAAATCCGTTTTCCCCTCACACTCGGGATTATTAAGCTTTTCGATTCACTCCTCTTCAAGCTGACTTACAGAAAACACACCAGAAGTTGTTATGCATACCTAGTGCTAAATGTTACTTTAGAAACCACATTTTAGATGTTCATATGCCATTCTAGAGGCTGCAGAAGAGGGCTGTTAGCACCTTAAAAAGGAGGAAATTTCACTCACCATTTAATGAAGAGGAGTGGAATCTCAGCCAACGGTGTCTGACGTCATGCTTTGTAGATGAACGTCTGAAGACCATGATCTCAAATACCCTGACGTTGAGTCTAACACATCCTTAAGAGTGATAGTGTTACAGCGAGGGGTGAGAACGCAGAAGCCTGAATACAGAAAATGGACACTTTCACAACCCAGCCTTATTCACCCATCATTTAAAGCTGCATAATAATAATTTCAGTAGTAATATTCTGCCCTGTGCTGGCCTTGGATGCCAGGGTGTGCCTTGGCTTGCACACTCTGCTCGTTTGGCTCGAGGGCCAAGTGGTTAATGAAAATGTATGGCTAGATTCACCATTGCACTGGCAGCCAGACGTGGGTAATTCAGGTCCAGAGAGTAAAAGTCCAAACCAAGATTGAGTATAAAGAGTCACAGAGTACAACTGCTAGGTTGAAACAAAATCTTGGTCTGAACTTTGAGGGTGTTTTCACACCAGCACTTTATAGTCCGTCCAGTTAAATCGGACTCTGGTTTGATTTCCCCCTTGGTGCAATTCATTTGGGCGGATGTGAACACAGTAATCACACTTGGGTGTGGATCAAAAGAGCCGTACCGAGACCCTTGAGAAGAGTTAGTCTTGGCCCGGTCCTAAAAGAACTCTGGAGCGCTTTGCTTGTGGTGCAAACATGATCTTACCTTAATCCAACCCAACTTCCAGGTGTACCCCTCAAGCATGCACTAAATGGCTCCTGTAGCCTGGTGTGCTTTGCATTTTGGGATGCATTGAAGGAGAAATGAACCAAGGTCTTACTTGGTCTAGCAGCGAGGTACGTTGCCTTCTTGAAATCTGGGCAGATGCAACGTCTGTCAGCTCCTAAAAAAAAACTCTGAAGATTTGAAAGTGTCCAGTCAGTAGCTGAAGGAGAGAGGATTTGACCGGTTGACTGAAGAGTGCCGTGTAAAAGTAAAAAAAAAAAACAAAAAAAACTGAGGCCACCATACATCAAAGTCAGAGATCAGAGTGAAAGATGTTCAGCCGCATAGCCCTGGAAACAGGACCTTCTTTCTGTATTTACTGTCTTGCTCCCACTACAGACAGTTCTGACCAATAAGCAGAATGAGCTTTGTAGTGGTGCATTGTTGCTTCACATAGATTTTTCTCTTTGTGAAAGCAAACCAAACCAAGGGGAAAACGCTGCAAGTTTACAAACTCATCAGCTGATTTGGACTAGAGAAACCAAACTATACTGTAGGTGTGAAAACACCCTTACCCTCTGGACTTCAACTACCCATCTTTGCTGGCAGCTTGTCTGTCTCCTGTCTACAGTCCACCCTAGGGCTACGAAAGGCCATAAAGTGTGCTTCAGGAGCAGGTAGGTATCTCCATGATGTGCTGGTGAGTTTGGATGCAAGTCCTGGAGTGACTGAGAACACAGAAGCATATGATGCTGATGACCCACCTTGGATCGAACAGAAAACTAGAATGACCTGGCTGAAGATGCTTTTATTATGAATAGGGAAGAATAACAGGCAGAAGTGGTCATTGTGTATCAAAAGCCAGAAACATCTGTATGCCTTTCTAATTCAGCAGTTTAGTATATCCGCCACCAGAGGGAGCTCATGGGTCACAGCAGAGTTGCAATATTGATCAAGACAGATACTTGATGACTCATATTTCTAAGAAAACCTCCCTTTTCTCCTTATTTTAAATCTCCATAAAAGACGTTATTATGTGCCCTTGGAAAAAATTTTCCGCACACTCCGATTAATTTAGTCGCGCTTGACGTTGATTCCTTCGCCACACGCAGATGTTTCAGCTCCCACTTGCATCCTGGGTTTTGGGGGGGGGTGCAGTGTTCACACTACACTGGACAATGTGAACAAACCAGGAACCAGGTGTATATATGCAGCATGATTATGGAGGTCCAAAAACATGCAGGGTGCTTAGGCCCTTTCCCATAATTCCCCAGTGAGAGGTGCACCCTGTTTCATTCTTACGTACACACTTTGGGGGACTGGACTGTAACACTTAGAGCACTATTCATACGTGCATAAAGGCACATTCAAAGTCATCCTGGTCAGAGTTGCCGGTCAAAGGTCACATGCCACTTGTTTGTCTGAGCGCTGCCTAGTCCTGGCTCATTCTGGGTACTGGCCACCCTCCGGCTCCCTGGTCATGCAGGCCAGCTTCTGAACCTTTGGGCCACTGTCACTCTCACAGGACCAGCTGCTGGGAGTCCTCTCCTGCTCCCCACTTCTCCGAAATGTCTAATGCCTGCAGGCTCTTCCACTAGCTTGCGGGATCTGACTTCATAGAATCTCAATTCCCAGTTTTCTGAGATCTTCGTAGAGGAGGATTTACTCCTGGATCAGATCCTGTGCCCCAGTAAGACTCCCCCAGTGTCTAAGCCCCCCAGGATGCACACAAACAGCTTCTGCATGTCTTCTGCATAAAATATATACCCAGTCAGACAGACAGGAGACAAGATTTGCCCATACTGTCCAATTACAAGAGCAGCTCCTCTGTTAAGCATGAAATTAGGATCAACTCTGACCACTTGCTCTGGGGAAATGTAGTCACCGCAGACCATGGGAGATACCGGAGGTGTTTCACCTGTGCTGAGATGAGCAGACAGGAGGGGATTACCAAGATACGCACCGCAGCAAAGGGGGAACAGGAGGCTGAGCGATCAAGCACACGTATGCGTTTTCCCTGCATGTCTGTTTGTCAGGGAGGAGCTACTTTTAAAGACGTTGATACCAGATGCACATGTATTCAACGTACATGGTCTGTGTGCAGGTCTACCTGTAGGGGGTGCTGTGCTGCATAAGGGAGGGGGGATTGGCAGACTGTGTGCCTTCGCATGACTAACGGCTTTTCCTGCTGACCGGCAGAGCGGCGTGCTGGCACTGGTGAGCTCACACACCCCCCTGACCCGCAGACAACCCCACGCCCGCTTGGCTCGGCGAAGCGGGGAAGTGTCGGGAGCTGTGTGTGTGTGTGTGTGTGTGTGCATGCACGTTCCCCCAGGGCTTGCTGTCTTGCGTGAGCATTTTCCTGCTTGCAGACACATCTCACCTGACTGTGTACCTTGGACCTAGAGTTAGTGTTAATGATATCTCCAGCAAAAACAAGGTTAACCTCAGTATTATCATCTTATCATGTATACACATAGCCACATTGTACATACAAAATAATACTTTATTGCTTTGTTTTTATGAATGAAGACATTATACAGCAGGTTACTCTACATTTCTGTCAGCCAAAACGACAGCTTCCTATCCCCGCCAATCACACAGAGTGGAAGGGTTCGATGCCAACTTAGCCCCGCCCCAACCACTGAGGAGCCAATCATCACAGGCTGTGACAAAAGAGATGAGAAAGGTGTCAAAACAGCTAAAAGTCACACATACAGTACACATGCTGCAATGTGCCGATAAAAGGCAGTTAACCTGTGGGTGACCCAAGTGATGCACCAGCAGCTGGCTGTTGATCTTTCCAGGGCACCCTGTGGTGGCAAACAGATTCTCATTCACCCTGGACCACCTGGGGGGAGAACAATGGCCAATCACACGGAGCAGTAAGGCAGAGGTTTTGATGATCTTGCCCTGTATATGACCACATTCACTCATAACAACAGACCAGAAAGAACCAGAAAGAATCCTTTACCTGAAGAGTCGACCCTTGTCAACGTGGGCCGGCCTCTTCTCCTGGGGGTAACTGCGGGAGAGAGAGGCAGGCAATCATTTCCACCAACCACAATTCAGCATGGCTGTCACCAACAGCCAATCAGCCACTCCCACGTATCAAGTTCCCAGGGCCAATCATGATTTCTAATACAGATGCTCCCTAGGTTACAATGGTCCGAGTTACGATATTTTGACTTTATGATGGGTAAATGTTTTTCACTTTTAGTACGTTATTCAATAAATTACACGAGATATTCAACACTTTATTATAAAACAGGCTTTGTGTTAATGATCTTGCCCCAACTAATGTAAGTGTTCTAAGCATGTTTAAGGTAGGCTATAGGCTAGGCTAGGTTATAATGTTAGGTGTCCTGTATTAAAATGCATTTTCGCTTTACAATGGGGTTACATTCCGATAAACCTATCGTAACCTGGGGACAGGCTGTACTACACTGTGGGAGTTACCTGGAGCGGGTGATGTCCCAGATGACCCAGTCGTTGCCGACCACAGCTCCCACCTTGATAGTGTTGGTGAGGCACCAGTCAGCAGACATGAGAGGAGTCTGCCCACTGTCCAGGGAGAGAATGGCCTGCTGGGTGAGGAGGTCGTAGAAGCGCACCACCCCGCACTTCTCTGCCACCATCAACTACAAAAAACAAACAGAGAGAAGGCAGAGCTGGAGAAAGTGGGCAGCAATAAGAAGAAGACTGGAGAGAGCAGATCATAAGATGGTGGAAATGAAGCTAATAGCAACAGCAACACAGCAGAAGATGGGGAGAAGGAAGAGGACAGGGCAAGAGAAGGAAGATGGGAAAGGGAGAGAAGGAAGAGGACAGGGCAAGAGAAGGAAGATGGGAAAGGGAGAGAAGGAAGAGGAT
>JAAGVU020000001.1:10566153-10578840 GCA_011763525.2 Mormyrus iriodes
CCCTCCCCCGTCCCCCTCACTGCTTCTGTAACCACCCACAAAAAAAATGCTTGTTTTGTGGTGTGATGTGGGGGAGGGTGGGGGGTGTGGGGGGGGGGGGGGGGGGGGGGGGAGTTTGGGGTGTGCTTTTCAGAAGCCAATGCAGAGACATAAATCAAAACGTGACAAGCAAATCTTCCAGGCAAAGTAGGATTTCAAAAAAAAAAAAAAAAAAAAAAAAAAACGTTGAAGGTTCACCACATTAGACAGCCTCGACCGCGCGTGACCGTGGTGCATCCATGTGCCCAGCCCAAGTGGGCTGCCAAACAAGCCTTGTGGCTGTAGGGGATTCTGAGAAAAAAACAAGCCTCTGGCTAATTGGGAGTGATCTCCAGAGCATGGAGTGATTAGGCGGAGGGCTGGTTCCAATGAAGCCCACAGGCAGCCTCCCAGAGCGCTTGGAAATGGCGGGCTCAGTAATCCCGGGCTTCTACCGCTGGGCACTGCGAGCTGGACGGGCCTCCCATAAACAACTGCACTTCCATCGAAGATGGGAACCTAGAAACTGTCTCAACGAGCAGTCCTGCATTTAAATGGCTCCCAACGAGGCTGTTAACGCGGAGAGCAGAATCACAGACACTGGAAAAAGGTGGAAGGTTGTTCTCTCTCTCTGTCTCTCTCTCTCACACACGGAACAATCAAATAAAACACATTTAACCTAAGTCGACTGTCCCTTCTGCTGATACAAACAAAGCCAAGACCCCCCTCCTCCACTTATTCACACAGCTGACACAACGAAAAAACAGCCCATCCCCCGTCCCCCCAACCCGATCCCACCAGAGCTGGAGGGTGGGGCAGTAGGCCCAGACCACCGAAGCAGGCCTTGGCTATAGCTCATCCAGGCCCATCATCGCGCAGGGCTTACATGCAGAAGACGGCCCGCGTCCAGGATATCGAGAGAGGAAACAGGCTGCGAGGATGCTGGGTCCGCAGAATGTTTTTCCAAAAGCGGAGGACGTGGGAACTTGTTCAGTAAGCCGCGTAACCCGCCGATGGACCCACGAGCACAAGATTAATAATATTTATTATCCATCACGCAGCGCGAACAGGGACCATGTGCACTAGGAAGCCATTCATCATCTTTAACATTAAGCAACGTGATTGGCCAAACATCCATCATCTTTAACAATAATAATTTTCATTGGACCAGTTTTTCACCCCCTCCAACAAATCACCCTTCTGTGATGCAACCCAGGGAAAAAAAAAATGTCAGTGGGAAACACCAAACGGGACTCTAATGTCTGTTCGCCCACTGCTAACCAGTCAGGTTTCTGCCTCGGAAAACCAATGAGATATCAGCTATGCAGGGAGAACCAATTGGGTTCCTGTAGCTGAATCAGATGAACAAAAGAGCTTCGGCAAGCGGCTGTGTGTATGTGAGATCAACACCCTGTGGCCTATTTCAACATCCAAACCCTGTCTAGGAACTGATGAAGTGGCTGTCTCACACCCAGTAAACTCTCAAGACAAACAGAGAGCTCTTCTGGGGAAGCAAAGCTGAGAAGCCCAGTCAGGTTTGTGCTGGGGTCTTGATGGGGGTTGGGGGGCCGTGGGATCCGTGTATGGTGGAGGTAGCAGCTGGGGCACCAATCTGACCGCCCGTCAGCACTCCCTCTGCGGGCCCCCAGGGGACCATGAGGGGGAGGGTGTACCCAACTCGCTGAACTTCAGGGACATTTTATGCCAACCTGCCTCCAGAATGCTCCATCCCCACTCCCCGCCCCAAAAACAATCAGCAGAACCACCCGAAAGGAGATTCAGGGGGCAGGTGCTCCTGAAAGCAGGTGCTCCTGAGAGCAGCATTGCTCTTGCTCACACTCTAAAACTGCAGGCCCTGTCTTCTTATGGACACCTACGGTTCACATTTGCACAAACTGGCTCCGAACTCCCACATTTTCCTTGGTCTTTCTTTTAATCCAGAGCCGCGCTCCTGTTTTTCCTGGCCACACCACAGATGTTCCCCCACGACACCTCCCCCCATTCTCCGGGACTTTCCTGGGAACTCCACGCTTCTCGTACCCAGACTGGGACAACGGGAGCGTGACAGCCAACTGCAGCCAGATAAACTGCTTCACGCTGTGCTATGGGCTGGAACAGGTGACCTCATCACTCAAGGTCAGGGGTCGAGACCCATGTGAACCAGCTGCCCCTTTGTCTCTCAGCTGCTACATTTTCACAGACAGATAGAGCCCAACCTTTTTATCCCCATATCAGTAACGTGGGTGTGTGTGTGTGTGTGTGTTTGGGGGGGGTTACTCTCAGATGCCATGGGCAGGAAACGCATAGCTCAGTGGGACAGTCCTAAACAAACTGCTGAAATCAGAACCCACCCTCTCCTCCCTCCTGTAACCCTGTTCCTTCAAGATATGCGTAGGTGTCCTCCCGTCCCATAGGAGGCGACGCTGAGGCACAGGCCGCTGGAATAGCTGTGAAAACCATCCTGCGTGCAGGAAGCATTTCTTCGGAATGAAGTACACAGCACACTTCCTGGTTTTCTCCGCCTGCCGCCTTTGCGTACGAGCCGGCATGTTACCAATTTACCCCGGAGGAAGCCCCCCCCCCCCCAACTGCCACTTCAGAGCATTTCCACGTTTAAGCAATTAGCCAGAGAAGCAGAGCGGCGTCAGGGACACAGATCGGTGCAGCTCGGCCTTGTTGTGTCCGGTTTCGCCGTGGGAGCCCAGTGTCGGACTTTTCTGCACCATTAACACAGAACAGAGCTCGCACTCACTACGTGGGCTCCAGCTCACCACCACACCCTCCGGCAGAGCATGAGAGAGGGATGGAGAAAGAGAGAGGGAGACACTAAGAGAGAGAGCGAGAGAGCGAGCGCACAGCGGCAGGTGGGACCAACCTGCAGGTGAGATCATCGCTGACAGAGGCGACCTGCTTCCCCTCCAAGGGCTCGAACACCAGGTCGTTAATGTAGTTGGTGTGACCTTCCATCACCTAGGCCAGCAGGGGAAGACGACAGTGAACATAAAATGTTCCGTTCTGGATTCAGAGGAATGTCGCTGTTATTGCTGTGTTTTAACATCTATCCATCCATCACACTTCCAGCCACTTACCCAGCACAGGATGTGAGGGAGGGGCACTCTGAGGCCTCTCCCAAATAGCACGGGACCCATGGCAGGGGAATGACACTCCATCGCAGGCCACACACCCATGCCACATCATTACTATGGGCAGTTTAGAGAAGCCAATTCTATCAATGCCCTTAGACTAGTGTTTCTAGAACCGGTCCTTGGGGACCCCCAGATACTCCACATTCCCAGCTACCAGAAGGTCTTAGACCAGTAGCCAGAGGAATCTCACCAAACACAGAGAGAACTTGCAAACTCCACAAATGCAGAGCAGGAGCGCTCAAACCGCAAACGCCGAAGGCGTGAGACAACAATTTTTTCCACTGCACCACCACACCACTCTGGCACGAGACCCTGGACATATAAGTAAATAAAACAGATTCATTCATGCAAAATTGATGTCCCACAACCCAGCTCATGGTAAGAGGTTGGGGGATGGATGGATTAATGGACAGTTTCTGTGTTCTGACATACTTACAGGACCACAGCTAACCCTAAAGACACACAGGGATTCCCTGTAATTTTCAATGAAGGATATAGATCTCTATAGGCCAAAGGTCAGAGGTCAAGGGATTGTGGGACAGTACCTTCATTTCATGCCCGTCTTGAAGATCTGATGTCAATAGCCTGAGCTTCCGATCCGCCGCTGCCGTGCAAAATCTGCCACAAGAGGGAGAGAAAAGAACAGCTCAGAAAAAGGCTAAAGAAAAAAAAAATACAAGGGCAGTTGTGAAAACAGAGGAATGATCCTGATGTCATATTCGCAGCCCAGTCTGCATTTCTATGGTTGATGTACACTGCAAACCTGCTATCCATCCTCTCGAGTGTGACTGTGCTAGCGTGTGCGCGTGTGTTGCGTGCTCGCAGTGACGGACTGGCTGCCTGCAAGAATTTAATTACAAAGATAAACACAGGAAAAGCACTCTGGAAGGGGCCGCCGCAGGGAGGGCACTCTGGGTAATCAGGCCCCATGCACACTGGCGACTGCAATTACTCACACGATTACACCCAACGCACTCCTGACAAGAAAAACACATGCTCCTCAGTGTCAGCCTGGCCTAGAGGGGCACAGAACGTGTCCATTGTTCTTGTGCTCAACAGAACCGGCCAAAAGCAGCACCTTATACAGCCAGCCAGGGCCAGAGAGCATCACTGCTATTCTGATCCAATCAGGTGGCTCACAGCTGCCCTCCGACCCAGCATTCCTGCACCTCAGCAGCTGATGATTCCTGCTTGTTGATGGTGGAAACTAGTGGGAAGTATTTACATGTTTTACATTTTTGGCAGATGCTTTTATCCAAAACAACATAAATCATTGCGAAAGCAGCCAATCAGTCTGTCCCTGGAATAACTGGGTGACATCACTCTGCTGACTATGGGATTTGAAACTGTAACCTTCTGAACACAGGTACAGTGTCCTAATCCACTGTGCTGCACAAAGGCTGTCATGCATATATTAGTGATCGGGACAAGGTCACCTATATCAAGTGTGATTCAAGACCAAGACCATGAAGTCCACAGCTGAGTCCACACTGAGACTTTAGGCAAATCAAGACTCAGTCTAGACCGAGACCTGGGGGGGGGCAGAGTTGAGACTGAGTCCAGACCAAGACTTTGGGAGAATCGAGACTGAGTCAAGATCGAGACCTTGGGGGTATCAAGACTGGGTCCAGAATGAGACCTTGTGGGGAATCAAGACTGCGTCCAGAATGAGACCTTGGGGTAGGGTTCAGACTGAGTCCACACCGAGACTTGGGGGTGGTTGAGACTGAGTTCAGACCGACATTCTCTATTCAGAACAGAACAGTCTTTTGCCCTCTTCAGTTAATAAAAGCTCAGTGATGTTTTAAACCAGTCAGGATGGAAAACAAAGAAAGAGAAATGATCTGTGGTATGTCTGAGTGTTCCTGCTGTTTTTTCTACAAGAGGAACCTGATATATTTAGAGTAGATAATGTAACGATAAGGCAGGCCAATCAAAGAACTCATAAAAACACCAAAAACGGCATAAAACAGCAGCTAACCTTACACCTGCTTCTGGGGAAAACTAACCGCGTCAAACCTAAATGGTGATCACAGCTATTCCGGTAGAGCCCGCTCTCTAGCAGTGTGCACTTGTATCTGAGAAAATCACTTTTATGATTAATGCAGCAAAATCAAATAACAGCATCTTGTCTGTTCTGAAGGGTTTTCCAGGGTAGTGTTGGACTCTGTGACCATCTTTTCCAAAAATAAAAATAAAAAATCTGCACACGGCATCTTTTTACAGTCATTTTCAGCGAAGTAAGAAAAATGAGAAAGTTTGTCATTGTGGTGAAAAATAAATTTGGCCTTGCTTCACGTTCTAAAAATTCAAGTCCAAATTATAGATGCTGTAGTCCAAGACCCATATAAGGCCGAGTAAAAAAGTAAGAGATAAGTGGTGTCAAGACTGGACTCACGTATTACAGCACTGGCATGCATACCCTGCAAAGGCATGTCACATGGAGAGATAAGGGGCCAGTCACCTGATCAGCTGGGGCAGCTGATCCAGCCGGGATTCCGGGCTCCAGGCGAGACCATCCACAGGCACCCCATGATGAAAAACACGCAGTGCGGTGAGCTCCACTCCCTCCACTTCCGCATCTTCCTCCTGCAGCCCCACGCACACACACAAACACCGGGAACCAAGAGCAGAAAGAAAAAACACTGGAATTAACAGATCACACACAGGGGGAAAACACAAAGTTAACTATAGCCCCCGCAACGAGCCATCTTTGCCACTCTGCTGAGTGAAACAGAACGTCCCTGCCACCCACCTGAAAGCGGCAGGTGCCCACCACCACGTTCTGGTTCCCCCCATAAGCTAAGAGGTTGCCGGCCACGCCGCTCTGGAACGGGCTGAACTCCACCATGTTCACGTAGTCCTCGCACGGCACCGTGTAGCTGGCACTGCGTGCCGCCTCCTGCTTCATCCTGCTTCCCGGCTCCAGGGCTCTCTCACCCCCAGGTCACCTGCAGACGTGTGAGACACGATCCCAGCCATGCTGAGTGAGCCCCACTGAGAGAACATCCTGTGGTGCATGGGGGGGGGGTGGTACTGAGAACATTATGCCATAAAACGTGACCGCACAACAATGCCACCAACCGCAGAAAGTTTTAGAATTCCAATGTGCACGTTCTCTCACACATTCCTTAACCTCTGCTGACCTGCTAAGTGTACCTTTGCCTTACTGGCCGCATGGGCCTTTCTGGAAAAGTCCACAGACTGAATACTGTAAATGCACAAGCAATATAGATGAAGTCCCCCCCTCCACCAACCAGGCTGGAAAACCCTCACACACAGCAAACAGCGAAAGTCCAACTGCATCAGAGCCACTCTAACAATGAGTCCATATGGAAACATAATGTGGTCTCCTGAGGGTCACTGTTGCGGTCGGTCTGTCTAGCAAAGCCTGAAGTTCATTACAAGGCAGGAGTAAATGACTTTACAACACCGTTTGGGAAAAAAGTGCATTACAATTATCTGACATGGGCTCCAAATGTCAAACAAACCATTACTGCAATGCTCTGCATTACGTTCTACCTTCTCCATATGTTCTCTGCATAGAACAGTGTTGGCTTCCATGGTAACGGGAGAAAAAAAATTGAACAGGACTAGCACTTTCCTGTCGACAAAAACATACATATACTGGTTTTAAAGCTATGGCCACTTCAACAGTGTGAGTGGGACTGTCCCAGCACTCACAGAACCGGGCCAGAGAAGTTTTTCCAGGCACACGTGTGTTGCGTCATCGGCCTCCCAGGGGTTCAGAAGTCACACACATGGAAGCTTTTAACAAGTGTAAAAAATAATAAAAAGTAAAACGGCACTAATCTAAGTCTGTCACACGGATTTAAAACGTGATATCACACCGCGGAAAAACCAGACTCCAAGGTTAACTCTGTGCAGTAATATTCCGTCACTTGCACATGGAAGAAAAACAGTGATGCTAACATACACTCCCTCGCTCACCCATACATATATATTATATACACATACGTAGACACATACTTACTGAACAGTGATTCGAGATATTCTTATTATACACACGTACTTAATGTGACTTTCAAATGTTTATACTTACACATAAGAAGACGCCTTTAACTTCAGTGCGCACTAAAGTTACAATTACCCGAAAGACGTGTAAAGAGAAATCTGGTCGAATATAAAAGGGGATCTGTACATGAGCTTAAAACGATCATCGTTCATGTTCATTGAAAAATGAGGCAATACGGATCCTTACAAACACAGCAACCCCTATAATAAGCATAGTTGCATTTATTTATACATAATACCAACCTTCAAACATTCCTGTTGCTTTTGGTGAATTTCCAATAGAGGTGTAACTTTGAATTAAAACTTATTTCGTTTTTTTTAGATTTATTTGGGGGGGGTATATCTGTCTGTATGTGCATCTGTCATACAAAGTAATAGTACGATAATCAGTGGTTTATATATAATATATTCTGACGTTTGTGGTCCTCCTGTAATGTATAATGTTACAATATTATCATAATATTACCCTGTATATATCTGGGAACATATTTCGGAGTTAGCTGGTTTGCTAACAGACTTATAGGACAGTTTTCAATGGTAAAATTCACAAAAACCATTTAAATCGCTTAGGAATCCAACCCGGACACAAAAATTTGACCAAATAGGTATTGCGGAAGCGTGGTGAACTTAGATAATGACAAGAAAGTTTTTATGTTTTAGCCCTGAACATATCGCAATGAAACAAGTCGCTAACGAGATAATAAACCTAAAAAACATGGGTTAGCTAAATAGTATCAACAGTCACATCATTCCTTTATTCGATTCAATAGTAATATTTTTTCACTGCGAATTATACCATTAGGTTAAATCCATATAACATACATGCCATTTTCAAAACAAAATTACCATACCTACACGCGCCTAGGCTTCAGACTGGAAATAGTCAAATTGTCATTGGTGCCCGGGTTCACTTCCGGGGTAAAGGGCTCCTCGTGCTTATTGGTCAAATCGTGAGCACGCGGGGGCTTTTAAAAATTCAAACTGCGGTCCTATAGGGCAGCTGGCATGGCTTTGCGGCTTGTTCGTGTTGCAGGTTCAAGTATAGTCCTAAGTATGTTTCAAATTTTTTATGAAGTTGTAGGTTTCCCTCGAGTTATTTAGAATTAAGTTAAGGCGATCCATTGTGTTTTTAAACTGAGTTTGCCGCTTGGCGACGAATTACGCTGATTTATAAGTCTGTTGTATCTGAAACATAAGGGTGAGAATGGCGAGCCTGGAGGACAACATGAAAACAGTGATTGGGGTCTTCAGGAGGGAATGTCACAGGGTCCTGGAGTCCGAGAGGACCACGATCAGAGGGGCGGACGGAATGCTCATTGCTCTGCAGCTCGTGATGGCCGAAGCTAACAAGACGGTAGCCCCCTTAAGCGCTTATTTCCACCACAGAAAACCGGTGTCGTGTTCTAAACTGCCCCCCTGCCACGAACGGAATAATTTGAAAGCGCTCATAAAGTATTTTAATTCTCCTCTAATCAGTGCTTTATTTTTTCATAATGGCAACACACCTCAGCTTTGCTTTAATATTTGCTTGAATATGTAAGTAGGTTCTGTGTGTTTAGTGCAGAATAGCTTCCCCTCCATTTTATTTGCGTAGTTCTTGTACAGCTGAATAAGTGCAGATTCTTAAGGTAGGGATGCCTTTTTGAACTGTCATATTTAAACGCTAGAGGGTGTGACGATCCGATCCTGCCGTAAATGTAAGGAAACCATTTATGTAGAAAATGTTTTCTAGACTGACTTTCATTGAATGCAAGCTAATATCGGCGAGATGTAATTAGATGGATGACATTAGATGAGGTGTCAGGCATCACCTTCAAAAACAGGGCGGGTGAAACTCGATAGCCAGAGAAGGTCCCGTGTTTGCAGGTTTAATCCATTTTCACCTGATATATGTGAATTCCGCCGCTTCAGAAATGACTTGAGTTAAGCGGTAGAATGTAAACTGAAGTATTCTGCAGTTCTCAAGGACAGGAGGTTACCACTGTTATTCATATTTAATATTTAATAGGATTTCTCTTCTTTAGTGCCATTTTGGAGTCAATACTGATGCACTTGCCCTTTGGCAGGAGACCGGAGAGTTTACTGTGGCTCTGAGTGATGTCATCGTCACCTGGCAACGCTTGCTGAGGGAGAAACTCCACCTGCCCCTCTCCGACTCCGCTCACCCGGAAAACTATGACATCATCCGCAGAGAATACGACTCCTTCCTAAAGCGCACCAACACGCTGGACCTGATTGATGTGTCCAGGATGTACCAGCAGCTGAGGGCAGAGTCTGACCCTGACGAACCGCTGAGTTCCGTGAGTAATTCTGCGGGCCCGCATTGAGTCTCGGATCTCTTGTTATGGGATGTCAGCTGACCACCCCTGCCTCATCCAGGTGGAGCTGCTGCAGTTCCTTTCAGGCAGTGTGGAGAGCAGCACAGACTGTCTCCAAACCCCGTCCAGCCATGACTGCCCTCAGACTCCATCCAGGAACACCAGCCAGTGTAGTTTACAGGTCATTAATCCACTTTTATGTTGCTAACTGAATGTTACAGGTGTTGCTCTTACTGCCCAGTGGCCTTACTATCAATGTTATCACAGGTACAGCACATAACGTTACTTTTTTATATTTTTATGGTTGACCTTTTTCACAACATCCAAACCTTCTGGTTGTAGCAGCAGGTCCTTACCCTTCCCTGTAATTAATTTTCCCTTCCACTTTTTCATTCTAATCTGTTTAATATGTATTTTTTTTATACTGGTGTTGCTCATCAGAGAAGTGTTTCAGTGTCATTGCTAGCAACTGGCAACACACTCACTGGTCCAAGGCTTTTTTCTCCTTCGGGTCTGTATGTGAATTAAGGACGCTCCGCTTAATGTTGTAAATGTATTAGGGATGGCCATTTCAAATGTTTCACAGAAACTGAATATTTGCCCCCCCCCCCCCCATTAGGGGTGCTCAATCTTTAAGCATCACCTTTGCACAGTTTTCACTTTTGCAGGCATGTGCCTTGCCGCTGTTAGCTGGAATATTAAATCATGGCACTGGGATTGAAGAGTGAAATGTGATTTCAGTTACTGGGCGGATGCTTTAAAGTGCAACGTGTCTGAAACAGGAGGGGCCCCAGGCAGGAGTGTGATTTATATTGGGGAGGGGGGAAGCGCAGGTGTTGGGCAAATGTGTGTGTGTATGTTTCACCAGCTGTACACGCTGTTGCTGGAAGAGGAGAGTCATTAAATAAGTGTAACCCACCTGCTGATGAAAAGAACTTCATGATCCGCCTGATTGTC
Organism: Mormyrus iriodes; assembly: GCA_011763525.2. Classification (NCBI taxonomy): domain Eukaryota; kingdom Metazoa; phylum Chordata; class Actinopteri; order Osteoglossiformes; family Mormyridae; genus Mormyrus; species Mormyrus iriodes. Next base: position 10,576,628 of record JAAGVU020000001.1, read on the forward strand.
TTCCCCTTTGGCCCCCTGGGTGACACCAGGATAAATAAATGACACCGATAGTAGGACAGAGCTGGCATGTTCACTTGGTGAAAGTCTTAGTTCTGTGAAAACAGGAAGCTGATGTTGGCGTTATCTGTGTGTGTGGTCCTAATGGGGCTCGGGCGCGATTTCTCTCCCGCAGGTACAGAGGGTGCTGCGGAGGCTGTTCTGCTCCTACCTGGAGCTGCTCGTGAACACCAGGAACGACCTGGCCCTGGCGCAGGTGCTTGATGCCCCCTGCAGGGGGCTCGGCCACATGGCGTTCACGGACCTGAAGCGGCAGGCCTGTGCCAGCGGCACCTCCCTGTTTCTGGTGGGGGAATCAGCGAGCATCGCCATCGTGACGCTTCACAGCCAGCGCTTTTTAATCTGTCCGCTTCAGTGAGCCTGTTACGATGGCGGGGGTGGGGGGAGGAGGGGCAGGGAGTGATGGGCTGTGTAGAATGTCAAATGGAAGTTTCAAAACCCAAGCTACTGGAAACTTTAACAATTTCAGTAGCACGATGAGCCTATAATCTCAAGTAAGCAGAATTAAGACGTAAGATAGGCGTTGCTGTACAGCACTTGGTTGAGGTACTTGTCATGAAGTACTCCAGTAAACTATGTGGATCCTTTTGGATGAACTAAAGCAGTGTTTCCCAACCTGGTCCTTGGGGACCTGCAGATGGTCCATGTTTTTGATGCCTGGTAAGGAGCAAAAATGTGGATCATCTGACAGGGGAGCTGGGGGGGAGTGAAAACAGGGACTGTCTGGGCGTCCCTAAGGACTGGCTTGGGAAACACTGAGCTAAAATAATCAGTCCATCCATCTTTCAACCACATATGCAGTGCAGGATCTCAGAGTTAGTGTAACGCATTTAGGTTTTAATTAGGACACCTGCCTTTCTTGTATGCGTGATATCAGAGACATAACTGTGTTGTGCGTTTTTGCCGCAGGCCGCCATGTCGTTCGTGCGGGCAATCCAGCTTGGCGGAAAGGGCTACGCACCCCCCGAGTCGCACCCGCTCAGAAGGCACCTCAAGGGCCTGTCAGATTTCGTCCGTTTCATGGACCACCTGCAGGAGCTCATGGGAGAGACCCCAGATCCCAGGTATTCCCTGCTGAAAACCGTGCTCTTGCACTGGAATTGGACCCCCCCACCCCCCAGTTTACCCCTTGCCTGCCATTTTTCCTGGCTTTAGATAACAAGACATATTTGGTACTTGGATAACTGAAGACATGTTGGAACAATTGAAGTGCTATCTAAGCTGTATCAAGGAACATGCTGTGCAGCTGTATGGTCATTCTGTCCTCCATTCATTTACTTTGTTTCTTGTTCAAAAGGTTTATACTCATCCTTTAATGGTCATGGAGAACCAGAATAGAGCAAAAAAGTCCAATTTTATTTTCCCCCAAATGATGTCATAGTTATTGGACGTTCTATGTTTTTCTTTAATTCTTACCCCTGGTGCCCTTCTGGGCTCGCGTGAGTCCTGTGAATGTAAATGTTAGCCTTGAATTAGACTTTGATGGCCTATGGTTGTAATGCTGTTGGCCTCGTGGTAAAACGGTGAGAGAATGCCCTGTGATAGCTGAACGGGCCGCCACGTTCTCAGCCTAACAATAGGAAGTGTGGATGATGAAGGTGAAATGGGTGTGTAACCTGATCGGCTGTTATGACATGCCGTGCTGCCAGGACGGAGCAAACGCTCTGTGGGGTGTGCGTGGTCAGGAGCCTGACACTGTTCTGTTGGAATCTGATGCCTTTTCGTCCAAAAAGAATCCCTCCAACTTGTCTGTTTGACAGGCTCATAACCTACTGCTGTAAGCACCTATTCACAAAGCCAGGGGAATGCTGGAGAGAACGTTCCATAATTCAAAGTTCTAAACTTTGTGATAGCTGCCCCCCCTCCCCAAGTGCTTATTTTTCTTACAGCTTTGATGATAAGCACTCTGGACGTGCTGGATAAGACCCGAATTTTCGTTTGGAAGGGCCACCTTACGCTGTTTCTGGAGAGCTTTCACAGTGGTCTTGTAGAAACCACTGATTATGATTTCAGGACGGCCTGTACAGTTTTACTCCTGGATACCATCAGTTTATTACAGAGCAGCTGGTCCATTGAAGGTCTATACTCCCTCCCCCCCCGCCTGTTTCCACTCCCATGCTTTTATTATTTGTAAGCCCAGGCCTCCTGCAAAAATA
>JAAGVU020000001.1:10586795-10630055 GCA_011763525.2 Mormyrus iriodes
TGATAATTAACATTATGTTTTCTCATTGTTTTACCTAATGGCAGCATGTAGAGAGAAAACGGTAAAGGACCAAGCACCGATCCCTGTGGCACTCCGTATTTAACTAATGACATAGACGACGGAATGTAATTTTTTGACACCTGAATATATTGATAACGATTAGTCAAATACGATTTAAATCACTTCAACACCATTCCACACAATCTGACCTCAGGTTTGAATCTTTGTAATAATTGTGAAATGGTCAACCGTATCAAAGGCTGCACTAAGGTCCAGAAACATTAGCAGAGTTGCCATTGTTATGTCATTTACGACTTTAGTTAAGGTAGTTTCAGTGCTGTGTTCTGGACAGAAGCCTGACTGGAAACTATCCAGTATATTGTGTGTCTTCAAGTATGACTGAAGTTGAGCAGCAACTATCTTCTCCAGAACTTTTGATAAAAATGGTACATTAGAGACCGGTCTGTAATTACTGAGCTCCTGTGGTTCCAAACTTGGTTTTTTCAGTAGTGGTCTGATTACTGCTACCTTAAATTGTTCAAGCACATCACCTGCAGACAGGGAAGCATTCATTATGGCAGTTATAGGTCTTGCCAGAACTTCTAGGGATTCTTTAAGAAGCTTAGTGGGGATTGGGTCCAGTGGACAAGTAGTCGGTTTGGTCTTATTTTAAATAGTACTTAACTCTTCTTCATCAATTTATTCAAAAACATTAAGGGTGTGTTCACATACCGCAAGCACTGGAGTTAATTTTGGCCCAATTGAACATGTTTGAAACCTAATGTTTGGAATTTTATTAATAAAGTAGTTCATAAAATGTTCACTACTGAAGTTACTGAGTGGCAGAGGTTCAGCCTTATTTGTTAGATGAGCTATTGTGTTAAAAAGGTAGTGAGAGTTATCTCTATTGCGATCAATAAGGTTGGAGTAATAGGCTGAATGTGCCCGATAAAGGGCTTGCTTGTATTGTTGCAGGCTGTCGGACCATGCTAACTTGAACACTTCTAAACCCGTGGATTTCCATTTGTGCTCCAATCTGCGGCACTCCTGTTTGTAAGAGTTTGTGTGATCATTAAACCATCTACCACTTTATCTTTCAAAGGCGCTGTTTCATCTAAAATCTGACTAACTACTGTATTAAAGTCATGGGTGACTTTGTTGACATCTGAACTAGACATGAAGTTCACATTACTTACTGCATTAATAAATCGTAGGGAATTTCTATTATTTAGGTGACGTTTTGTAATACTCATCTCTGCCATAATCAAAGAGGGAGGCTCAATCACGAAGGTGATTAGAAAATGGTCAGAAAAGGACTTATTCAGTGGACAGACAGATACATGATGGACATAAACTCCTTGAGTGATAATCAAGTCTAGTGTATGATTGTAAACATGCGTTGGCCCCGTTACGTGTTGGTAACTTTCAACAGAGTCCAGGAGGGACAGGAAATTCTTGCTGACGGCGTCAGTCTCTGTGTCCACATGTATATTGAAATCTCCAAGTATTATAATATTCTCTAAGTTGATAACCAACTCAGAGAGAAGTTCCATGAATTTAGTCAGAAATGAAGTGTATGATCCTGGCGGTCTGTACACTATAAGGATATAAATTGGTGGGTCGTTTACAATGTGAATTAGCATTGATTCAAATGTAAAGTCTTTTATAATTTTGGTTTCAATTTTTAACAGTGAGTTAAAAATAGCTGCCAGGCCGCCTCCACGCCCTGAGCCACATGGTTTCTGTACAAAACTAAAGCCATCAGGTGAGGCTTCAACAAGAGGAATAGTGTCTGTGGGTCTGAGCCAGGTTTCTGTTAAAAAACACAGGTCTGCACCAGTGTCAAGAACCATGTCACTGACAAGAAGTGATTTACTTCCTAAAGAGCGGACATTCAATATTATGTCATCGTCATGGCAATGACTGAGTGCTGCAGGGAATTCTAAATCTAGTCCTGAACAGCTGAAATTCAGGTGCTTTTAGAGGCTACTCAGAACAATTGCTAAGTAAGCCAATTAATTCTTTTATAGGATTAAGATGATGAAATTGAATGCAATTAACTTGATTTAGTCACTATAATATTCCATCCATCTATCTATCCATCCATTTTATAACCATTTCTTCCTGGGCTGCCTAGAATCTATCCGAGGCCACAGGGTACAACATTGGGGTATACCTTGGACAGGATGACAGTCCGTCACTTACTGGGATATTATCACCCTACCTACTTTATGCCAAGGGTGTAGATTTGGTATGGACATGTCCCTACTAATATTGTTGGTGTGCTGTGTGTGTTTCAGGGGGCTGATTTCTTGCTTAGCCAGATAAATTGTTGGATTTAAGGTAGTCTGACCTAAATGTAAGTGAACAAAAATGAAATCCATTTAAACTAGAGCAACTGAAATCCAGCAGCAGATCTCACTTTGTGATATAGTTCCTTGGTCCCTTCCAATGTTGGAACTGAACCATCGCCCTTGCCTGATGCTCATCACCTTTCTTGATAGCTATCCTAACTGATGGTAAGAAACAACAGATTTTAGCACAGAACACTCACATAGTGACGGTTACCCAGCAAATTAGTTGCAGACGCCTGAACAGGGAATATTTACTGTGAAGATAAGAACCTCTGTGTTCCCTTTATTCCCTAAGCTGCTGTCTTGGATGGACCCCTCACTTGAGGAGATGCCATCAAGGGCATTATCCATCACAGTCTTGGCGGTCAGCATGGAGCCCGCAGTCTCGTCTGCCTTTGTCCAGGACACAGAGTGTGTGCAGCACATGGAGAACAGAGCCAGCATAAAAACAAAATAGACAGAACAAACCATAATTTTTGCCATGCACGGGTGGTGACCTTGAAACATGAAGACGATGCCAAGGAAGTTGTGCCTGGATTTTTATTACCGTGGGTTGGGTCATGCCTTATATACCGTTGGCTGTGGCGAAAATGGAAGAGCCAGAGAAGAATGCATTATAAGTATTTGTGCTTTTGTGAAACGGGCGGGTTCAACGAGAATGGAGACAGTCATCTGGATATAGGAGGGTTAGCTCCTCAGGGGGCTATTGAGGATGATGATGGAGGAACAGATCTCATCTAGATTATGTGCGGAGTAGGTCTTGTACTTGAGGTGTAACTTTGTGATAAAGAGGCCTGCTGGCATGTTTGGCTCCCCCCCTGGTGAGTGATGACGCGGAATATCTGCAAGGTGTTTCCACAGTGCTATTCTAAGACAGGCTCATCACAAACATACCTATTTCAGGTTCTGTCGGTGGGAGGCGGGGGGGCTTACGTGGCCAGGTGGTTTTTATATCTTAGGTATGAAAATAACATAAACGGCTTAGGGATTTATATAAAACTTATGTTATCTGAAGAGGATATCTTCACCTTTACAGGATAAAGGGCTCGTGCTGTGAAGACGAATGACCTACGTTGTAGAAGAAAGAACTCCTACAAGTAATCCTGGACTAGCTTCAGAACCTGAGGCATGATGGGACTAGCAACAAGAACAAAAGGCTGACCTATGACCCTTTAAACCAAAAGCTCTTTGGGTCTTTGGGACGAGAGCCAGAAATCTGCACATTTCACATATATCACCTCTGTGATCCGTCGGAAATACACCGTCCTGCGAGTCTAAAGCTAGTTCTCCAGCTGTGTATTGGGCCCTTTGTGTAATTTAAGGTGTGAATTCAGAAGAAAGTATTCCCTGCTCTCATGTCTCTTTGCTCCGGTCTGGTGCAGTACAGATTCAAGCTCCTGCTCACTGCTAAACTTACTTACCAGGCCCTGATAGCGATCCTTGCCAGTTACCACTTGTTGCTGTGGCCATACTCATAGTTCCCTTCATGGCCTGTCTTGGTGTTTTCTGCCAACACTGTGTACTACCTACCATGATCCTTTCATTCCAGTCTGAGAGGCTTTGTTTTCGTCGGCATTTATAGCAAACCGGACAGACTTTCTGAACATGTCCTGCCTATCTTTGATGTGATAGCTGGCACCTTTCGGTTTATCCCAAGTCCCGCTTGATTCCTGCGGTCAGAGGAATGATGACCATCAGTTAGTAGCATGGCCTGCGAGGCATTATAATTAGGGAGGTGATGGCCCTTTGTCGCCACGACTTACCCACAGCTAATTTCTGGGTGCTCACAGGGGAACATGAGACAAGACCCGACCATATTCCCACCACAGAAGCTGCAGTGGTGGCAAAGAAAGGTGAGATCTGAATAATGACCGTCAAACCGCACCGAAGTGATTTTCCTTGGACTGCGCTGCCTTTATTTGCTGAGTGTTTGTGTTGGAGAGAGAAGGGCTCTACTGAAGGACTGGACCAGTCACCTGGGAGACGTCTGTGCCAGCAACTGAGCGGTACAACCTCTGGGCCCCTACCGCTGTTGTTCTAACCTCTCTCTCTGATTCTCTCTCTCTCTCCCCATTCTTGCTCTCTCTGTCCATCTTACCAACATTCTTTCTCTTCTTTCAACTCGATCTCTGCACTACAAGACACTGTTGCTGTAGCACCTTTATTGTTCGGCTCTTTCCTGTATTCTATATTCACCCGCCATCTTTCCAATCTGTCGCACCAGCAAATGTTGTCATTCTGACCCCGTTATTCTGACCCTGCTATCTTCGTATCCCTTGCTTCTTGTTTTCTGTGTCCGTCGTCTCTTTCCCACTCTCTCGCCGATAACCTTGGCTTCAATGATCTGGTTGATTTTCACTCATGTTACTGGCCCATTCCTGACATCCACCCTTTCATTTTTATCTCAGCTGAGTGTCTATCTTTTTCTTCTCTTTAACGTCCCTATTTCATTCCATCCATGTGCACCCCAATCTCTAGCCTTCTAAAAAAATGGATGTATGTTAAGTTCCCCCTCCACCTTTCACAATGGACATTTAACTCTTAGTTGATATTATATTTTTGCTTTTAATAACCTACAAATTGTTTCTGTAAGGCTTTGTGTGACAAAGCTGTCACAGGCCAGCGAAATTATGATTCCTTTACAGTGTGATGGTGTGTGGCTCCATAGGTTAAGAATAATCAGGAGGTCACCAGTTCAAATCTCAGAGCTGGCTGAATGATTTCACCTTTGGGCCACTGAACTAGGCTCTTAACTTCAATTGCTTGAGGGGCCGTATGACCCCGCCATCTCAACTGTATGTTGCTTTGGATATAAGCATCTGTTAAATAAATGGAATTTCTCTGCTGATACCACCTTTCTAATGCAAGTTAGTGGAGTGATAATTGTGGAGGCCGGTGGGGAGGAGTTCATGTGTGATGATTAGATCAGGGGTCTTATCCGCAAAGGGCTGGTGTGTTTGCAGGTTTTTGGGATAACCTTTACGTCAGCCATTCAAACCCAGGTGTGAGAACTCTTTAGCCAATCAGTCCTCTAATTAGTAATATAATTGGGGAGATGCAGCGAAAACCGGCACACTCAACGGTCCTTTCTGGATAAGGTTGTCTAGCCCTGCATTAGATAAACGCAGGGTGGCAGATCCCGCAGCCCTAAGTTGTACCCCAAGTGGCACCCAGCCACCACAGCCCTGTTCCTTTGGAGGGGGGCACATATTTCTATTAAAAATCCCCCACTTGCGTGTTCTGTGCCTTATATTCGCTGAGCTGTGCCCCCATTCCCACTGGCCCCAGTAAAATAACAAGTCATATAATCTGCAGAAAATGATGTTTCCATGCCCCCCCCCCCCCAAAACTGTGGCAACTTGTAAGATGTTTTTGTGAACCTGTAGACCCCATCTCATTCAATTAGCAGATGTTCTTATGCAAAGCATTGTACAATTGAGACAGCAGGGTCAGACACTCCTTAAAGCAAGTGGGGATTAAGAACCTTGCTCGAGGGCCCAATCATTCTGATGACCTTTAGATTTGAACCCACAACCTTCTGGTCACAGCCACAGCATCACAATCCATTGAGCCAGCCCACACCCTACACACCACCCCTTTTGCACCACAGTCTTCCTGCTCATTTGCAAGCCTCACACCAAGCCAAGCCTTCAGAATTAGCTTATTGTTTTCTCCTCCACTGCTGTGTCTGTGCCTCGATTGCAGATGAAATTTGGACAGAGTCCTTCTCCGCTCTGAACCCTCAAGAAAGACGAGGCTCTTATCTTGTGGTTTCCGTTTTTCCTGAGATAAATTTCTAGGAAAAACATTACCATAATTCCCAAACAAAGAACATTAGCGCAGAGAAGAAATGTGTAAAGTAATCTTAAAAGAGCCAGATGTGATTTCATCATGCCTGCAGATCATATTTGCTGGATCTTCTTTGAAGTGAGGAGGAGATTCGAAAGTTAGCGTGTTAGCAAGTTCTCAGAGTGTGTTTCTCTTGGCAGCCGGCCGGCCGACTGTGAGAATCTCCATCCCCCCAAATGAAAACTTCAGCAGAACCATTCCCCTGACCTGGACTGACCATCAAATTATTATCACCATCTGTGTTGTTTTGTCTGGTCCTGCTCAAGTCATGTGATGTTCCAGCCCATATTACGGAGGGGCTGTCATGCTTGCTTTTACCTTCCCCATTGCCCTCCACACCATACCACCTGAAACATAGATATTCAGACTGAGCTGTTCCCTGCCACCAACACTGTACAAGCTCTACTCACAGGATCAAATGACGTTGACTCTGAAATTTTCTCTTTTAAACTTTCTCCATGTTCTCCTTCAATACTTTGCAATGACCATGATTGACTGTGATATTGACTCCCACCTTTCCTCAGAAACGGCTCTTCTCTTTGCGATGACTGACACTGGCGCTTCTTTATTATCTCTTAAAGAGTCTGGCACTGACTAAAAGTAAAAAAAAAACAAGCAAAACCACTAGCAGGATACAAATGAATCACGTAAAAAAAGTATACTGTTCCCAAATTACTCTCAGAAAAAGGTGTCTCCTTGTAATTGAGGATTGCAAGGTCTTCTCCCCTTGCCATTCAGAATCACCGAAGTGAAGGATTGATATAGCGGCTGAGCAAAGCCTGGCATCCAGCCCAGAGGTGAACTTGAACCAAGATGCCCCAGAATTCTGGATCAGTAACAACCCATCATCTGTCGTCGTGGCGTGAGCAGCTCCCTGAGGTTTTTCAGTGCTTCCTGACTTTCACTGGGTCCTTTAGGGTTGCTGGGTGTTGTTGGATTGTTGCTGAGTCCGAAGGGCTGCTTGCTGCTTTGGAGTAAGATGCTGCTTCTGTTGTAGTCATGGACTTCCATCTTGATTATGAGAAGGTGTAGCTGAAAGCAGAGATCTGCTGCACTGCTGGGTTTCTGGGTGTAGATGGAAAGTACCTATCTCCTAAGGATGCAGCTGTGGAGCTGAACACTCCAGGGACCACCCTTTAAACCAGTACGCTGTCCTCCCATTGGTGTGAGACAGGCAAGTATGACTGAGTGTGCTTAGTGGGCCCAACTGACATCAGGCCAGTGCCATGCCTTAAGATCTCAACACCATTTACTACACTGACCAAACCCTTGACCTTTGAGGACAGATTATAGCCCCCATTAGAATCAAACCAAACTCCTGTGGTATGATGCTGGTGATAACTGCCTCTCATGGGAGTGAGGGGTCTGCCAGTGCCCCCGTTTAATAATGGGGTGGTAGTTAGGGGCACGGAGTGGGGGCGGCTGTTTGAGTTTGGGGCCCGGCTCCTTTTGTTGCCCAGAGAACAGACCACGGTTTCCAGGAACAATGCCGCCGATGAGAGACTCTCCAAGGAAAACACGACTCTGACATCATGGGTTCGTAAAGCTCACAGCTGCGCCAACAGCCTCCTGCCACAATCAGCTATCAGTGAATTTCCACTGCAGAGTGAGCGGCGTGTGGAGAAAAGGGTCGGGGAGGGGGTGGCGGGGGAGGGGGGCCTCCGCGTGAAAAATGGTGAGTGAGAAGAGAGAGGCGCTACTGCTTCTGCTGGTGCTGACCCCGAATGACTCTGAGGTCAGAGTCCTCCAAAGGCTGCCCTGAACCACTCTGTCCCTTACGTCAATCAGCTAAGCCAATGATGCTGAAGGGCGCATAACTGAGAGCACTGTGGAGTGGAGTTTGCTCGAGGTCCATGCAACATTGATGATGTTCCAGCTCTTTGCAGTTCAGTTTTAGCTAATGGGAACATTTGACATACAAAAAGTGTTTACTTTTGCAAGTTCTGGTCTATGGAGGAACTTCTGACACTGAATAGACAAAGCCCAACTGGTTAAAGACACAAAACTCCCTTTCAAATCTGGCTGTGAGTCAATTTTAATGTGAAAGGCAAAGTACTGAATAGTATCTTTTATAAACAGTATTCCTCTATTACGGTCATACATGGGTCAGATTACAGAGACGACATCACATGCTTTGAAAGAGCTGATCATCAGCCAGTACCTGTCTAGAGGCAACTGTATGTTCTGAACTGCAAGCTTCATGCTTCATTGCGGGGTGACCGTGCCCATGTCCCAGTTAAAGAATGACCCGATTTGCTCCAAGTCGCTATGGCAGAAAGGTGTCACCTGAACCATGTTCCATGAACTGTGTTCTTGTCATACAGCAAATTGAGAGCCTTGGAGTTTCTCCAAGTGAAAACTTATCGCAAGAAAAAAAAAAGACAAAATTGGCAGAACTGTTGATGGAAAGGATGCTGACATGGAGAGTGCCCTTCAAAAAGTACATTTTCTCTCAAAGTACACTTAAAAAATATATGCACATTTACCGGAAAATGTTCTGCTCATCAAAAATGTACAAAGCCACACTCAGAACATTAGATGGCCATTACAATGCCAAAACCTGTTTATTCTGAACAGTGGATATGAAGGAGATGTTTCTAGAATGTTCTTAGAATATTATGTATACCAACAAATAGAGTTTATATGTCCAGTGCACACTCTAAGCATCAGTGAGGTATACACCCTTATCTATATAGCTCATAAATCTGACCTGGGACCAGCAGGGCACTTACAGGTTGGCACTGCCTTACAGTGCTGTGCCAGTCTCTTAGTGGTAACCTGAGTGCCATCAGTCACAAGGATACGATCCCCTGTTCACAACACGGAGTGAGCCAGCCTCGCGGCTGATTCCCTTTTCCTCTCAAACCGCCCAGGGCAAGAGGATGCCAGGATGGAGAGTGTCGGGTCGACCACAAGGTTGTTTAAAAGACAATAGCGAACGTAAGTAGCAAAGCCCAGAGCTTTTATTACAGAACCCAGTCCAGAAGCAGTGTCCTCACGTGCACTCAACCCAGAGTACAAATGAACACTCCAGCCCGCTCAACCCACTTCCAACCAGAGGGGGCGCTGGAACCTGCTGCCTACCAGAACCTCCAGGAGAGCAAATGAGGATGCTAGAGTCAGGCTGAACTTGGATGCTCCCCGAACCGCCATAACTTACTTATGAAATGTACAGGGTTTTGATGGTTGTCCTGGTTTTGCACATTATATTGCCATGATATATACGTTTTTTTTGAATGAATTAGCAGTCTTTCTACAAGTGTTACATTTTTTTCCCACAAGAAATCATGTAATCTTTTATTTTTTGCATTTTGCGGTTTTCTGCAAGTAATTATTTTTTTGGGCTTCAGTATAAAACCATAGTACTCTCTAGCAAAATAATGCTTATGTAATTCCCGTAACCGGTGTGTAGTATTTGGCAAGTAACAAAAAAACTACTGTATCGGGTGAAAAATGATTGTTTTTTGTTTTAATGGTGTGCTTCGCATCTCTGGTAGCTGTGCTTCACGGCTGTGTTTTTGCATGCAATGTGCCGGGGCATTCAGTGGTCCTGGAGCAGGGTCACCGCCAGGTTGATGCGGTTCAAGGTCAGCTGTGTCAACCACCGCCCTCAGAACTCTGCATGGGGACACGACCCACTCAGGGGATGTCCTCAGCCCTCATCCGAACCCTTTCTTCCAGGTAGAGAAACCCATGGCAATTTATGGTTGGCCAACTTCTTTGCAGGTTCCTTTAAATGCTTGATGGCTGAATATTTTTCACACAGTAATTTGGACTAATTGAGCTTAATAATTGGTCCTATAATAAGTCTTAGAGGCAGCTGAATGGAATGAGCGTCAGGAGAGCTGGAGTTGGAGACTGCCAAAACCCTACTCTACACTCATAGCAGTAATCTCCACTGACGCTGGGCCAGGTGGCCAATCCGTCTTTTAAAAGGGCTTGATTGTTCCGCTATATATTCATTAAAATGTGCTGACGGAGGGTGAAAGGCCCCGTCCTGTCACTGCGGCGATCCCACTGAAAGCTGAACACGCAACTCTCCCCTCGGTGAACCCGCACGGCGCCCTGTTTGCCTTGGCGGCACACGCCATCGTTCAGGAAGTATCACTTTATCATGCAGCTCCGGCCCGCTTGCTGCCTGGGGAACAGATCCTGGGCCTCAATTTACAGGGCCCCTGTGGGTCATTGATGGCCAGCCCTGTGACCACGCAGTCACACGTGTGCGCATACACACCACATAAATAAAAGCAAATGTACAGGCGGACACGGTCATTTGCCACCCCGCTGTTTAATAGCTATTTAATTTTGCTGTGTATAGATAGATAGATAGACAGACTATACGGAACTCTCATTCTTATTCTTATAGATGCTGTATATATATATTGTATATATTATTTATACCACACCATGTATACCACATATACTACTGTATAGATGTACATTTTTTTATTTATTCATCATACATGTATTCATTAAACAGCTATTTCTAGCACTTCTGCACTATTTTGCACATTTGAATTACTTGCCAAACTGCATTTCGTTGTGTGATTGCTTCTACTTTGTGCAATGAAAAATTGAATTTAAATTTAGATATAATTATAAATTTTAAAAATCTTTAAAAATCCTCACAGTCACCTAGCCGTGGTATTGCAAACGCTTCGGTCTGTCCTAGTGTGTCATTACCACTTTTATCCGCATCTTAATCGGTTGCAATGCTGTCTTAATTGGTCACTGTTATTTATAATCTTCCAGTGTTATTATTATGGGCTTGCTATGTTTGAAGGAAAATTACGGAGGTAGACCGAGGTTCTCCAAGATGCAAATCTATGCAAACGCCATTCAGCAGTTAATTAATTCCGCTACCACGGTTGACACCCGAGGTGACAGTTGCTGCAGTCTCACGTCAGGCCATAAGGTCTTCATGCTCTCGCTAATGATCACAGGTTTCAGGGGTCCTCAGAGCATGCCGGCAGCTCTCCGCACTTCAGAGAGGCAGAAAGGGAGAGGACAGAGGTTGGTGCGGGGGGTGGAGGGGTCTGTTACTCTCCTTTTGGGGCTGAGGGGGCTGGGGGGGGGATAAAAAGCTGAGATAAGGCCGCCCATGCCTTCTTTTTTTTCTAACTCTCTACGGTTTTTTGTTGCAACGGCATCGATTTATTAATGACCATCCACGGTGCACTTACTGCTGCCATCCTGTCTGCCATTTCCCCTCCTGGCTTCCTTCCTGTGATCCCTCTCTCTCTCTTTCTCTTTCCCTCGCTCTCACTCTCCCTTACCCCTGGCTCGGGGGCACGCTCCGTCCGTCCGGGTTCATCGCTTAGAGCTTCCGCGGTCCTCCCCTCCAGAGAAACCGGAGACGCTCGCCAGCATGAGAAAAATGATCCAGTGTGCATTTCAGCTCTGGAGTATGAGGGAGACAACAGTCCTGCTTACAGGAATTCAGGCTCCATGATCAATGTGCTACAATGGATATAAATAGATAATAAAGAATGACATCAATATCAAATTTGTTTAAGTTGTTCCTGTGTAATACACACACACACATATATAATATACATGTATCATTGTAGCCATCTAATGAATACTAACAATAAATTTTATATAAAACAATTACATATACTTTGGTTTCATATATTGATTATATCAATGTGTTACATATACATACACAGACATTTATAAAATCTGGCACTGGTTCAGTCTCTCTTAAGTGGAGTTCTGATGGACTTCTCCACATGGCTCCTTACAATTGCTTTCAGATCTGGCATTCATTCATTCCCGTCTGTCGCAGCTCTCCATTGGCAGCGTTTACAGAAAGGTGTAACCGCCGCTGTCCCTGTGACGCTTCAGGGAGAACGAGAAGCGGCAAGGAGCCAAATATGTTTCTGGATGTGGGGCTCAGATTATCATCCCGTCTATCATCGTATGTCTCTCTGCGTCAGTCATCGCCTCCCGGAAGCCCTTTGTTTTTGTTCAATTTTGCGAGCTGTCGTTCCCACTCCCTGCTGCGGCCGACTGCAGAGCCCAGCGCGGGTCTCTGTTTGCCTTCGCCGGGATGGGGCCTATTTCACAAAGCATGATTTCTTGCTTAGCTGGATATCTTGTCGGATTTAAGGTAGTCTGGGCTAAATGTATGTAAATGACGGTAAAGTCCATTTTAACTGGGGTACCTTAAATCTGACAAGTTATCCAGCTAAGCAAGAAATCCAGCTTCATGATACAGGCCCCAGGTCTGTGGTGACTTGCCACATTCTGGGAGGGCACAGGCTCCCCCCGAAATAAGCAGGGAGGTAACTTTGGCTCACAATTGCTGCCCTCCACCACAACAGGTTTCCGAGCGTGCAGAGAATGTGAGAGTCGTTCTCCAAATTTAACAAATTAATTATTGTTTATTTCTTCTTGTTGTTATAACAACAGAATTGTGGCAAGGAATGATGGCAGATAATGTTTTACGGCTTCCTTGAGCCCCCCTCCCCCCGCCCGCCACCAGCCCTCCCTCCCACCCTGAAGACGCCAGCGGGTTTAATTCATATGTATTTCTGTAGGGGGCCAGTAGAGGGGGAATCATGACTAATAGGGAAAATGTTATTCTGGAAAGCGTAAAAAGTCCGTACTATTAGCTGAAAGGTCATCCAGGTTTTGTGTGGTCCTGGAGACACATTTCCACATTCCTGTAATTGGATCACAGATCTGTGCTGTGAACAGGAGATCTAAACACCTAAGTGCTCCTAAGTCAGAGAGGCCCCACTGTAGGACCAGCTGAGAGTTACACTCAGCTAAATGTGGGGGGACCTTGTTTGAACGGATGCTTTTGGGAAAAGGATCTCAAGGCAGGAGGCAACAGAAGATGTGCAGAACCTGAGCTGATGCAGGACATCCTCCCACTTCTGAGCACAAAGAAGGTCATCCTCTAACCAAATCGGTTTCCAATCAATATGACTTTTAAGCATATATAGGGCTAAACATTTATTCAGCAAATGATATTGGGGGCTATACTACAGGAGAAGCAAGGCTTTTAGCCTGCAACATATGCGATCTTGAATTAGTCTCCCGGTGTGTTTTGTCCCTGCATTTTGCTAATTGCACTTCCAGACCATGTGTATCTCCAAGGAGACCGTCTGAGCCTCAAGGGCATTTGATGTGGCAATTTCAATGGCAGTTTGGGCCCTGTAATGCCGTGAACCTTAGTTTATTAAGTTTTAATGAGGGCCAGCCATATCTTGAACCCTAACCTAAAAGTATGTTCATTTCCACGGTGATTAACTGCTGCTATACTCTTGAAGATACTTCCTTAGTCTTTAGTTTCTCCACTGATGTATCTACAACTGCATAAAACCCTGAAACATACAATAATCAACTAAATAAAATGATATAGTAATGAGTCTGCATGACTTCTTAACTCCCATAATGCTCAGTCATCCAGCATGAGTCAGGAAGCAAAGAGTGGTCAACAAGTCATTAAGG
Source organism: Mormyrus iriodes (assembly GCA_011763525.2). Lineage (NCBI taxonomy): Eukaryota > Metazoa > Chordata > Actinopteri > Osteoglossiformes > Mormyridae > Mormyrus > Mormyrus iriodes. The sequence continues at coordinate 10,600,460 of JAAGVU020000001.1, forward strand.
ATTCCAGAGTAAGGCTGACAAATCCATTCACCCCGACAGGCGTGTAATATCAACAAGTGTTTTATTCAGCAGGAATTGTGAACAATCTGTCAGCAATCCAACATTCTGTGCAGAGGGCAAGAGGGCACCGGTAGTGACGTTGCTTCCATCCAAGCTAATGAGCTTACCTAGCATTCTCTGTCTCTCTGGCAGTTGTCAGATTCTCATCAACATGGGTCTTTATGCAGCCAGACATCTCACATTCAACCGTGTTAAAAACCAGTGACAAGTTCAACCCTCTTGCCTCTTTGGCAGTCTTGTGTCAATTGATTTTTGAAGAGGAAATTATTATTCAATGAATGCCATAGTGGAGCAGATCTAGAAATGGTATGCCCTGTAATAACTCCACAGATTCAAACCCCTAGTTTTTGAAAAAAGTTTTTTTTCCCCTATCTTCAGTTTTGTGGGAGTAACTAACCAGATACCGAATCTGCTTATGTGCTAAAAACATTTAGAAAACCTTTCCAAGTCATGCTACTTTTTTTCTTTCTTTATCAAGACCTTTTTAAAAACACATTAACGCTGCTATACAATCATGCAAAATTTTGGATGTAGGTTAAGTATCTTTGGAACACGCTAAAGTTGACTTCCTTTCAGTTCCTGCAACTGTGTGATATATTCAGTCATTGTATCATGGGTTAGTCTATCAAAGGAGGCGGAGTGGAAGGTACCAAGGTGCTCTGTGTATGGGGGGGGGGGATACATACTGCTCTCTGTCATTCCACTGGTTTATATGTGTCATTCTACAATTCCTTACGCAGTAACAATTGACAAACCTGCATATACTACAGAGCGTCTGGATGGTAAAGATGACTGTGTAGCATAAGAGCAAGTTATTGTGTTCAGTTACAAATGGGATGGAGCAGAATTTTCCAGTAAGAGAACAAATTTGCTAAACACACAGAGTAAAGTTGTATGTGACCTACTCTTGGCATCCAAAGTTCTTACAGCTTAATTGGTTGTTCCGTAGTGTTTTCTGTTGTTCTGTCACCCTGCCTGCGATGGCCGTTCACTGTCACTAGTCCATGTTATTTGTCTTTGTCTGACTGTCCCTACACTTCACACCGTTATATGAGTGGTACTGCTGTGATTTGGGGGTCATGCGCGCGCACATGCGTATGTGCGTATGTGTGTGTGTGTGTCTGCTGGAGTGAAAACTCAGGCTCTGTTGCATTAATGCATTACATATATTTTAGGACAGACAAAAGTACACTATGACTTTAAACACCTTGATAATAATGGAAGATAATAGTTCACAGTACTTTTTGTCAAGTCATTTGGCATAGGGATCAATATTGAATAATAATAATTTAAAAACAGTAGAAAAAATAGCAATTAGCCTTTTGGGATCACATCAAGAATTTTTTTATGCATTCACAGGCTTTCCACAAATACGTTTGCTCGCTTACACCACTAACTGATTGAAATAGCTTACAAATAAAAAATATATAATATAAAACGGTGGCCACAAGGCTGTGCAAAAGGGAAGACGTCCAACCAATCAGCTTCGCTCTCAGTTTCTCTTCCTGTTTCCAGCCAACCCTTGCAAGTAACAAACTACAAAATAGCACCATTATACAGTGAATAAGATTCCTTAATACGGTTTTGCTATATGATACCATTATGTACAATGATAGTAGGACGATGCATAAACTAAAATAAATGGGAATATTGTTTGATTATACGCAGGTACAGAAGAGACAGTGTGTTTGTGATGTTCTGTGTCATCGGGTCATCGCTCTGGCACGTACATCTCAGAGGGATTGACTTGTCTCAGTCTGGAAGCCACAACATTTGGAGATCCCAGACTGAGGAGATCACGGTCATTCTTATGGACAGGGCGCCAGTTTGTGTGTGTGTGTGCATGTGTGTGTGCGTGCATGTGTGTGTGCGTGCATGTGTATACGTGAGCATTCCGGGCAGCAGTATCATGTGTCTCCGAGTACTTTGGTTTGGTTGCCGATGCATACTGCTTGTCTTGTCTTTTTTCTCTCTCATTTTTTATTCGTTTTTGTTTTTCCCAGAGGAAAAAGCATGCGGTCCAAGATATTACAAAAGCAAAGATCCCTTCGCTAAGCTCGCAAAGGAGAAGAACACAGGACAAGTGGAATCAATCGTTAATCGCCTGTCTCTGTGTGGCTACGCTAATACATTAATCCCACCCCCGCACCCCAACAGGCTCACATTTAAGAACATAACTGGCCCCTGGACGCACAAGATCACCCTTCCAAAAAACCGTCACGGGCTGAACATCCCGTTACAGTGAACGCAGACCACAGTGACATCTTTTTCCACAAGCTCACAGATGTTCTTAGAAAGCCCCAATGACAATGGGAGACTGTTGGTTTCAGTTGGTAAAACTCTTTTAATCTGTTTTTCGTCTTTCCCAGAATGCATTCCAGTGGCATGCATGGTTGTGTCATTTTGACCTAGGGAAAGAGGGATTTTTTGCTTTTTTGCACAGTCAGTGCAGACAGAAGAATGATTAATACACTGGATAAAATCACGTGAGACAACCATGATGTCTGCAGGCCGAAGGCCACGTGATAAAATTCAACCCAAGATTAAAAATCACACTCTCTTTTTCTAGCAAAGCACCCAGCTTATGGATTAAAACATTGGTCCTCTCTTACTGTGAAGTGGGCACCCCCCTCCCCCCCATTTTTGGGCTGTTCTATTGGATGACCTCAAGCCTCTGTTTTTAACCCTCTCCACTGCAGTTCAGTGGCAGGAGGCAGACCAGGGGGGTTTTCATTCCCAGGCAGGAAGAGTCTTCAGAGAGGACGGATGCTCAGATGATGCGCATGACCTGGGTGTGCAGGAAGGTCCTCCCACAGCCAGGAGGTGCTACAGCTCTCGCAATGGAGTTAAGCAGCAAATTTCTCCTTTCAGTTTTACATATATCTATTAGGTGGACAGTGATCTCCCCCCCCCACACACACATAACTTTTTTACAAATAACAGTGTACATTATGGACAGAACTCTCCCTTCTTGCTATTTGGTACTTATAGAGCATATTTAATCAATATCCTGTTTTGTTTTGATTATTTGTTTTGTATTATTTTTGTTGTTTTTACAGTGAACCATTACATGTTGGGACAAGGTTTGGGGCCACACCCTTCTCCATCCTTTTGTCGGTCGATCTGTCTCTCTTTCACCCCTGTGGGTCCCTCTGTCTGTCCTCCTGGGCCTCCTCCTCTACATCCGGTAGTTCCTGCCACCTGTATTTCCTCGGCTGGAATTCTTTTGATGCACCTCCTGCGGAGGACAAGGAGATATGGGGCAGGAATTGTGGTTAAGGTACAACTCGGCCGTGACGGTGGTGACAGGTGATTCTGAAAGCACAGGAAAACGGACGCCCTGTCCTCAGTAAATACGAGCATGGCCGTCGTTGCTGGAAGAGCTCATGTTTAAAATAGAGGCTGCCATTCAGATTGTTGTCTGTAAAAGACCTGCAAGCGGTGCTCCTTGACAGGCGGGGAATTTAATAGGGGGGGGGCTTTGTAAAAGCTGCAGTAGCACAGACGGAACTATTAGCTGCTCCCCTGGCATTCTATAGACTCCCAAGCTTCTTTTTTACCCCCCCCAGCCTAGTCTGCATACTCAGGCGCCTCAGACTTAAGCTACATCTCTGCCAGACTCCATGCAAAGCTGAGACCATGCTGGGCCATGCTGCGGTGAGCGGCCATGCACGGCTCAGCGTCCTGCGGGCCCAACATACCTTACAAGATGGGTGACTATTACCAGATAAGTGTTTCTGTGAAAAGGATTCAAAAGAGAAAGACTGGCAACCATGTTTCGGCTAACAGAATCATGGACAGTCGAAATGATATAGCTCACACAGTTGATGGTACTACGTCCTGCACCGTTAGCAGGGGAATGTAGCATGTAGCATGTGATTTTAGGACATTTATGCGGCATGTAGCATAAGATGCTAGTCTAGGTGCTATTGTTAGCATATTTGTGATATGGTTCCTGCGTAGCATGTAGAGTCTGGCACACATTTCCTGGTTTTTTGGGTAGTTCTCTATGATGTAGCTATGTGGCATATAGCATTTAGCATTGTGGCCTACCTTCTGCGCTTTCGGTGTGTCCGTGTGGCGCTGCGCTCGCACAGAGCGCGCCGCCTTCCCAGACTTGACTGGCGCACAGTACATCTCCAGCCGCCGGAGCTCACAGCTCTGGAAGCAGCATTCGTCCACGATGCCGCGGTTCTGTGATCGCCGGGAGCTTGGCCCATAGCCCCCAGGTTTACCTGAGGAGACACGACCAGAGAGAGATGGCTGAAGTCACAGAGCCAAAAGAAGGACACCCAATGAACTGGTCTGGTTCAAGCACAATAACCAAACTTCAACCAAGGCAATGCTAAGCAAAAGACAGGTACTAAATTACAAGCACGACCTTCAGCCTTACCTCAGCTTGCAACAGGACAAGATATAGTACTAGAGCATGTGTTTTTGGGACTAATATACATGTACCTTTGATCACAACAATGGCTAAAGATATTAGCAACCAGGCAGCAAATGCTAATTGGAAATACTAGGCCCTCTTTGCATTCAAGCAGGGCCAGCTCTACGTCTTCAGGGGCCCCAGGCAAAACTTTACTGGGAGGCCCCCCCCCGACCAAGAAAACTGATGATCATTTTAGTTCCTCCGCAATCCAGGTAATTGTGCAGTAGGCAACTGCCCATTCTGCCTATAGGTATAGCAGGCCATGCATTTAAGTCTCCTTTAAAACATACACACAGCACAACCCAGGTCGAAACCCCCATCCACTAAGATGGAGCCATAGCCCGGTTCCTATGAGAACCCAAAGAGAACATTCAAAGGTTTTCGGACATTGCCAAAGACACTGCAGCCAAATACTCTTTGGAGTGGAACCCTATAGGTCTGCTAACCCCAATACACTGAAAGTGGATATAAGAAACAGGAGAATGTGACCCTAATCCCCTACGCTGAGGGCCCCGTTGCAGCGTGAAGGAAAGGGCCAGGACGAAGCCTAATTGCCTTGATATACGGGGTGGCGTTAATGATGGTGATTTTGGTAGCGTAAAATTTACAGGATATCACATTGCACTGTCAGAATGCGGGCCCCTTTTGGCTGCTGTCCCCTTCCAGTAAGTGAGGTCACAATCACCCAAGAGCATCGCGTTCTGATGCTTCGTGCCTGACAATGCCTCACTGCGCCCCCCCCCCCCACCCCATACTGACTGAGTTGGCCTGAATCGACCCGTGTTGAAGCTGCGTTCCTACCTCCCCGTCCCTCCTCACTCACAAACACACCAGTGCCACAGCACAAGCCCTTGACAGTGACAGATAACAGCAGGGGAGGTGCAAGAGATTTTGGGCCTCATGAAAGAATATCATATTAGACCTCCAACCCAAACAAACTCAATAATTTCCAATTTTTTAGGGCCCGTGTCACTCAGGAATCATTCTAACTTTCCCCCACTTTACGGTACTCCTAGACAGCACTTTCCATCAAGGGCTCAAATCTTACGGCAGATGCCGAATCCCTGAGGAAAAAGTGCGTAACCTATGTGCCCTGTGCAGACAGCCAACTGTGCAATGGGTCAAACTCAACCTCACAACAGCCTCTAACAAATACATGACGTAGAGTATATCATTACGCTCGTTCAGTGGTCTTTTCTATTTCTGACAGAACAGGAAACCCAGGAATTCTGACATGCTGCTTGTGTTGTGAGGACCAGAGTATTGATTTATGATGGACCTCTAACAGATCTGAAGTCCAAACAGTATTAGGGTAACAAGAAGGATTGATGCTGGAGGTACTTTATGAATGATGCAGGTCTTTCAGTCTCCATAGTTGCATTTATCTGCATGGTCGCCATCAACAGGTATAAGAGATTGTTGTTGTAGGTTTTGTGTATTAAACTGCTTTAGTTGGAGACCTGAAATACCTGTAAATACACTAAAAGTGCTATGACAGGTATCTAAACGAAATAGTTACATGACTATTAACTAGTAACTGTAACTAGTGGTCTTGCTGATGGACAGCTAAAGTAATGAATAGAAGACGCAGTTTTTCAGTCTTGCTCATTCACATGAACGGACCCCCTTGGGACCCTCCTGGACCCTGCCTCATAAGTGGCTCTCTGGCTGACGCACTGAGCTCCCCCCTACCCACCCCAAACTGGCCTTTCTAAAGCAAACCCACACTCCATCCATAATTCCCAATTCTCCTACCGCCCAGGACACTTCTCAAAAGGAGCCCTGCAGCTCCAATAGGCTTTTCCCTGTTACCAAATGAAATAATCATAATGTAATATGGCATTTACAAGGAGGAAATGCCTTTCCCTTTCACAGTTAATAGCTCTTGGCTCAGGGGATGGCTGACAGAGCGCATTAACTTCTGCGCGCGGCCTGCCTTGTTGTGACAGTGCTCTGTGCCGGACGTCCAAGGCCTACCATTGTGAAACGAGCCTGTTTTCCAAAGAGAGGAGGCTGTGGGGGGGAGGGCGGGTGCCCCAGTGTGGGGAGGATAAGGAGGAGCTCCGAGTCTCTCCACAAACACACACAGGCTCTCCGGTGCTCTGATGTGGTGAGCTCGCTGCCATGGCCATCGCTCTGCAATCTCTCCCCGCCAGGCAGGGCCAGACGAGTGCAGAGGGGTTACAAAGAGATAAATTAACCTTTATTATTGGAGCGCTCCATTCATGCGCTGTGCGCGCGCTTTGGCAACCGCCTCCGTATCCCTGTCACACTAATAAAGCAAACAAAATTTAAAGACCGAAACTGAGGGAGGAGGGGGAGAGAGAGAGCAAGAGGAAGCCATTAAACCTGCATATATATCAGCTCTCCGGCATGGCCGGATCTGCGAGCAGCTGACGAAATGATGGAGCGTTAATTCAATCTGCTCCTCCGCCGCGTCCAAACGCTGGTAAATACATTTTGGCCTCCCGAGCAATCGATGAGAAGTCACCGGGTCTCCCATCCATGCAGCGGACAGAGAGGTGAATTGCACAGCCTACCCTCCTATAGCCATGTGATATCTGACGGAGGTGTTGAACATACAATAAGGGTGGAGTAAAGCTGGTCCCTTGTGATTTTTCACGTGGAAATGGCTTTTCAAGAACAGGATGTTGTCCAAGGTAGGGATCGTGTTCTTCTGTTTTAATTAGCCATACCTTACCTTATCAGGGTTACCTTTTGTGTGTAAGGGAAAACGGTGACTGTTCTTTGCAGTCCACAATTTATTGGTCCCAGCTTAAAATCTTAGAAATGGGCAATGGGACTTTAATAAACCCCAAGTTTTCGTTGCTCCTTAGGTGGCAACACGTATGCCTGTGGCTCAGAGGACAAAACAGGCATCCATCAATGTAATGAAACTTCTGGCAAACCTGAAGGGTTTTCTACACGCCAGATAAACAAATAATTACTGATCATTAGCTGGTGGACTGCATATTAATTCTTTCACTCTTCAAAACTGGGCAGCGATCTTTAAATGGGTTATTTATAAACATATATAAACAATTTTCTAGCATGGCAGTATTTTAATAATTGGTTCTAATTTTGTTCTCTTTTTCTTTGTTTTATTGTTCACAAAATTTAAGGTTTCGGGCAAATGGAAATCTGAAATGAAGAGTTATTTTTTGCAGCTGAGATAGAGCTGGACCATTACAAAGAAGGGGTTGGGTCTTGGGTCCACCGGCTCTGGCTGTGGTTCAGTGTCTCCCCCCACAAGCCCAAACACCATATGACACTAGATAAATATTGACACCCAGACATCCTCACGATGACTCACCCACCCTGAAGCTCTGAAAACAGGAGAATTCTTGTAAGCTTACTTTGACATGGCAACTCCCACTCTCGTTCACACCCTCATAGCTACTTTATTTTCATCCTTTCATCCATCTCTTCCACCTAGACTAGGCCACCCTTCACACTATACTTATGGCGCTTTTCCACTAGTATACAGGAACTGACCCGTACCTGAGCCGTACCGCAAAGAGAGACTAGTTACAGCCCAGTTCCAGCTCACTTTGGTTTTCCACTGCAGCAGGGTCGGCTCGGTAAAGGCGTTGCCAGGTTTGGAGAGTGATTGGGACGCAAAACCGAAGAGATGCTTATTTTCTGCACATACGGTATACATCATGATTTACTGTGTGCTAATTTCCTAATTTTCTAGCACATCTGTGTCATGTTATGTTAGCATCAAACGTTATCGGAATTAGCATCTGCTTGCGTAAACTTGCATCACAAATCCATTCCATTCATTTGTTCTATAGTACTTTATTAAGTAGGAGGTTAGAAAATTTCGAATTCTGACACATTCTGACACATTTCCTGGCACATAGAGTCATAATCTATTTTCTCATTTTGGTTTTGGAACCGATATTGAAAAAAAAACAATTGTTTTTTTTTCGTTATTTGACTTCCGGTTTTATTTAGGGAAACCAAAGAATGATACATGGATTAATGTGCGATAATAATGAACTGTGTATAGAATATAGCCTTTTTCCATGCACAGGACACCGATTTCTCTGTGCTTTTTGACCAATCAGATTGCGGTGACAAAACCAGCTCGGTTTGGTCCCTCTTTTGGCACCAGTAAGCAGGACCGTGTCAGCGCGGTTACGGCTCAGATACTTTACAATGGAAAACCTCCAGTTCGCGGTATGGCTCGGTTCTTGGTGCCAGTGGAAACGCGCCATTAGTTAGCGCTAACTAGCAGCTTCTTCTGCGATGTACGTAGACTAACTTGATTGCTTTGCTTCCACGTCTGTGCTTCCTTCCACAGCTTGAAGCACATAGCTGGAATAAAAGCAATTGTTTTATGTTGCTCTGGGTTTGGCCTTTGCTACCCAATCTACCACCCAGGCCACTAACACTCTGGTCAAAGGCCGGAACGTTCTCACCTTACATGACTGTGCTTTAAGATTAATTGGCAGAACCATTGTTCCTCACCCCAGAATCCAGAGTAAAAGCCCACAGTCAGATCCCGCCATTATGCAATCACAGGTTGTGGCAAGCCAGACTTCTCTGAAGTGGGTTGGCTCCTGGTTTGCTACCCCCCCCCCACTCCCATGGGATAAAGCTCTGCAAATTAACATCCGCTATTTTTTTCAAAATAACCTGTAACCACACAAACAGCTGGAGAGGAGAGAGGAATAACCAGCTGGTCTTAAAAGGGGTGCTTTTGGAAAGATTACGCCCTCCAATCCCTTGTAAACAAAGGGCTTTATACGCCAGGCTTCATAAATAAATACATGAGGCGGTCTTTCATGCGCTGCCTCTTGGCGAGGAAACAAGTTTCTCCAAAGCAGATCAGTGGTGGACTGGCCTTTAACTGTGTTCCCACTCAAGTGCATTTGGTTGCGGAATATATATCAGATTGCCCAACTTTTCTTTGGCTTTGACGGAGATCTTGAGTCCCCCAAAGGCCTGCTGTTCCAGGTAATCTTGTTGCAGTTGCAAAGTGGAAAAGTCCAGTAGAGAACGACAATTCATAAGCCTGGAGGGGTTTCCTGTTTAAACCGAATTATCTCAAGTTCATATTGGGGACGGGTTTATATGGTAAAGCCCCTGATGGGGCTCTTGATGGCATTGCTCAAGTGTGCAAATGAAATGAAGGATGCATACAAGGACACTAGGGCCAGGAAGACAATTCAGGCCAGTGAGAGCTCTGCTTGATGCCTCCTATCAGTAGGAGGATAAAGAGAGGTTCAACTGCACTGTCATCGCTACTGTTAATGTTGACTTTGGTGGGACCAGCATGCGAAAGAGACAGGTCAGCAATCCGGGCAACGGCTCAGAGGCCTGTTTGCTGAGGACACCGAACATATCAAGCATTCCTGAGAGGAGCTATTCAGGGAAAAAAAAAAACTGGGCTCCCCATCTTGAGTGCCACAACAAGGATATGAAGCTTGCATTGGTTAATAAAAACCAGCGGATTCCTGATGCCAAGTGCTGCACACTGACTGCAGAGTGTCAGGGAGTTTATGGCACGGCAGGGACTGTATAGGCTTAGAAACTGCCTTTTTATCACTGGTACCACAACATGTTTATGGCTAAGCTAAATTTCCCTCACTTATTAGAGAAACTTTTCTGTCTTTACAGGCTGAGCAATTAAGCCCCAAATTTTCTCCTGATTCTTGTTCATCTGCCTTCACAAGCTACTGGTTCTTTCACAAAATGTTAGGTGGCACATCAATGGTCGATTCCCCTTTGGCTTTTGTGAAGAACCAGTCACAGATCAGCACAGTTTAGAACAGCTCAGGCTCCTGTGAATGATTTTAACATTACGCTTCAACATTTACCGTTGCTCAAGCACGTGTTCGGACATCCATTGGCAAGAACCCAATCCCACAGTCCCCGGTTCCTCTTCAATAAGGTCCTACTGCAAGCTTTAGTTGATGTGTTCTTTGCACATTATCCACTGTCTCATGCATATGTTTCAAAGAAAAGCACAGGAAACATGATCAAACTGAACCGTCTCGTTATTCTTCCCATCCAGATGCAACATCACCTTAAATCAGCTTCCCTAAGCAAAGAGGACTCAGGTGCTCAGTCCCATGTGAACACTTCTGCTTCGCCTTGGTGTTGCCAACAGCCTCATCAAGGAAACATTCCTTGAAAAGTAAACCATTGTTTTTCGTTAGATAAACATCTACAGTGCCACAGATTCTGTAATGGGGCTGACAGGGATACTCACTCCAAGAAGTTCCAGGCAATTTACAGCACCATCATCAACTGTCTCCACTTTAATTTCTTGTCTCGGACTGTCATTTCATGCAGGCAGTTATGAGTTTTGAACTATGGATAGTTTTACTGCACCAAAAGGGAGCAGCATCGCTGACAGTAATACAGGAGTTACGACGTGTTGTTTAAGCTCTGCTGAAATTTTCCACTAACCCTGCCACCCCTTCACCCCCGTCCTGGATCAAGGACATGTCACTGTTGCGATGGTAGGAGAGAAAGGCTGGTGTTCCTCCCGGGATACTCTGCTGGGGGCATGTTAGTGTGGAAAATCTCATTACATCATGCAGAGTAACAGCCTCTAATTGGTCCCTGTCCTTTTCAAGAAGCTCTCACTGCTTGGGCAGGACATCGATGCGTCGGCAGACATGTTCCTCCAAGCAGATGATGGCAGTGTTCCCCCTAGATGTTGCTCCAAGAACTGCATTCCTTAGACCATAGACCAGAACTCAATGAATGCTGCATTCATGACTACTCTGAGGTTGATCTCCATCTCTTTGAATGCAATAACGGGCTCATTGTCAAAAGAAGAGTGAAAATGGAATTGGCTGCTTGTTGTGTTGTGATTCATTGCTAAGTGTCTAGGTAAGTGCTGTTGTGGCTTTGAGGGAAACCAGCCTCCTTGGCCAACAGCGGACCAGACATCTTACTCAAGGATGTTTTCCCTCCTCCTTAAAAATGGGGTAAGCCCAGCAGAGACAGTGAAATAACTATAGTTGCAATAGATACTGTAAGGCCAGTCTGAGTTCTGTGTGGGGACAGAGGAGGGGCCTTGCTGGCTGCAATCACCGTTATGTTAATGCCATCTAGAATCTTCTTCTCTGGTTTCATATTTACCTAGCAGTTAGAATACCACCGAATTTCCCTCGCTGCAGATGCAGCTTCTGGATCAGTCCTTCTGCTCGAACATTAAAAAAGACATCACTAGATTTCTAGGTCAGGCTAATAATTGGAAAAACTGACTAGAGCTGGTTTTCTTCAGACCACATTTTCTTTCAATAAAAGATTCTTTTCCACAGTGTCGTATTTCACATTTCTGTCAAGGTAATGAAATCTGAAGTCTTGAAATCCAAACGTGGCTACTTTCAGGGTGATGTACGCAAGGTGGATTGGCATCGTTTCGGCATTGTCCCTGGGTATAGTCAACGCCACCCTGCGTTTCCGCGTGGCGATGTGGCTGCCCATTGTTCACCGACCCACAAATGGATCCGCCGAGAGGTTACAGTCATTCTGCCCCTCCACTCACACGCCATTAACTTCCCGTCAATTACTTATGCAAAACCCCACTTTAAATGAATTCCCCACACTGCAGTGCCGCTGATTAGCAGCAGCTCTGCCTACATCTTTGCTCCCACGACACTTACGGTCTCCAGACAGGCTGTTTTCATGGGCTTGACCGTAGAATACATCATTCAAACCACAAACATTAACTGCACTAGACATTTTCATTGAACATAACTCTGGGAACAAGGCCTTGTCCTGAATTCACCCCGGTCACACAAATACCCAAACCCTTGCCCTGGCCTCATTGTAGATCTTAGTTCTGTTATCCTGGTGACAGCTAGCTCACACTACTGTAGTACAACATTAGAACAATAAATAATGTCAACGCACTGGACTGTGTCTCTGCCTACTGAAGTTCCCGCCCCTTTCTTGGGTAGCTCCTCCCGCTCCCTCTCTCCTTCTCCAGATTGGCTTCCCAGACTCCTTATCCACAGTGACTCCTCCCACCACAGAGCCCTCTTCTGATCCATTTCCAGCACCTGGCACCAGGCAGTCTTAACGAACGCTCACAACGCCAGAGCCAATCGGATCGTGATGCCTTACTCAGTCATATCGGCGCTGATCCGAGCAGCAGCAGCGCCTCCTGGGGTGCAGGGGTCGGACCCCTGGCAAGCGTAGAGTCGCTCATGGGTTTTTCTTGGTATTTGCTTTCAGGGAAAGGCAGCAGTGGCAGCATCCGATGCCAAGGCAGAGTCTGGCATCATTCCAGATGAACCTGATGCTCCGAGCGGCTAAGCTGCCATTGCCGCCTTGCGGCTCGCTAAATCGGATCGTGCCGGGGCACTAAGCAGGCACCGCGGGGCCTCACTGCAGATCGGCGTCATCGCCCCTCATTTTGTCTGTCATGCCTCCGCCGCTGCGGAGAACGGGATACCCTGAATTCAAACGCAGCATCCAAAGCGGCAGGCGGACAGCCAGGATCCGGGCCGCTGCTCTCAGCTGTCTCTCCACACCTCCCAGAAATAAAGGGCTCCTTTCGGAAAATGTGCTCTGCGGCGCGGATTGTCGTGTAAGGAAATGTGAAATAATGGCACGGTCAGGTGGGGTCCCTTTTGGATGAATCCACCTGCTTTTGGCTGAGATGAATGTTATTCCCAGCTAATCATCTTGGCATAGCAAGAAGAGACAAGCTGGTGTATAAAACAACTAAACCTTTTCATTTCAACTTTCCTGAATTACAAAAACATATGATAGACACAGCATGTAGCCCCAGAACACACAATACTCGTGCAGGTGTAATTTATGCCTGATGGCAAAAATAGTGGCAACTGCTTCTGAAAAACTTTTTCTAAAAACAGATTTTATGATTTAAAAGTCTACTAGAATCAGTACCACTACTTAAATTGCACCAGAAAGGCCCCTCTGTATAGTGCAGCGAAGTAGCCTCTTTTGGGTGCAGTACCTGATTTGGCCAGCCAGGGGCAGTGTACATTGCCTCAGCCTTCAGAGACCCCACGTCCATGCTATGAGCGGTGGCTCCCAGAGAAGCGGCTTGCCACTTGGCGCTCTGACCGTGGTACCTCGACTCGGCATTGGAATGCTAGCCTGGCATTCACCATTTAAAATGGAAAATAGGCAATGGATTCCACACAGAGGGTTTTCTTTGGGTAACTTTTTCTCTCTGCTGGAAAAAAGCTCACTTGTGCGCATTTTTCTTTTTTCCCTCCCCTCATTTAAACACAGGCAGCCAAATTCCACTTAAAGCTCTGTCCCCAGGGACAGAACAGCTACTTGCTATGAATATAATATACTTATAGCTGTTAAATATCAATCTACACTTAATCTAACCCTCAGCAGCCCATATAACGCTAACCTCACTATTCTTGCATCGTCTGCACTTTAAGGCCTGTTAATATACACTACAGATTGACTGATCGTCCCATCACACATGAAAGCGACAAAGGGATTAACAAATACACCACAGCACCTTCTTTTCTTATAAACCCAGCTGAAGTCCCAAAATAAAATAAGGGGGGGGGGAGAGGACACCAAAAAAAAAGGCAGCTGTTTCTTTATTTATGAAGAGCCCATTAGCACTGGGGGGGGGAGAAGCACTGGTTGTACTTTATGAATAAATAAAAAGTGCACTTACTGAAATAAAAGCCTCTCTCTCCGCACACGAACTGCAGCGTGTCCACCAGCTCCGCTCCGCACAGCGTCTCGGGACCCGCCGTCGCAGCTGGCGTCAGCGCCAGAACGCACAGCACCAGGGACAGGGTATGGGTACAGGAGATACAGCACATCTTACTCTGCGACCAATAGGGAGAGGGACACCGTCAGAGGATTCCAGCACAGCACGCAGGGCGACCAATAGATAGCGAGGGATGCGGTCACGGAGAGCACGCCGCGCGCCAGGCCACCTAAGCCTCCTCCACAGCTTTAAACTATTATCCTTATCCCTTGTGTGATCGCGACGCTTATGATCAGCAACAGTGTTTCGCTTCAGTCCTTTAAAGTTTCGTAATCATCTCATTACAATCAAGGACGCCGTATCCTTTCCTATCCTCAAGGATGAGTGCACTGATATCTCTGTAGTTACAGATAAACAGGTGGTCAAACACAGACGAATGGTTAGCGATGGACTTGCAGGGGGGTGAGGGGGGGGGACATAGACGTCGTTCATTCAGGATACCTGGCCAACTCGCAGAGGCTGAGCCCCACGATCGGGACGGTCAGGTGGAATATACTTAGCTCACATAGGCAAGCCGCGTCCAGGGAGAATCGGTGTTTCCCACATCTGTCCCAGCCATAAAGGCATTTTATTCAAAAGAGTAAGTGTGCCAGATTAAGGAAACGACCGCACGTAAAGTGTTTCTAGAAACAAACAAGAAGTTTACTGTGTCTCGGGATGGGCTTTAAACGGTATTTTGGCGAAAACTCAAACACGACATTTATATTGTTTTTGGCCAAACGCTCTTTACAGGAGCAATGCGTTCCGTTTTCGTATAAAAGGCACAAAAGCTATTTATTTGATGAATGCTCAGATTCTTTTAAACAGAATTTTATATATATACTGCAACACAGTCCTATTTACCTTGATGATTAGCTAGTGGATAGTGGTTATGAGAATCATCAATTTAATAGATAATAATTAATAATAAATAAATTAAGTAGTAATAGGAAGCAGTGAGACACCGTTGCTCAGCTGCCTGAAAACACACGCACATTAAATGCTGAGCTGGGGATCTTGCTGTCTAAGACAGAGTAAAATGAGATGGAAACTGCAGAACTGCCAGAATCGGTGGCAAGAGCTCGAGGAAGCTGCACGGGCCAAATTTACATAATAAAAAGAATCTACGGCGGATTCTCGCGCGGCAGCCTGGAATCCGCCGCGCTTCTCCTCGTATTCTCCAAGTGCGCCTATGAGAGCTGCGGCTGTGGAGCAAGCCATTTCTGGAAAAAAAGTTTGTTTATTCCGTTTTTTTTTTATTTGTGCGGAGCTGTCGGAAATGAGTTTCAAAGTTCACAGCAACTGAATCCCCATAACTTATCATTTATCACCGCTGCCCAATGAAATGACCCATCTAACATGCACTGAAAGGCAAAGGGTATCCAAAATGCAAAAACCGTACACACGTCAATAATCGTTCCTGTTTATCTATATTATTATAGAGACAAACACGTGCTCTGTAGTACACCTAGTAATAATACACGTCAATATTATTGCAAAAAAGACGAATTGCAACAGTAAATAAAATCATATGCATACGAAGACATGTACATATACAACACAAAACACCGATGGAAAGACAACTATATGTTAATCAACAGTAAAATAATGCTACTTTAATCAAAAATGGTGTATTTCAAAGCTCAGTGATTAAGTTATGTCATCATTGATGCAATCTTTCTATTCATAGGTGGAAAGTATTTATTCACAGGATGTAAAACTAAGCGCTCAGCGCAGTGATGATATGTAATGCGTTATCAAATACAAGGTGTATTATTTAGAGTAAAACGAAATCCGTAGTTACCTTGAAGACATCACACAACTGCCACTGAAAGAAGTGACCGGCGATCATCCCCCAAGGGTCTCCACACGGCAAAGACCAGCAAAAATGAATTTGTTTGAAGTCATTAAAAAATCCAGCGAGAAAGAGGATGGGATGGATGTAGGCAATGTCACATCTCAGTGTTTCGACAATGTTCCATTGCGCAGGCTCGTTTTGGTGAAGTGAGATTTAGCGAACAGGAGACGGATTTAGAGAGAAAATCCTTCACATTTATCTATATTACAGATATTTTCAACAGGAAACAGCTGTTGCAGTCTCTGCCTTCTCCTCTCGCTAAGTTACTCATTAGGAATTTTGGGCACATTTTCAAATAACGTCATTCCACTTTTTTTTTCGATGGGATTGAATTTTGATCTCGTAAAGCCTTTCAAGATAAAAGAGAGTTACCGTGCCACCCGCGCTTGCTTAACAAAGCTAGTTAGGAGAAACCGCACATTATAATCAGTATATGGTACAAATAAAATAAATTTTAAAAATCTGTGCGACGCAGCGACTAGAGCATATGACAATATCACAGCCCCCGAAGCATTTGCGCGCTTTATTGGGTGTTAGGTGTGTGTGCACAGAAAGGTATCAAACAATGTGGGAGAGGAGAAACCTGATTGTGTAGAATTTAACTTCTCGTCGTATTACATTATAATACCGGCGTTACTGAGAGCATGTTATTTTCATTTAGACTGTTGAAAACATTCACCCACTACACTGCCGTTGGCTTTTTTTTTTTTGTGCGCTTTGAATCAGAGACGCTGGGTCAGCTGAAAATGAGGTAGCCAACAGTTCAGTTTCGCTGAACATGAACTACGACTGCACTAAAACTTTATGAATCCGTTTGCGTTTGTTGGGTGTTGGTCTGACGTGCGTCCCCTGGCTTTAAAAAAAATAGGTCAGGCTGACCTTATACGATCGAAAGTGGGAAAGGCTGGCAGCTTACACTTCCTCCGGTGTCTTTGCGCAGACACACGCCTCATCTACACCCAGCCTACCTTTACAATCGGCACCTCCAGCACTTCTCCCGTTCTGCTCCCATGTCAAGAATCAAGCCATCCAGTACTGCTCACCGAAACATGCTGTGCTAGGTCGCATAGGTTCTTTTATTTCCCGGTAAAACTGTTATCTTCCATAAACAAATGAATAAAGGACCAGTTGAATTTCTACTTATGATGTAACTTTTTGTCCCTGTTCTAGTCGTCAGCAAATGTATGGATGGGAACAGTTTTTCAACAGCTTTGAAGAGGGTGTAATGGAGTTTTGTGAACATGAGCATATTTTTTCCCATTAGATATAGAGGAGATAAGATACTGAACAGCTTATCCTCATAACCTCACAAAAACACGTCTTGCTTGAGCTGCCTGGACAGTTGAGTTGAGAGGGTCATTGTTTTATTGATATGTTCAAGCTTGTAAGAGGATCAATCCAGTGAGTGGCATTATTTGCCTTTGGATGCTTAGAAGGATATTTAGTACGAAATCGTGTTCCTGATCAATGTTCCATTTCCCTTGATGACGTAGTGCTGCACAGAGCCCAAGGCACTACATATACAATGCTGATGTCACAACACTAAGACCATAGCACAGAGTCCTGCTGGGCAACTGAAAGAAGACCTTTATTTCACATGGTTGCACTGAACATCCACTGAGGTTCTGATTTCTTGCTGGCATTTACTTTTCTTTGGGTTACAATTCCTGAAGCATTTTGCATGACCAAGCCATGTCACAGAAGAATGGAAGAGATGCGGACTTGGTGTCTTTCTTCTTAATCGGGACGCTGCGAGGAAGATGAATCAGCGTCTCACACTGGATCTCATGAAGAGGAAGCCAGCAAAGACAATTGATTTCTGAGGCATCTAAAGTGCTTCTGCCTCACTCAGGAGGTAAAATTGCAGAGAGTTGTGGGTAGGATTCCTGGATACAAAGACCCGCTTGTCACACACACAGCCGTTTCTCTCCTTTGTCAAACACACACACAATATAATCCCACAGCCATTGCCTTCCCTTGTCTCGCAAAACACCCTGCAGAAGCTTCCCTTTATCAAACACACACGTTTTTCACGTTTTACGCTCAAGGTATCGTTTTCCTTTTTGCTGTAATTTTCGCACGCAAACACGTTACGAGAAATGTGTCGACCGCCACACAGAGTACATGCCGCTCATAAGACATCCCTCATCATTAGTGATCATCACATGGCTTTGCCATCTTTGCAGTCCAAGGGAACAGCTGGGAGGATGATGTCACTGATGGAAAGCGAAAGGCTGGTGTCACCAGACTCAGCTTGAACTGAAATCTAGGCACTTGCAGCCTAGGACATAAATGCAATGTGACATGTATCCTGTGGAGCCCCCTCCACCCCCCCGCCCCAAAAAAAAATCCAAACAACCATCCCCACCCCACCCCCCCAACCACACACAAGACGGCAACACATCCTCAAACGTAAGTTTACAGGGTGCTTACCAAATCTGTTTTCAGAGGAAAACAAATTAAATATTTTTAGGTTAAAATTTTTTGAAGGTAATTATCATGTTATTGCTTCAACACACTAATTTTACACCGGGTGACGTTCTCGCTCCTGAGTGGTCACATGACAGCAATACATAATTCTTGGCACCTGCACTCATACCAAATCTGTTCCCCTGCTTTCTCAAGCCCAGCCAGAAAATCCTCAACAGTTCCTATATTTCCAAGGATGAGGTAAACTTTGGAGGCACGTAGATTGGCACACCAGAAGTATGTGCGCATGAATGTTTAGGAAATGAAGTCAAAGAGATTACGGGATTTTGATCAAGGGGGGAGACTTAGAGAAAAGGCACTGAAAATAACCAAGCAGATGGAGGAAAAATTTGTGGTGGTTCACAGAACCAGGGGCACGGAGATGTGAGGTCAATGGCTGTTAATGACCTGGATACAACTGGATCCCTGATCACATGACACAGGCGCCGACACGGTGACATTTATGAGGTCATGAGTCATGCACTGCAGTGGAAGTATCATTATGGTCCTTATAGCTGTTGTCTTATGGCCTTTCAGGATAATTGATAGTTAATCCATTTATAAGACCTGTCTATAAAACAATAGCAGGTGTATAATAGCATTAACGCCTCTTGAGACTAGAACCTGCAACCTTAAATGTGACTCTTTACAGTCCCTGCGGAGATAATGTTTCGAAGCTTTCTCGAGCCGTGACAGAGAAATTCCCTTTACAGATACAGACCGGAAAACACAGAGTTAAACAAAAAGGCTCGCATACGGCAGTCTTCCATTGTTTTAGCCAATCCCTTCTGGGAGGTTCAAAATCCTCAGTGGTTCTTTCTGGCCCATGAGCACATTGTTCTACCCTTGGGGTCTCGCTGCTCCTAGTGTTCTTTGCTAAGGTGCAGAGGGTACTGCACAGTTCACTTCAGGCCGCACGCACAATTGTACGCACAATTGCAGAGTCCAAGCTGAGTTGGGGCCCAAAACCGTCATAATCCGTAGTTTACGCTGCACTGCCTCAGTAAACTTGATCACCTCAGGACAGGAGAGGGAAAGGGGTGCTCTTTCTCACTCCCAAATAAATTTCCACGCTGTTTGAGGCAGATAAATACTGGCCCGTAATATTACACTTTTCAAAGCCTTTCAAGGAACTTCAGATGACCTGGTGTGAGATGGGCGTGAGCAATCCTGGCTTTCGTTCCACACCTTCCATCCTCAGCGTAATCGTAATTTACTTCATTTAATGACCTCTCCTCTCTGTTAAATGTGTCAGTGTTATCGTTTCAGATGAATAAAATAAACACTGGGAGCTTCTTCAACAATAACAGCCATGCCCCCCCCCCAGTCTCTCTCTCTCCCTCTCTCCCCATTCCCAGATTCTGTTTGAAGCAAGGGGGTAACATCACCTTTGGATAGCTTTCTGTGTTGCTCTCTCTGCCGTGCCGCCAGAACAGCTGTCTCCCTGCCAGCCCCCTCAGTCTGGGAAGCTGCCGGCCCACTCGAACTCGCTGACCAGGAAAGGGTTTGTTTTCTCCACAGCGGACTCTGGGGGGATGGAGAGAGAGTTGACAGCATCCCACGTCTGGTCCCGACCCTGCTAGCTTGCCCGCACAGCATGTCTCTTCCTGGGAGGAAGCAGGGGGAGAAACGGGGTTGTTACTGCACCGAGCCAATGTAGAGGAAGTAGAGTCTGAAATCATTACTAAGCAGGGCCATATACAGGAAGTGGATTCTGAGATCATTAAATAGCACAGTCATATATAAGTAGAAATATGAGGTCATCATTCAGCGCAAATATAAAAGATCGTCCAGAGGCAAGAGCAGACAAAACAATATTATCGCGATTCCAAAAAAACTCTCAGATGTTTTTAAATAAAACCTTACAAGCCGAAAGTTTGCCTTGCATCCATTTCAACATGTCCACTCATTTAAGGGAAAGCACTTGCATAATTGACACCATACAACATTAGCGCTAAACGAACTACATTGCCAGTTTCTGGCTGGTGATTTTATAGCCTTAGATGATTATATGATAACAAAATAGATGCTTTAAACATATGATGTCCTCTGTTTTATGCCGCGTGTTTCCCGGGATAGGCTCCAGGCCTAGGAAGACCCTGTACTGCACGGACTATGGAAATTGGATGGAAGGGTGGGCAGAATAAAAAACAGACATTTAAACTGCTAGCTTGTTTAAGTTACATCACTTTTCACAACTAATATGGCCACAGCAGGCAGCTAAAAATATACCTAGTTTTTCATCCTTTCCATTACATTCCAGATTGTATAGAATTTACAAGCTTTAGCTTATAGTAACCTACAAATACATCAGTCGTGTGTTTGAAAAACCCTATTCTGAGAGCTTATGCAATTTCCCCCTTCTCCTCCTTCTCAGCAGCTACATTCATGTCCTACTATCTGAATCCATACTGGTGAAGATCTGAGGCGCTAAGAGATGGTAAAAGACACCATTATGAGATTTGCTAGTCCAGACTACTACAAGTCTAATCTAAACCCAGTGTGTCGGCCTGTGACTGGCCTTCTGAGGAGGTAGGTCTGTCGAAGAGGAGGAAGTACACGCTGAGTTTGATTGGACGTCCTAACTGCACTTCACTAGACTCCATTAAACTTTACACTGAATGGTGGCTGACAGAGACCCAGGAGGCCTGGAAATTGGGAGAGGAGAGCTGACAAAACCTCCTAGGAGGAAGTGGGGACTTTCATTTGAAGGCACAACAACTGCTCTACCTTCTGTTCTTCATAACCCATTCATTTAGTTTCTGAACTCTAGAAATTGTATTATTTCTAGAATGCTGGCCCACATGTTTTATTGCACTATATAGTAGCATACAGCTGTCTTTGTTGATGAGTCTATATGCTTTTTGGGCCGCAGCAGGTCCTTCGGTACAGATGAGTGCCAGACCTCACAAACCTTTGCTATAACCCACAGGTGTTCTGGATGACAGCCACGGAATGGAAGCGGTACTATGGCTGTGCATTTGTATGAGTGTGTCCCTCCATCTACGCCTATTCTCATTTTATATCTGCGCATATGGAAAAAATAAAGAGGTGTCATTATGCGACACACTGAAAAGGGGCTCTTGTTTTGATCCTCGGCGTTGCCCCAGCAACACGCTCGGGTCAGAATGTTTTGGTTAAGTCTGAGGGGAGATCGCACAGTGTCAGCTGATTGTTAAGACCAAGTATAAATAGTAAGACCAATAGATAGAATCAATGGAGTGGGCCAGTTTTAAATAGCAAGATAGCTGGAGTGTCTGTGGCTGATCCACGACTATGCTAGAGGTTAAATATTCTTAGAAACACATGCAGGTTTAGCAAAGGGATTCTGGCAAGAAAATGCTAAGCTCGACTCTACTGGACTGAGACAGTCAACTGGGGCCTAAAGCTCGAGAATATCAGCCGTTAAGAATCCCCAAGAAGAGATGTAAAATGGTGCACTGACTCACACTCCATTGTCTTGGGCCCTTTAAAAAGCAAACAAAAAGCACTTTTGGTTTTATAATGACTTAGACCACAAGAAACCCCAGCACCCTGTAAATCAGCTGTGAAATTCAAGGAAAAGGCACAAGACAAACACGCTTGGTTTCGTGTGGTTATGCGCTACCATGTGACAGGCCAAAGACGTCGAGTCCAGCAGTGACTGACCACAGGAAGAAGTGATCATATGATCACTCTACTTGGGAAAGAGACAAGACTGAACGAAAATAAGCTCGTGCTGAAAGTTAAGAGTTAAGAGGCACTCTTGGCAACTATTCAGTGTTCAGTGGAAGGAGCTCTCTTCAATAACAAAAGTATCAGTTGCAGTTTTGATTTTTAAATCTTTTTCAAAACTAATTGCTAACATGCTCCTGCAGCACATTCCTGGCAAATCCAAGCCCATTTAACAAAAGAGATGTTTGCTCACAATAGTGTTGCACTACTGCCTCTCCTTCCCCTAACACACACACACACAGACCTGTACTCATATCTTTGTGGGGACCGTCCATTCATTTCTATGGGCAAGACCCTATATCAACAATGACAACCTTAACCCCTACCTAGCCCTAACCTTACCCATAATTAACCAAACAAAATACAAGACTTTTGGCATTTTTAGATTTCAGTCACAAATTTTCATAAAATTGAATTTCCCCTTCTGGGGACCAACAAAATGGTCCCCACAACGTCAAAATAACAGACTTTTATCATATTGTGGGGTCGTTTGGTCCCCACACCATAAGGTATACCTGGATCACACACAGACTCACACAGACATAGACACACACCATTCTGGCTGGCCTGAGTCTGTTTAGAGGTCAGAATCCTGCCTCATCCAGCAATGATAGAGCCTTGCCGCCAGGGAATCATGCTTCCAGTCTCCTACGCCTGGATGAAGGCTGGATATTGGTCCACAGCCCTCCCCGCTACAGTAGATGGAATTGCCCTGTACCACCTAGCCAGAGTGCAGAACCATGTTGCTACTATCTATCGTCCTATCATACCAGCTTTGTTTTGATCTGTGGTGTACCTGTCCATATCTCTACTGTCTGCAATGCTGTTCTGACTACACGACTTGTCCAATGCATTTCTACAATCTACATTTCATCAGTTTTGCATGACACAAGCACATTTCCTTCATCCACAAACTCCTCAGTGACTGTTGGCATGAAGATGCAGGTGTGAAGAAGGTGGAGATGATCAGGGCACCATGCAGGGGGCGCATGGAGGATGGCAGTTTGTTGGGAGGTCGAACCAGTGGGTTTAATGGTCAAGAGGGGCCGGGGGGACAGATCAGCCGAAGGCTGCGTTCCTCACGACTTGGCACTGGGGAGGTGAAAGCGAAAGGGGCAGCCAGAACCAACCCCCCCCCACCCATACCCCAACCCCCTTGCGGGGAGTCGTCCAGGACACACTGAAGCAATTAGAGGCTCGTATAAATCAATTTGCAGTTGGTTTTAAAACTGATCTGTTCCCAACAATCCCTGGACAGGGTATGATTCAGGTTTGTTTTGATTTGTGAGTTCAGAACACAGTGGGGTTTGAAATGGCATGGGCTTAAGTTCTGTTTTGGGGTCGGGTTGGTTGGAATGAATTGGGGGGGGGGGGTTAATTCTATTGAGGGTGTGGTTAGTTGAAATAGAGTTCAGTTTCATGCCAATTTGGGATAAGACACATATTGTCCATCTTCCTTGATGGGTTAACATAAACCTCTTTTAAAAAAATAAAACATCAGTATACTTCCATGAATAATCACCAGCAAGAAGCCAACTGTGCAATGCTCTACATAGAGCCTTTTTTCACTAAATGAAAATGACTTCTGTTATATATTTAAATGTCAAGTTTTCTAAATTCTGTCATTACAAACTTGAGAAGTTACGGCTTAGCCTAAGTTTTGGACACAGCAATTCTCACATGTCAAATACATTTAATAGATCAACAGTAACTATACCAGTAATTACCATTGTGGAAAATACAAAAAATGCTCTAGCCATTCCTCATAGTGTCATACATATTACTCATTCATGCAAAATCAACACAAATGCAAAGCGCTTGGTGCCAGCCTGCTTGTGAAAGCGCACTAAAATAAATGAAATTCCCCGGACAAAGGCTAGTCCTGTTACCCTCGCGGCGACAGCTTTGCTGATTTCTTAATAGTTTTACGCCACTGCCATCTAGTGGCCGCAGAAGGACATGCGAAGGATTTGTAATACTTGGAATACTATCGAACAATAACTGCCTCTTAACAGTGACCGGAGGACTTGTAAATTATTTGAATACGTGTAATGTTACAGCTTCAGATTATGTAATGTTTTCATTTTATCCGAACAATCCCACATCATATCACAGTATACTACAATTCATTTACGTAACTGCCAATGCATCCATCTTCAAAATGTTTATCCAGTACAGGGTCCCGGGGAAGCCTGGAGTTTCTCCCAGACAGCACAATGGGGAAGGCAGGAAACACATTGGGCGGGATGCTAGTTCATCTCAGGGCATACACAACCACGTAGCATTTAGCTAACTAGCGCCATTATTTTATAATATTACAAAAGCAATAATAATAACAGAAGTTAATATCGCAGAAACAAAAACACTGAACAGGCTACTTTTTAGTCTAGAGGCAATATTCCCAAAGAGATATATGTAGTCTTACTGTCAGTGTCCAAAAAAATTGGCAAATGAACCGATCAAGTACTTCCGGGTAAAAAAATCACGTGATACAAACCTGACAGTAGTGGCTGCAAGTACGAGGTAGTTGGAGATTTATACTAACGATCAGTGACACACTTTCAGCAAGACGGACATGGACGAGGACGGTCTGCCGATTGTCGGATCGGGAGTTGATCTGACAAAGGTGAGCTTTCGGTTGTTATATATTTAGCTGTCCCGTTCACTCTTCGCCTTCCAAAGTGTAATCGGTGCCACAGTGAACGGAGCTGACAAGGGGCGCTCGTTTCGTTTTGTAACAGAAGTAGATATGCAGAGGAAAGTTATGCATGTATCAGATGAATATGGCGAATGTTATCGCATGCACAGCCCTCGCTTTGGAGCCAGTAAGGCCCCTGTGTTCTGCCTGACTGGCTGCACTTCCGTTTATTGACGTGCGGCACCTTCTCGGACTCCATCCCGCAGGTCCCGGCTATCCCGCAGAAACGAGTCGTCGCGTTTCTCAACCAGTTCATTGTGCATACGGTCAGATTCCTCAACCGGTTTTCCACTGTATGTGAAGAGGTAAATGAACCTGTTTAGCATTTGCGTGATATTTAAGTAAACGACATATTGGTGTTTGAGTAGCAAATCTGGTGCTCTTATTTCAGAAACTGGCCAGCATATCTCTTAGGATTCAGCAAATTGAAACCACTCTGAGCATTTTGGAAGCCAAGGTGAGTTGTGTTTTTCTCATGTATAATATGTATGTCCGTCTTACCCTGGCTCTTTCATTTAATGTGGTATCACTTCCTAGTTTATGATTTGCGTTAGTAAGGAACGTTTTTTTTTATTAAATACCGGCAATGAGAAAATACCCGTGCTCACTGGCACATTACTATGGTCAGTTACCCCTACGATCTGAAGGCGTCTTGGCTGCAGCCCGGTAAAGCTTGTGCATTAAAACGGCCTTACCTGTGCTGATACTGAAATTGTGTTATGGTTTCTTCACCCAGCTGTCCTCCATCCCTGGTCTGGAGGACGTGAGAGTGGAGGGAACCAGTCATGCACAGGCTGAGTCCAATGGCCCTGTGCTATTATCTGGGCAGCCGCAGAACCCAGCAGCAGTGCCATCTCCAGAGGTATCCATGCAAAAACTAGTTAACCTAGTTAAACATCTCCGACGTGTGCGGACACCTCGTATATTGTTTGGTTTAATGGGAATATATGGTGATGTTTTAATAATTTTTCCAATCCTTCCTGTCCTGCCGATTACATCCTTATCACATGTTCTGGATGAAACTTCATCAATATGTTGTACTGTATATCGTGAGCAGCGCTGGACACGTTACTTTTTAAAAAGTAATTAGTTATAGTTACTAGTTACTTCTCCAAAAAATTAACTGAGTTAGTAATTGAGTTACAGCATTATAAAAGTAACTAGTTACCAGGGAAAGTGACTATTGCGTAACATTTTTTAAATGTTCAAATATGTCAAAGAATTTGGATTCTCCCCCCCCCTTTAATGGAATTCAAATTCAACTGTATGTTCAATTATTTATAATAAAACTGAATATTAAATGTTTAATGAATGAAATGGACACTTAATAGAATAAATTGAGAAAACATTGTACACTAATCTGCACCATTTTATGTTGCTGTGGCACAATTTGAGACAAGACACCTATCAAATTTTAATATATTATTGTAGATATTATCACTACTATGTTTATAACCGTAGAACAATAAAACACAAAAGATGTTTTGGTACTTTTGATATTTGAGGCGTGTGACGATGAGAGGTGCTTCATGAGATTCGAATTACTTACAACCGACGTGGAGAAACACTTTGTTCCTGGGCATAATGTACATTTAGCATATACATTCTTGCCTTTTATCTGAGAGAGGGAAAAGTAATGTCGGTACTTCCAGCTTAAAAACGCTACTTTTGGGTTTTCTGGGCTCGCCATTGCTGCGTGTCTCTTGCTCGTTTGCGTGTGAACACCCGCCCAACTCTGCCTCTGATTGGTTTACCATTAACTTTCACTCTTCCTTAGCCAATCAGCATCACTTATGCGGTTGTCTCGCTCCCCCCACCACCAAAGAAAAGAGAGAAACTTTGCAGCTTCTGTGGTTGAGAGCCTGTTCGGAGGAAAACTGCTTCAATAAGCTTAATTATAGATACGCGACGCATTTTATTGTCAGTAACGATAACGGCGTTGTAACGATGCAAACAGTAATTAGTTTGGTTACCCGTTACTGAAAAAATCAACGTCGTTTATTTTAACGCCGTTATTCCCATCACTGATCGTGTGACAGTACAGTGGTTTGATGCTATACCTCCACAGAACCCACAGGAAGCACAACAGCAACAACGGGCAGATGACGGCAGAGAAAATATCATGACTGTGGCCAAGGACCCACGGTATGCGAGATACTTAAAGATGGTGCAAGTGGTAAGTCAGAAGTCAAGGGCTGACCACGGGGAGGAAGTTAACTGCTGGTGTTCAGATACTCCGCGTTTATTATGTTTTGGGGTTAATTCTACATCTTTATAAATCTTAGGGTGTTCCTGTCATGGCCATAAAAAACAAGATGATACTGGAAGGTTTGGATCCCAGCTTACTGGAGTAAGTTCCCCATCTGGAAAGTTCTACCCCTCCATCCACACTGACATGGATGTATGTGGAAGAATAAATATGGTGTATGTATGTGTATATATATATGTGTATATGTATGTATATATATGTATGTATATGTATGTATGTATGTATGTGTGTATATGTATGTATATATGTATATATATGTATGTATGTATGTATGTGTGTATAAATAAAATATATATGCATAGTAGCAGACAGTAGCACTGAGTGAGAAATACTAGGGGTATGTAATAATGGGATCGGTGGAAAAATAGCTCCTGATCATAGATTTAAACTCTCCTAATATTGGATCGTACTGGAATAAACTGGTAATTGACAATGTATGTGAAATCTACACCCCCCCCCCCCCGGGTTTCAAAGGGCTATTTCGTCAGATACAATCAGGTACTTCTACTAAAGGCAGTCAGACTTATACACGCCGAATGACCTGTTTTGACTTGTGCTACTGTATCGGTGCATCTCTGCTCGTCGCTCTAAGTCCCACCCACCCTATACGTGCTGCCACTGGCACTAGCACAGCTGAGGGCAGAGCCAAAACATTGTCTGCACTGTTGTCGTACCCTTATCTCAGAGCTGGTATCTAAGAGTTATAAAAATATGGATAACAGGAAGTCCTGTTCATTTTAATTCCAAGGCTTTGAAATCTAAATTTCAAACTACTATGTGAACTTAGACCCATTTTTTAAAATAAAGTGTTAAGCTAAACTTAGTTTCACAGTATCTGCGTCCATATAGCTGTTTATGTACTGTAGTCATTCGGGTTGCGTATGTTGGTGAATGGTACAACAGCTTTGCCCTTTGCCCTTTTGTTTCTGTTTGACTAAATGATGGATCTTTCATCCTCTTTTCCATCGCCAGTACTCCTGAAGCCCCAGTGCCAGATGGAGAAAAAAAGAATGTAGAAGAGGAAGACAATAGCTCCGGCAGTGAATCATCCTTCAGCGACTGATCACCTCCCTTGAAGCTGCAGTCTTACTTTAGCATCACACTCTAATAAACATTACTGGCTCCAACACCATTCTTTCTCACACCAGGATGTAATGGCTGGGACTGGCTCAGTGCAGAAACCCAAGTTATTTTATGTGCTCCCAGGGGGGAACAGTGTGTGTTATAGGAAGGAAGTGTGAAATAGGAAGGAAGGGGAGGAGATGCGGGGGAGGACCCAGGGCCTTCTCTGGGGCTCCCCTGCTAGGCCTAACTGCACTGAACATGTGGAAGTGTGTGGCACACCCAAAGACTCAGTGAAGGTTTAATACGGACATGCACTTATCAGGGTTTTGGTCCTTAAATGAAGTTTTCATTCTCTCTTTGCTACTGACTGAAGATCTAAAAGTAGTTCAGGTATTATAGTCAGAGAGCAGGAAAGTTCAAACTAGCGTCATCCAGAGTCTCTCACTTGTTTTTCACCCTTAATGGTTCCTGTGATATTTCATTGTAAACGTCCCTTCGAGTTCTTATTGGCCAACACCTCCTCGTACAGGTGTTGTCAATAAAATTAGCTGTGTTGTTTTAAAATCATGGTTCTAATTAACCCTCAGTAATGGTTCCTGATGGGCTATTCATTTGTGAACTTGTTTGGTTTGTCAGGGAATTTTCAGAATGTGGTAAATAGAGAATTGGGAGCCTGGTTTTGGGTGCTTCATCCGTGGACCATGAGCTTGTGCCACACTTTAGTTTTCATTAATAAAATGTGTCTAACCTACTATTGTGATGAGAAATAAATTGGATATAGATGGTTCTTCTGGGGAAAAAATCAAACACATCTAAGAATATGAAGTCAGTAGCTTGTGGATAATTAAAAGGCAACATCTGCAAAAAGAATTCAGTTTTATTTCAAAGTGCATAATATGTCTGTGGGTTAAGTGCAACTTTTTTAAAAAATAAAAGTCAAAATATAAAAATATACATTATTTTGTCCATGTCAGTAGTGGACTGATACTTTCAGTTTGAGTGTGACTTTCTGGAAAAGAATGAAATACAAGGTGGTTATTAATCTACAACATTTCAGATTACCCATTACCTAGTTTTGTCAAGTTTTATGACCTATGGTTACAAACCATTTCCTGAAACTTTGAACTAATACATAAATGTCTGGCCTTGTCACGCAGTTGTTGATGTTGTTTTATGAAGTGTGTAATATAACAATTGAAAACAGTCAGGAATAGAGATGGAGAGAGTAGAGATGGATACAGTCACAGAGATGGAGAGAGTAGAGATGGATACAGTCACAGAGATGGAGAGAGTAGAGATGGATACAGTCA
>JAAGVU020000001.1:10632888-10719147 GCA_011763525.2 Mormyrus iriodes
AGTCACAGAGATGGAGAGAGTAGAGATGGATACAGTCACAGAGATGGAGAGAGTAGAGATGGATATAGTCGGGTATAGAGATGGAGAGAGTAGAGATGGATATAGTCGGGTATAGAGATGGAGAGAGTAGAGATGGGTAGTTGCATATAGAGATGGAAAGGTATAATTATGGAATACACAAAGATATATGATTATAAGGTAACAAAAAGTATTACCTTGAACTCTCTAATGTAGGTGAAAAAGAAGAAGACAAAACCAAAGGACACTATCCACTCGCTGACAGCACTGATTACATGGAGGATGTACTGCTGTGGGCCACAGAAAGATAGAGAACAGTTAGAATGGGTCCCACTAGGGCTGCGCGGTGTGGACCAAAAACCATGGGACTGAAAAAAGAATGCATTTAATAAAGAAAGCATTTTCTATGAAGTGGGCTAAATGTTCAGTTTTAACATTACAGCTACACGGATTGCAAATACAGGGTTTCTTTCCCTGTTTGCAAATATATAACTACAACTATTTAGTACAGGAATTAATTTCTTCCAAACAGAAGTCTCAAAACAAAAATAAACTGCCTTCCCTATCAGATTTGCGACAAAAATGGCTTTAAAGTGCATTCTATCCAACGATGGATTAGTGAGACGTCATGGCATTACCTCATTATGTATGTCCCAGTGCAGCTTGGAGGACTTCACCAACAATCCACATATGATCACTGATGGAGGGGAAGTTCAGGAGAACCTCAGCACAGTGTTGTGATCCCAAACAAAGAGGACGGTTTCTGTCGGGTGCAGCTCGACAAATCGCAACTGTTTTACAGTGCAGCTCGGCCACAAAGCTTCATGCCAAGTCAAATGCTTTTGGTGATTATGACAGACAAACCGCACTTCCTTCACACCACACTATGGCACTTGCTGTTTGAAGGCAAGTGTCTAAGGAGTCTGAGGCAGCAAAGGATACTTGGCACAGCAGCAATGACAGAAATGATGGAGATGAAAGTTTGGCTGAGACACACACTCCTGGAGGACCAATAAGGGTACATTCTGTAGGAGATGATGGACTGGAGGACGATGTAGGTCACTCCTGATACAAAGAAGGTGAGAGCAGCAATATCGTGCACCAATGGAATCTGGGTCTCCTGAAACAACACCAAGACCCAAAAAAGGTGCATCACACAATGAGGGGAGGAACCTACAGCAGATCGATCTCCCTAGATCATCCGACATTGAGTTGACCTTCCCACAAAGTATTGCTCCCCTATTTGCTTATAAGCCAAAATGACAGATGATTGATCTGATGCTAGGTCAGTTGATGAGTAGAGTGTACAGCAGCCTGAGATGATCTGTGTGAAGTATGAGAGTATTGCCGTTTGATGAAAATATAAGAATAAAACAGAGATGCAACATGTGGACGATCATTCTGAACTTTCAGGATCAGTCCCTGTCTTGCCTGTTGTTTCCTTTGTGGCCAGCAGGTGTGACTGGCCATGCTGTTTGTCTTTGTGTTCCTTGTAACTCCTAGCCCTAGTGTTTCGCTGCTTTAGTAATCGCCCGACACCTGTCCCTCATCTTGAACCCTGTTACTAGTGTATATATTCGCCTGCCCTTGCCCCATTCCTCTGTTGGTCTTTGTATGCGCTGGATGGTATTAGCTTGTGGTTCGTGTTTATGCCTCAGTTCACGGTTAGCTAGTTGGCTTTGAGTACTCTCCTATTAGCCCTAGTTAGCTCCCACGTTGTTTATCTGCTTTTGTTTAGCCCCCCCCCCAATAATCTTTTTTCTTTTATATCTTTTTAAAATTTGGTTTAAGATGAAGTTCCCCATTCCTCAGCAGCAAAGTGGACTGCCCGTCATCATGCCCCATCGTAACATAAAAATCTAAACACACCCAAATGCTTGAGGCATTGTGTTTATGGAACAGCCACATAAATTACTGCAATATTGCCTATGGCCGTAGTTTCTCTGTACAGAAAACTGTGCATATTGAATATTCATTTAAAACACATGAAATAGAATATAGTAAAATAGTTTGCTTGGAACCTTAGAAAGTTCATTGTTTCACTTTCCACCTCACATCTGCCCCATGGTTAGTTCAATAATGTGGCAAACTTGTGTAATAGGAAGTACAGAACCTGGAAGGGATTACAGAACACTTCAGTTCTGTGCAATGAGATGAATGAGTAATAACCATGAATTAGAACGAATCCATACCTGAAATGTAGCAATGAAACACATTCCAAAGCAAGACATTATTCCAAGACAGAAGGCAATGCAGTTCAGGCTACTCTTTGTGGTTGCCTCACATATCTTCTCCACGTACTTGTACCTAGCAAATATGGTGGCCATTCCTGGAAAACACCCAGTGTAACTGAATGAAGTGCACATGTACTGGAATAAAACAATAACATGATTCTTTTCATATGTTCTTGGGTAACTCTGGGGCTTTTTCCCAAAAAAACATTTCACTGCAATATAGCTTAAGAGTAAAAAATCACATGTGTGACCACATAGTCAATGTGCTTGACCCAGAGTCCAATAATATTGCCACTTCCTGCTTTCATTAACCCGTAAATGGGAAGTTGGAGCTGTGGTATTTCAACGTTCTTCAGATGATCATGTTTCCCAGCAAGAGGGACAAACAAATGCACACATGACCTAACCTTCCCTGCTCGGAAAGATTGAATCTTCTAACATCCCTCCTTTCAGGTAGAAAGGCCCATCCCCTTAATTGTATTTCCTATTGTTTGAGAGGAACCAGCAATAGAATAATACAGAAAGTCAAAAAGTACAATTTTATTTTAAAAGAACAGTTGTGGTTCTAAGTGCCGAATTCTTAAAAATTCATTAAATTCCACATCCTTCTTGAGAAGCAAAATGCAAATTGTTAGGGAAAATCATCGAACAAGCACGTGTTCCATGCTGGTGAGAAATTTTGGGTCCTCCGAGAAAATGTTACCTTGTCCCCCCACTCAATTTTACATATGCTTTTATGTATTCACGGGCCCCCGTTAAGTGTTAGGCCCCCTGAATCTGCCAGAGTATCCATGCCCTGTGTGGGACATTATGATTTTGATCATATATCATGGTCAGACTGCTGTAATATAGGGCTCTATAGTCCTTATGAGTATTAACTGTGTAGAACTGTTTATAATTACAACCGCAGTGTGGTAGACCTACAAAGAATTAAATAATTTTCTATTGGTCACTTTCTCCTTACTCACCTGCAAAAGCAGTGATAGTCGTCATCAGTCCAAAAATACCACTTTCTGGGGGTTTAGTGCCTGTGTCACTAGAGGTGATCAGAAATTTCATTGTCACATTGTAATCTTTCAGGAAATACAACATTATTCAGTGTTCTTTACAGTTATGCGTTGCACAGAACGACTTTCATATAAATATCAACTAATTAATTAACAAATTATTAGTTTAACAAACACAAACGAAGGAGAACAACTTAGTCGCAGGAAATGTTTTCCTGGGTGGAAACACAGTGATCATTTAATTTCCCTTTAGGCCACTGTCGATCATAGTTTGCAAGTATGGAAAAAATATAATATTAAACTGCTGACATTAAGCGGGTTACGTTATACATAATATATATAATACGAATAATAAAAATATATAATATGAATTCAATACAAAGTATAGTCACGAATCTTGAAAAACAGTAGTTATGCACATATACCAGCAGCGGTAAGCCTGTGCTCTTTTGAGTGAAAACGAAACTGATTTATTTTCCTTTCACAGGCACCCCGGAATCTCCAGAGTTCATATGGCTGAAAAGGGCACATGTGAAGATATTTAAATAAGCGGTAAATATATGATCATTAAAACAGCTCAATAAGTTATGATTTAACGTAAACTCATTATTACCGTGTTTATATCAATAGGTTAACCTACCTTCACGGCAAAGAACCGTTAGAGATTTTAAATAAACTTCGACTATGGATAACGATCGCGAATAAAGCGATAATTGCAGTCCTTTCAAATGTTCGCAAAAGCACTCACCTTATATATGGGAAAATAACGTCCACATCACCTTTTAAGAGTGCAACAATATACGAAATTATGAATGTACAGGAGGACCATATCACCAAAAAAACTGGCAAAAAGCAGATTCCTTCCATGAACCAAAGCATCACGCCCTCAAAGTGCACTGGCAGTCAAATAACAGTGAAGAAGTGTCATGTGCAAACTGTTTTCGTCCTTTTAAACGAGACCAGTGACGCTTACAGAACAAAACTTTTGGAGAGAAGACGTTCCGACCCAGGTGTCACGTGGGTTGTGATATAAAAGAGGGGCGCTTTTACGGTCTGCCTTAAACGACGGTGCAGTCGCAGATATCGCTTCCTGATTGCCCGTGGTCTTACCACATACTTATAACAATCTCTGAAATGCAATAAGTGAATTAATCTGACAAGTGCCAGTTATTATCCATTCGTATGCCACGTTGTGTGTTTGCTGAATATAGAGCTCTGGAAAAAATTAAGAGACCACAGCAAAATTTTCAGTTTCACTCATTTCTCAATTTATTGGTATGCGCCTGTGTAAAATATACATTTTTTTTTGCAAACTCCAGCCTGGCTCTTCCCGGCTTCTCATTGATGAAGGGCTTCTGCCTTGCTTTATGGGACTTCAGTCCTGCTTCTAGGAACCTGATAAGTTGACGGTCATCTCTGCCATTAGAAAGTCGCTTCTGCCCTCTACCTGGCTGGTTTCTGGCCATTGCTAGTGTCTCCTGCTTCACCTTGTTCTTGTTTACTGCTGTCTTAGAAACTTTGAGCTTGGAAGCAGCCTGCCTCGCAGTGTAGCCTTCTGCCAACAGAACCAGGATTTAAAAATGCAGATTTTGAATATAATATACACTCCCTGTATATTGAAAATATACAGTGGTCTCAGTTTTTTTCCAGAGCTGTATAGTATGTTTTTAAGTAATATTCATTGTCAGATGTATTTGCCCCATAACATGGTGGGTTGGTGTTATATTGTCCTTCTTGCTGATGGATGTATTCTGTTTTTTATTTCTTTTCGTAAGGACAAGAAAAGTATTTCGCCCTCTTCACTTCCGCTACAGACGTCACATGCGGTTTCACACATTATTATCGTAGCAGTAGGTGTGGATGAAACATCATCGCTACAACAATACCACTTAATTACGGCCGAACCGCTAAAACAATTCAGAAGTAATACTGCAACTCCATCATTACTCCTTTAGTTTTAATCTTCAGCGTTCTAACGCCTGACATTTTGATCCATTATTGCTTTCTCTCAAATATGAGCTAGCTACCTCATTGAGCTGCATGTCACACGCCCCCACGGTGGTCTATCCCGACATACTAACCACACATTAATAGAACATTATAGTATAACTATATACACTCACTCTTATAACTTACAGAAATAACACATTAGTAACTGGAAGAAACTTGAACAAAGAATCATAAACACGCATAACTGAACCAAACAGCACACTCCCCCAGACTATTTTTTGTTACCATTGGTCATGAGAGGTAGGTTTGGGCGGCATTACGGTATACCCTGGTATTTAAAAATCCCGGTAGAATCATTTTTAATACTGCCAAATATAACGACGCTCCCCTTTCTGTTTTACTGATACGGAGATGCTGCATTTGGGCGATGCATAATAGTGCACAACATTAGCTTGGAGCCTCACATAAGTTTAAAAAAGAATAACGCGCATACCAAAGCTAATGTCACAAAACCAAAATTCGTCATAAACTATTAGAACATGCGCGCCACACGTGAAACCTAGTGCGCATGTGCCGCAGATCGGCGTAGCAGTGATCTTTTTAACACTTCAGCAGGTAGTTGTCTCCTCGTTTCCATACCACTATACTTCCACACTGATGAGCCCGTTTAGGCTGTCTCTGATTCCGGAGTTTACAATAGCCTAGACGATTTACATCTTTTTTGTTAAATACTGTAATATACCGTATACTGGGGTGAAATGTCTAAAAGGTTTAATTGTATGAAAAAATAGATACTGCCTTCGCCTAATGGAAACACTAAATTTTCTGTTATATGAATGAATGAATTACTTTTCTTGACAGACATCTGTTATACATTTATTCAACCCTGACATCCTTACAAAGTGGAAAAACCAATATATTTTATCTTGGTGTTGTTTCTTTGAAAATCCTTTCTGATATTAGGATGTTCTTGTATTTGTGCTCTTGTTCCATATGCAAACTATTCTGCACTTGTTACTGGTAACTCGTTGAGCGCTTAGCCTACCAGGACTTGTACCTAAGTTAGTATTTTAGCAGAGGGCTCCCCTCTACGTCGCTTTATCAAAAGCGTCTGCTAAATAAATGTAAATAAAATAAAGCGATAGATAAGTCTGTTCTTCATGGACGCTAATCCATTCTAAGCGGTATTTTGGCCTCCGGCCGCTAGAAGGCGATAAACAGAAAGTATTGCACGTATAGTGTCAACCAGGTGACGCGGTGAGGAAATGTGATTCACAGGGTTTCGTTGTGACAGCTCCGAAATGGTCAGGCGTTGAGGACACACGGTGGTAAATGTATATGTTCTAATAGTGCTATTAAAGTACTGTATGAATATATTGTTTGTTAACGTTTGTTATGGGTCCGCGGTGTTACTGAATGGATGACAGCCATGGTTATCATCAACTCCGTCCTGAAACTGCTGCAGAGGCAGACGTACACTTGTCTGTCTCACCGATACGGGCTATACCTTTGCTTTGGAGGAATTGTCCTCATGATCGTTTCCGCTTTTCAGTTCGGGGAGGTGAGTAAACCGAGATATGTGTGCGTACGTGTGCGTGTGGGACCACGGCAGTAACTTATTGTTTCCGTCTCTGTTGCATAGCATTTTTCAACATTTAGTTGTATTGGCTAACTCTGCGGTTCCCCTTTTTACCCAACTGATTGAGTGACTCAGTGAAGGCGTTAGTGTGTTAACATTGCATCGATCGCAGCAGCTTGCTTAATACATGATGAGCAAAAAGGAAAGAAAGAGGTGCATGATGATTGCAAGTTTCGCGCGAGTAGTGTCAACCAGGAGGGCCCACTGTTTGTACCGTAGAGAGATGCTTAACTCAAATTTCTTTAGTGAAATAGCCAACTGAAAAATTAGGCAAACACGTACAATTGAAAGAAATGCATATAAACTAAGTTGCAGCTAAATAAATGACAATTAACTATGAGAGAGAATTGATGTTATTGCATGCTTTTATTCACTACTTTCCTGCAGACACTACTGCATAATATAAATGATAAATTTTGTACTTTCTGGCACTTTTAATTGCATTTTATTGTATTTATTATATTCATTATTACAGTTTCTCATATAAAGTACAGCATGTGCAGCTGTGGGTTCAGTCTGAGCTGTAAATGTCTAATGTTTTGTACCCCCGATCTTTACAAAGTATTTTGTCTTTGCTCTGTGCTGGGCCAAAGGCAAATACCACCAACAAATGAATGAATAAATGTTGAATAAATGTTGCATCTCAGATCTCGACCCGAGCTCTGGTTCTGGGCTTTGCCTTTTTAGATCTGTTGTCTGTTGTCTCAGTGGGCAGCGGTTAATTGTCAGTGTCTCGGCCTGACAGGTCGTGATCGAATGGAGCCGAGATCAATATCACGTGCTGTTTGACTCCTATAGAGACAACGTGGCCGGGAAGTCCTTCCAGACACGGTGAGTTCCTGACCCGTAGCTTTTAAGCCGAGCGGTCTGAGTCTCGCGTTGCGATCCGGGCTTTGTGATGCTGTGTATTGCCGCTATCTGTTGCTGGTTGCCGGTTGCCGTGGGGAGTCTCTGGACGTCTTTCATTTGTCTCCGCAGGCTGTGCCTCCCCATGCCCATTGATGTGGTGTACACCTGGGTGAACGGAACTGACGCAGGGCTGCTGAAGGAGCTACGCGCAGTGAGGGAGAAGCTGGAGGCGGAGCAGAAGGCGCTCAGGTGCTCAACATGGAATTATCTGTACTCTGATGTTACTTATACTCCTGCATCTTAACAAGTGGAGCATTGAGCTAAGAATGCAAAGGTTGTGGGTTTGAAACCCAGGGAGTACACACAAATTATAATCCTTCCTTCCACTGAAAGCCACTTTGGATAAAAGCATCAGATGAATGAGTAACCTGTAAATATATACTCACTACTGCACATGCTGGACCACACATTGTGAATGCGCACTAAATCCCTTGGGTGATATAGCAGGCGATGAAATGATGCTTTATTTGCACAGGTACATTGGAATGCTTCTTTTTTGCATATCACATATTGCTGTCCTATTTCAAGACACGCACATGCTGGTGAGAGTGAAGCTCAGGGTCAGTACATAGGGTCTGGCCACTTATCTGGTACCCCTGGAGCATTTTTTGGGGTGGGCGAGCTAAGGGCCATTCTTAAGGGCCCAGCGGCAATGTGACCATTTTTCTGAGACTTGGATTCAGCCTGGTGACCTTAGGGTTGCAAAATTTTGGGAATCTTCAAAGTTGGAAACTTTCCATGGGAATTAACTGGAATGTATCAGAATTAATGGGAATAAACTAGAAATTTGCAAAACTGCAGGTTAGTCTATAACGGGGAACTTAAATGTAATAAAAAACCATCTCAGCATAATCTTGGTTAAGACAACCAGATTTAATGCAAAATCAGCTTCAGTTTAAAGTCAAATTTTAAACATTTATTAGCAATATTTGAATGCATGTCTGCTTATGACAAAGCAAGATGTTTATATTTATGTTTGTATATGATACAGTTGGTATATATTGCCCCAAATTTCCAGTTAATTACCATTAATTCCCATATATTCTCGTTAATTCCTATGGAAAGTTTCCAACTTGGAATATTTCCAAAATTTCCCAGCTTAACTTCCCATGGAATGGATGGAAAGTACCTTCTGATCACAGGTGCATCTGCCCCCCCCCCCCAAGGTGTGGTTTGCCATAAGAGCAGTGCAGTGGTGTTAGCTTGGGGATGCGGTGTGCACAGCATCACCCACGAGACCAGACACTGCAAACCAACAATATTTTATTAATGGGGCCCCTGTTATACCCTTCAGGAGGGAATTTGCCTGTATGAAAATTTGCCAGGTGAAAATGTAATGACATTACGATTAAATGGGACTTCTAAACAAAAGAATTGATTTAATACTAACTTTTCCAATGAAACCTGCTTTTTTTGCCACAGGGAACAGCTTGGGAGGAATGTAAGTGATGCGACTGAAGTGCCAAAGAAAAGGTGAGTCTGTAGGGGACAGAATACTGTCAGGGGGACGAGTCGTGGCTGCTTGTTATGCTAGCTTCCCCTCTGTGATCATGCCAGCGTTTTAGCTGTAATAGACATTGTTAATGCAGTAGCATTATAAGGTGATTGCCCCCCCCCCCGGTAGTCCAGCCTGGTAGATGATTCCTCATTTCGATGATGTTGCGATTGCGTGGAGGTAGTGCCATGTGCTGGAACGCCGTCGCAATGGTGTCGTGTCCACGGTGCAGCGAGAAACCGGAGTGTCTCCTGTCCCACTGCATCACGGCACCAGTGCTGGTGCTGGACCCTGGCCTTCCAGCCAACATGACGCTGAAGGAGCTGCCCTCGCTCTCCGCTGCCTTCTCAGCGACCAAACATCTGCTGCAGGTTGCCAAGCCCCGCAACCCCTCCACCAGCGTGTCTGTCCTCATATTCCACTCCCAGGCTGAAGGTACAGCTACACCACACTGCCTGCTCCTCACCCCTCTGGGCCTGTATGAATCGGTACCCTGGTTTCTCTTCTAACAAAGCAGCTAACAGCTTAACTGAAGTACTCCCTAACTCAGCCAATACCATTGGTGCTGTGGAAGTTTTTTTTTTTTTTTTGGTTAAATTTATTTATCAGACTTTATCCAAAGCAATGTACAGTTGGGTTTAAGGAACTTGTCCATGGGCTCAGTGGTGAAATCACACTGCCAGGTATGGGATTTGAACTCGACCTTCTGATCAGGGGCACAGAATGCTAACCTGCAAGGCCACTAACTGCCCTCATGTTAGGCGGACAAGGAGTGCTGTGCAGAATTGTACCTCTTTCACATATGTGTGCACTTGTGCAAATGTTTTTTGTTATATCTGTCTTTCCTCTTTAAGTCTCTTTTGATCTTCTACATTCATGTACAGTGTTATGGATTTGCCTTGGTACTGGCTCTCACTTCTCTGTCCTGTTTTTCTCTCTCCTGTGGCCTAACACAGCTAACGAAGCTCATTCTGAGGTGTTGAACGATGTTCTTAAACGTTCTATCAGCCACGGTTACTTGGTGAGTTGGGGACCCCCCCAGTTCTCCCTTTAACCCCTGCCCTCCCTGCCAAGCAACGACACCTCCCTGAGGCACCCTCAATATTCCCTTTTGTATGGAAACACAAAATGAATTGCAGCAATATTAATCAGTGCTCTTTAAAAGATATGTTCTTACCCAGAATACACTGCTACATGATCCCTATGACTGCTGGGACATTGAGTTTTTCCTCTCCCTTGATAGACTACAGATAAGGAGGCCCCTGGAGTGGTACGGATGCAGTTGCTGGCCTATCTGAGCGGCTTCCCATCATCCCTCAAAGAGGCCGAGCAGCTCAAGGTCAAGCTGCCACCCACCATCACTGGCAAGATCAAACAGGTGAGGACTCCCTGGCCATGGAATTCACCATATGTCTCGTAAGAGAATGGCCACAGCATTGTAGTGTTGTAATGTTATGTCACGTACCACAGGATCCCAGGTAGGTTTTAGAAAATGCAGGATTGGCTGATGGGAAATGAAGTCCAGGATTTCTCAGATCAGTCTGTAGAGGCTATGCTCCTGTTAGTAAGGTGAGGACATCAGTGTTTTTACACTTTCTTTTAGGTATATAAGTATTATTTGATAAGAATAGGTAACGACTGTACAACATCATCACACATAGTTACACTTGCAGTGGTCACGGCAGGTGAAATCCACTGACTTGATTGTAGCACATGGTAAAGTCCAGCAGAGGGCAGTACAGCCAAGGGTAATTACACTTATCCTGCACTTTGAATGTTCGTCCG
Organism: Mormyrus iriodes; assembly: GCA_011763525.2. Classification (NCBI taxonomy): domain Eukaryota; kingdom Metazoa; phylum Chordata; class Actinopteri; order Osteoglossiformes; family Mormyridae; genus Mormyrus; species Mormyrus iriodes. Next base: position 10,643,926 of record JAAGVU020000001.1, read on the forward strand.
TTAACCTCAAGCATTCTGCGTGCTAATCAGTTAGACTGCTTAGTCTGTGGAATGTGTTATGGGTCATTGTGAGGTTTTGTGTCTTGACCTTTTACTAAACAATTCATTCTTCAGTATAATTATTTTCATCTTGATCAACTGGAATTTGTATGAAGATTTTTACAGTCACTTAAACCATAATCCAATTATTCAGCCTGGCAACCTTAGATAAGATTACTGGTTTCTTGCAAGCCTTTGCTTTAATTAATGGATCATATGAGTAATATATAACATTTATCTGTTTAGGAGGAGTAAGGTTGTGCTTTGTGTTAATCTTATTACTGCCACAAGGGGGCAGTATTGTTTCTCCCCAAAGAACTACACTTCACTGGAAGCCTTTGTGTGAATATGTTTGGACTGAATCTCACAGTGCACTGAGTAATAGGCCTCTCTGTCAGTCCATAATTATGCTGTCGCTTACAGTCCCTTCTGCAGGGAGGATAATTTGACATGTGACCAGTGTGGCCATTTTAAAAGCTTCCAGATTTAGCGGAGAGGCCGGTCCTGTCTAAGTGGCAGCTTGTGAGTAATTGGCTTGTTATTAGAAGATTTGCAGACTATCATTGTTTTATACCCCCAAGGCTCAACAAATATACTGTAACACTTTTCTTCCTATCGCAGCTTCAGAGACCTTGATAGTTGCAGAATGATTGTAATGTGGCTAGAGATTAAGCTCAGCATCTGCAATGGAAACCAAACGCTGGTTTTCTGTACCCCTCCACAGTCTACCCACTGGCTTATATGTGTTTTTTTCCTGTTCTGTCTACCTTTTGGGGAATAAGATTCCACATACATTTACATTAGATAGTTTGAGCTTGGTATGGAGCCCTACAGGTTAGTTCACTGCCGGTTTAATCCCCTGTCTGAATTTTTTTTCCCATTTACATGTACGTTTACATATTTCGCTGATGATTTTGTCCAAAGAAGCATACAAGTGAGTCAAGCAACACGTTGGGGGCACAATGGCTTATATGGGGGGGCATGGCTCACAGATGTCCCCCCTCCATGACGCTGACCCTGGTGTGACCCAGAAAAAGTTGCAGTCTCCTTGCCTTAAGTGGACACCGTTGACTTCTTTTTTTCACAAAATGGAGGATAAATGTTATCACATTAGATCTAATAAAGTGTACGTTATAGATCTATTTACAAATGGTTTCAAAAATTCAGTGCATGCAGTGTTTATCTCAAGGGCATACATCAGGAGCTGATATCTTGTGCTCGTTTGCCATATATACTTGGGTTCCTGTAATAATTAATCATTTAATCCATTAGGTGACCTTAGTCTGCCGCTAAACTGCCAGCACCCCGTGATAGAAATGTTGTCCCCATCCCTAAACGGGGAGGCACCGGGGTGGGGGGGGGGGCTTTGTCCCCAGGATTCTCTGCTGGGCTGTCATGTGATAACAGCAGGGGTATTAGGGCGAAACTCGAGCCGGGGGGACGGGGGTTAACTATAGAACAACTGATTGAAGTGGCAGCGTGCCAGGCCAGTTGTGTAGAAGGTCAACGAGGTATTTTCGTTGCCTGTTCCCGTGCTCTCTCAGCGGTGTCCTGCTAGCGTACCGTCAATCAAACGGGGACCACATCTCTTCAGCTGGGTGACGGTCAGGGGTGAGCCTCTCTAAGAGAGCCTGAAAATGGGTAGCAAGTGGGTGGCTGTGGCTGTGCTTTGGACTAAGGTGATTAGACTGACTTCTTCAACCCAGAGGCTTAGATGGGGGCAGGCCAAGTATCTCTGAATAGAAGTATCTGCTAAGCAACTCGCGGATGCATTGATACTATGGTGTGAGGTCAGGGATCTGCGGTGACATTTTCTGGCCTTTGATGGTCATGTGAGGAGATGCTGGGAAGCCAGTGGAGGTACCATAGCCTGAACATTAGCTAGGGGGCGGGAGGTTAGAGGGGAACTGGGTAATGACCTGGAGATCTGATACTCCTGTAGGTAAGATGTTAGCATTTCAGGATTTCGGTCTGTGCCGGGGGTGGGAGGGGTCTCCAATTAGTATGGGAGTAATGTAACATGAGAGAAGGTCTTGTTTTAGGGTTGAAGGGCAGCGTCTACAGTTACAGTCAAATGCGCCGATGATGAAACGTCAAGCTTCGCCCCGGTCATCCACGTGCCTGAGTGCCTGGAGGATATCACCAGATGTTCCGAGAGAGGAGATGTCTGTGCTGTGCGTGTGCACCACGCCCTGTCATGTGGGAGACCCTAAATATACCCACCATTTCTGAGGGAACCAGTTTGCTTCTGGTCCAGGTGGACCAGGGGCAGGCATTACCTCATCATCGGTCAGCAGCGCACAGCCTGCAGCTGACACCATACCAGAACCACCTTCTGACCTGCCCCGGCACCTTTGATTGGCTGCTGAAAGGCTTGTGTTTATGGGGGTGTTAACAGCCCGATTGCCCCCGTCCCTGCTATGTTGGCTAGGCGACCGTGTAGATGGAAATGGTGACCTGCCATGCCTGAAATAACAGTGAGAATCTGATCTGGAGAGAGGCCGCAGTATCTGCCAGGGATGGGCGAGACTTTGGCTCCGCCTTGGCATTTGCGGTGCTGGTGCAGCCCCGTCCAGGGGAAATGGGAGAACATAAATTATGAAGTTTATAATCACAAAGAGATGAATGATCTAGTATGACCGAATTGGCTGAACGACACATCAACAAACCACATTCATTATGTAGTAAAGATGGCTGATTTTTAAATACTTTTTTTCGCCCAATCAATTTCTGCTTGCGCTTTAATGGTGACACAGAAGCTAATTCTACTCTTGCCAATAAATAAATTCATAAGAAACCTAAAGCATGAAATATTCAACTAAGGGAAGAATGCAGTTCTCCTCTATGATAGTCCTATCTTTTTTGTATCACTGTTCGGTGATGACTGCGAATGGTTGGTTATTCTCTGATTCTCCCGGGAGGCCAGAGACAGAGGCATAGTAATGTTGGATATTATGGTAAAATGCTTTGGCATTTTGCTGGCAAATTTGAGTTTGGAGCCCAAGTGCAGCTGTTTCCGTCAGTCCCACATCACAGCTGCTCAGCTGTTGATAACTGTTAAATCTTGGCAATATAATTGTATAACCATGGTTGATTGAAGAGGGGGAAGTTGGGGACTGTAATTATCTTGACCAGTGGGGTCTGGTTTTTGGCCTGTCGGGGTTTTTTAGTGTTGTTTATGTCAGTTGGGGGGGTCAGTGGCCTAAAAATCTGTGGAGGTGAGGGCAGAAGAGTAAACAGTCCCTCACCATGTCTCAGATGCCTGCTGCCAAGCCCCAAAGCCCCAGGAAATGCTCCTCTGTGCGTCTCCATATTCTCCAGAGAGAAATGACATCATGCCACTTTCTGGGAACAGCCCACGTCTGTCCCCCATGGGTAACGGAGAGTATGTGAGGCAGCCATGGTCACCCACCCCCCTGCAGGGTGCAGGAAAGAACCGGTTCATTTTAAATTGTTTGGGGGGATGAATAGTGAGACAATAGGCCTCTAGTTCTATGAGTGCCATTTTCAACTTGGATTAATTTATGTCTTGAAAAGCAATAGGGGGCAGGTCTTGGTCTATAAGCCTGCTACATTGTAGCTTAACTGCCACTAGAAGGCTCAGTAATGTCTTCATCGGGTCACTGTCTTTATATCGCCATGGACTTCTAGGATTTGATTGGGTTTAGTTGGTTGCTTTTCAACCTCGTTTGAAGCTTCTGTTCCGTGGCTGTGCTGTATTAAGAAGGCAGAGCTGTATGGTTCTGTCTAGCTACTGATGCCCTGTTGCATTAAATCAGGGTCTCTGGAGAATAGCAGCTGTTACAGTTAGATGTAGTTGTGAGAGATGTCTCGAGTTAATTGGGTGCTACGTGCTTGCCGTTGGGGTGGGTTTGACACTGTGGGCTTCTGCTCATGGAGGGAACTGGAGCAGATTGGGAGACTTGTAGCTGTCTGCCTCCCTGGATGGTGACAGTGTATTTGTTTTATTCTGCAGCTACAGCTTTACTCGGAGGCCAGCATCGCTCTTCTCCATCTGAATGACCCTCAGGACTTTGGCCAGCTGACTCAGCAGGCCCGGAAGAACTTGACTCTGGATGGCAAGGAGCTGACTGTTAGCCCTGCCTACCTTTTCTGGGATCTGAGTGCCATCAGCCAGGTGTTGCTCACTTCCTGCTTGTTCTCACAGCAGCCACCTGATTGGCTGGTTCCCTGACAGGCTGGTAGCATCAACTGCACCCATTAGACAGAGACTATTACACCAGCATGATCCCTTACCATGAACATTTCATTTTTTCAAGCACTAAGCAGAATGGCTTCTTCAGAGGTTCTGACATTTGGCCTGTCTTTCTCCCTCCCCCTGCCCCCCACCTCCACTGGGCCCGACAGCCCAAGCAGGACGAGGATGTCTCGGCGAGCCGCTTCGAAGACAACGAGGAGCTGCGCTACTCACTGCGCTCAGTGGAGAGACACGCCCCCTGGGTACGTCACATCTTCATCGTTACAAACGGTCAGATCCCGTCTTGGCTCAACCTGGACAACCCACGGGTCACGATTGTTACACACCAGGTGAGTGTCACAACTAATGACCCATCCCATAGCTGTATCCTTCAAGCCCTATTATTTTTAACAACGGAGATAATTTAAGTTTGATAAATTGCTTTGCTTGTAAAATCCATATAGGATCTTCTTACACATTGATGGTGTGTTTCTTGTGAGGAACGAGCCAACATAGCTTTGTCGATGTTTAAGGTGCTCAATCCCCTCTGCCCTTCTCAGGAGATCTTCCAGAACGTCACGCATCTGCCCACCTTCAGCTCACCTGCCATCGAAACTCACATTCACCATATCCCTGGTCTTTCACGCAAATTCGTCTACCTTAATGACGATGTTATGTTTGGGAAAGATGTCTGGCCAGATGACTTCTACAGCCACTCCAAGGGACAGAAGGTGAGTACAGGAAGAGAGCCCTGGCTGTCTGATTGGGCATCATTCATCTGATGACTGGTCACATTTTTTCCAGGTCTGGCCTTACTTATAAGGTCAGTAAGTATGCAAAATATAAGGTACTGGAGCTGTAACCAGATTAAGGGTTTAAATTAAACTGCTTTTATACCACTGTGAAAGGGCAAATAAATTACTTATATGTACAATTTCAGTTACATAAAGAGAATTTACTTTTGTGTCTGGGGCTGAAGTTGTCACCTATAAAGCCATTGCTGATGTGTTCTTCCGCTTTACTGATTTGAAGGTGTACCTGACATGGCCTGTACCAAATTGCGCGGAGGGGTGTCCTGGTTCCTGGATAAAGGACGGCTACTGTGACAAAGCCTGCAATAACAGTGCCTGTGACTGGGATGGGGGGGACTGTCTTGGTGAGCTAAGACTCTGCCCTTTGTCTTGCATGAATGAACTCCAAAACTCTGGTGTAGAGAGTCTAAGGAAAGTAAGTGTTAAAAATATGATTTCCGTGTACCATGTGTAACATTCCCTATGAGTGTTTAGCTTCATTAGCATAGATTAGTATTTTAGCTACTTCAGGGTCTTCAGCTAGAAGATAAAACCAGAAGTCCTCAAGGTTAGAGATTGAGAAATGCTGAAGTGCAGAATGGAGCATGTATCTTTTTACCCATAATCCCATGGAGTAACAGTTGTTACCCATATTGTCCTGAATTTAGGAGTTAAAGCACCAATCATCTCTGCGTCGATCTCACCCTCAGTTGGTAATGAAGGTTGCCCATCTTCCTGCAGGTGCTGCAGGGGCCAATCGTTTTGGAGCCGGTGCGGGGGGCGGAGTCCCTGGGGTGGGAAATGGGCAGCCCTGGCAGTTTGGCGGAGGTTTGGGGAGCATGGCAGGTGTGTCATACTGCAACCAGGGCTGTGCCAATTCCTGGCTGGCAGACAAGTTCTGTGACCAGGCCTGCAACGTCCTGTCTTGTGGATTTGATGTGGGTGACTGTGGCCAAGGTTAGTATCTCAGGTATACACATTATCTAATTGTAATAAGGTATGCCTCAAAGAATTTTGTGTATGTATGTTCAAAATGTCTCTTTTTTTTCTATATAAATTTGTTTGCATTTGATATCTGCGCTCCCTTATCTCAGAACACTTTGGCCAACTCTACAAAGTGACTCTACGGAAGAACCAAACCCGGTACTCCCTCCCTCAGGGGGAGACCAAGCCCTACTTCAGCTTTGCACTTATCGGCCGTAGGGTATCCGAGGCCCAAGTCAACGACAACCCTGTGGTGCGGCACACCTCTGTAGCCAACAAGTGGCACACGGTCCACCTGCTGCTGCATGCAGGCATGAACGCTACGCAAATTCAGTACAACTTGACCTTCCAGGGGGCAGATGACCATGAGTTCTCCATGGTCTTCACTGTGGATGTTGACACTCGCGAGGGAGTCCGGTCAAATGCATCCGATGATGATCAGAAGGATGTTGACAAGGAAGTGAAACCCACTGAAATAGCCCAAGAGCTTGAGGTACCTTTTGAAGATGTTCCCTTGATGAAGAGAGGTCCCAGAGTCCATAAAAGACCTCCAGTGGAGATGCCTTGGATTGTGGCGAAAGTGCCTCAGCTGAACGAATCCCTGCTTCCGGCCAACATTCGCAGTGAATTGCTGGAGTTAGAGAACAGATTCCTGATTGGAGACATCACTCTTAAAGGCTTCAACTTCACCAAAGCAAAACTTCTAGAACTATACCAGACATCAGCAGGGCAGGCTGTGCAACAGAAACAAGGGCTCCCTGCAGAAAGGGCAGTGAAATTTAAGCCCCAAGAGAACTTGGATTCCCACAAGCCATACAAAGATCTTGGAGTAGAAGATGTTAAAAAAGACAAGGCTGTGGCACCCTTAGTGGGTGGCAAAGAGAAACAAAGGTTGGTCCAATCCCAGCCTTCTTATATCAAGTTACATGTGGATGAGCAATTCCCTGAAGGCGCAGTGGCCCAGCTCCCAATGTCTCCAATTCCTGTCACCACCAGGGTACCATCAGCAGCCAAACACCTTATTGCACTAGTGGGGATTGGGTCCAAAGTTGCCAATTCTGAAAGGGGGGCCAATGCACCTAAAAGGGCAAGACCAGAGCAGAAGGTAGAGGGTGGAGAGGCATTCCTCAGCAGGAAGCTCCAGCACTACACGTCAGCTGATCGAGGTTTTCTTCCGTGGGAGAGGAGGAAGTACTTCCATGACCTGCTGGAGGTGGGAAGCGTACTTTCAGAGGATTTCTGCCGTCCTACATGTTTTACAGTATGAATAAGCTTGGTGTCTTGTTAACCATCTGTAGGAAGGCGAGGAGCTGGAGAGGCAGTTAGAGCGGAAGCTGGCTTACCGTGCTGATGGCGCCGCCGCTGGCCGGAGGCTGAAGGACACCTTCGCTGACTCACTGCGCTACGTCAACAGGCTGCTCAACGGGCAGTTTGGCTTCACGTCGCGCAAAGTGCCGGCTCACATGCCTCACATGATCGACCGTGTCATCATGCAGGAACTTCAAGACATGTAAGAGCACCCCATAGAGGCCCCAGAGTGCCATAACAGACAGTGAGAATTAAACTGCTTCCATTTTGTTTTTCATCATAATTACCTGTAAATTGTACCAGCTATGGTCATTAAAAATGTTAAATATAATTCACAAGTGCTGTTCTTTAATAGTTAGCCGGCCTCTGTCTTACTTTTAGGTTCCCTAGTGAGTTTGACAAGACCTCATCTCACAAAGTGCGCCACTCGGAGGACATGCAATTTGCCTTCTCCTACTTTTACTACCTGATGAGCGCTCTCCAGCAGCGCAGTGTCTCCCAGGTCTTTGACGAAATCGATACCGACCACTCCGGCGTCCTCTCCGACCGAGAGATACGCACGCTTGCCACGCGGATCCACGACCTGCCACTCAGCCTGCAGGTAGGGTCCAGATCCAAGTTCAGAAACATTGAGTGGGTAGGGAAGAGTTTCCTGCATTTAATTCAATGCTTTGGCGATGGAGTTGATGTGTTCACTGTTCTGTACATGTGATGGCTGGTCTATCCTGCTGTTTGCTTATGTAATAAGCAGATGGAAGCCTTCGGATGTATCACTATCTTCTCTTTCGGACAGGATCTAACAGGTCTGGAGCAAATGCTGATTAACTGCTCCAAGATCCTGCCTACCAACGTCACACAGCTCCACATGATTAGCCCCACTCAGGAGGCCTACTATGACCCCAGTATGGTGAGTATCTCGTGAGGAACCCCGCATGACATTTAACCCAGACCCCAGACCCTCAGACTTGCGCTCTTTCTGCGCCATAGTGCAAGGCACCGTATCGACATTGTATTATACTTCTAAGAAAGGTTTGACTGCAGGCCTATCAGAACAGTCCTGGGTAGATCTAGGTCAAGTTGGAAATGTAAAGAGTGTCTGAAAGTAAAATGTATATCTACAGCCTCCCGTCACTAAAGGTCTAGTTGTCAACTGCAAGCCCATCACAGATCGCATTCACAAGGCCTTCAGAGACCAAAACAAATACAAGTAAGTAGTTCAACTATCCCTGTAATCTTGACCAAGATAAGCTGTTAGAGGATGGATGGATGGATGGAGGAGCAATTCAACTATCCAAATTGTTTAAAAAAAATTTTGTTTGATGCCTGCTTTCAAAATGTGGTCTGAATGGAATTGTGCCCCCACTGGATGAATGTGCTGCACTCCTCACTTTCACTTTCTCGAGCAGGTTTGAGATCATGGGTGAGGAGGAGATTGCCTTCAAGATGGTTCGCACCAATGTTTCCCATGTGGTGGGCCAGCTGGATGACATTAGGAAGAACCCCAGGTGAGTGGGCGAGGGAGCTTTTCTTGCAGGTTCGGGTGTCCATTGACATGCCCGTTTCAAAAACTTCTTCTGTAGGCCCTACAGTTGTATGAAGGTGTTACTTGTGTACCCTACAGGAAGTTTATTTGTCTCAATGATAACATCGACCACAGCCATAAGGACGCCCCTACGGTGAAGGCGGTGCTTCGGGACTTCTATGAGTCCATGTTTCCCATTCCTTCTCAGTTTGAATTGCCCAGAGAGTACCGTAACCGATTCCTCCACATGGGGGAGCTCCAGGAATGGTAAGACCCAGGGACAGGAAGGTGTTCAATAACTGCAGAAAGTGCTGTGAGCCAGTCAAAACTGTTAGCCTAAATTATAAATTACCATTCTGTTACTAACCCGTCACTTGTAAACACACATGATTGCTCACTGCATAGCATAAGTGATTCATTTTCTCAGTGGGTGTTTTAAAGTATAGATTTTTCAGAGGGAAATTTAGGTCACTCATCTGGTAAATTGTGTTGCATTACTGCTTGTTTACCGCTGAATTTACTTGTTTTATTAATAGAACTTAAGTTTTTAAGCCAAGAGGTTAAGCGCCCATCCTGGTTAGTGGTTTAGTAAGTCTAACCTGCTTGGAAGGGTGGGTAAATGGCATTAAGTCTTTATAAGGGTTGGTCGAGGCTATTCTGAAAGCAGTACCCGTTTTTGGAAAGGTGATGCCATTGTTTTGCATCGTGGATGAACACCCTGGGTTCCATTTCATGGAAAAGGCCCTTGATGTGGCCCTTCTCGGGTGGCAATGGACAGGCAGTCCCCAGACACATCTGCTCGCTGGGCCCTGCATGGAACGCAGTGCTGTGTGTGTGGGTCTGTGTGTCTGTCTGTCTGCCTTCACTGATCCATGTGCATTGTACTGCGCAGTGCACTGCTGGGTGTGCATGTGTCTACACATCTTCAAATCCCCTCCTTTAGTTTTATAAGGCCTTTTAAGTTATGCCTTCCTCAGCTATAAGTGCATAAATACTAGTCTAGTCCTGTCAATACAGGAATGACTGAGTAGGGGCTGAACCACTGGTGGGATGTAGGGAGTGGTAAGCTGTTCTGCTAAAGCGCTGTCAGAAATGCAGGAGGCTCTCCAGTCAGATGATGAAAGTCACCCAGGAAGGAAAGAATGCCAACTCTGTTTATATATAAAGTTGATTAATCTCGTGTGGCCCTGTCATGGAGGAAAGGTACTAACAGCTTCTCTGTCAATAAGCATAAACACTTAGTGGCTAGTTTATTGGGTAGTATTTAAGCAAGTGGTCACCAACCAGTAAATGATGATCGACAGGTAGATATTTAAGACGTGCCTTGTCGATCACTGCAAAGTGTCCCCCCCAAATATTAACCACTAATATAAAAAATAATCGGCCCAAACTTGGACAGCTTATATTCTTTATTAGTGATGCGTCATGCGAGTAGCACAGATGTCTTGGCTCTAGGGGCTCTTCCCCACCGCTCCAGGTACCGTATCTTTGGTACTTCCAGGTGTTGGTTTTCCACTGGCGTAAAAACTGGTACCGGCGCTGAATGACATCACAACGCGAGGCAGGTATTTAGTGTTGAATTCAGAAAATGGCTGTAGTATATTATAGGGCTGGACAGTGTGATATTAATACCAACATCGCATGTTATGCACATGCAATTCTTACATCGCAAGTCAGCTCGTTTGAGAAAAGGCTTTTTCTTACCTTCGTACTGTACGGACATTATAGCACGGGGGGGTCTAAGTTTTCACTAAAACGTTTTTACTTTGTCATAGGAAACAGAATTTAGCAAGCTTTGCCATTTTATTGATTATTCAGGATTTTCAGGATTATCTAGTAAATGTTTTAAAAATCAGTTTAAATTTTACCTCCGCTGCTTTTGCATGAGCCATGCATGTGTTTTCTGAGACAATCATAGTCATTTTCATCCTTGCTGTTTAAATCACTCCTAGAGGGGTTTGTGACAAATTTATGAACTCTTTTTTGCTTTATAAGCATCCTAATATTTATTACAACAAGATCACTTCGAAGTATTTGATTTTTTTCCCCCCAATATTGTGCAGCCCTAGTATATTATGGCAAATACTTTATTTCTTGTCATGTCATCCAGATCTTGTTGAATCTGTTCTTCCTACCAGGTCGCAATCAAACCTTAAGTCTCATTTATCCAGGTGTACGTTATATTTATTTATTTTTTATTTTCTGAGTTGCCGGCTGTATTGTGTTTCAGAGGCAGGCTATTTGCATAACCAATCAACAATGAACATGTTTGCAAGTCCCACCCCAGAGTACCAAAGTACCACAATAGAACCCCTGCTGCTTTAGTACTTTGGGTGCTGGTACTTGACTGGAAGTCAATGGAAAAGGGAAAATACCAAAAGAAACATAGCAAAACAGCAGTGCCTGGTGCAGTGGGAAAGCAGCCTAGGCCTTCGTCACTGTTAGATTTATTGGGTCCACCTGTTCTTTAACACAAATAGCCTGCTGCTCCAAAGAGAGCATCATTTGGCTACAACTGAAAATATACAACGTGCAGACAGGGTCAAGAGGTTCAGTCACCGAATGGCTAAGATGCGAGATCTCAGCAATTTTTGAGATTTGGTGGAGGCACGCATAGCGGTTGAAGCATGTCGGAAACAAACGCCCTCCTAGGATGTCAGTGTGTTGCGATTTGTTGTTTACAGACAACAGTGCAATAAGCAAAAACATCCAGCAGTCAGCAGTACTGTGGGTAAAAATTCCTAATTAATGAGAGCAGTCAGAGGAACACAGCCAGACAAAGCTGAAGTTCTGGACGCACTGTATACTGGTTACTCTAGTCGTCTTCACTGTGATATCTTTCTTTGCCAAAGTGATTAGGCTCAGAGACAGTTTTTTCCCACAAGCCATCACTGCACTGAACACACACATACAACACACACCAATGTGCAATAAATTTTTAAAAATTTTTATTACAATATACTATACACCAATATAGTATAATACAACACTTAACACTGTGTTCTGACATCTACTACCTTGTCTGTTGCACTATTGTCTACTGTAGAATGTCGTTTTGTATTGTAAACATAATGTCTGTATATGTCTGCACTTTAGTAGTAGCCACTGCAATTTCGTTGTACAAGTAGCATCAGTGCTCCAGTACAATGATGATGAAGGCTTTCAATTTCAATCAAGACTCGTTAAAGGTAACAGCCAATCCACAAGTGCAAAAATAACAGCTCAGTATAACAGTGGTGTGCAGAAAGACTTCCCTGAATACACAGCTCATCAAGCCTGGTTCTGGAGACGAAAGGGGCTCCTACCTGGTACTACATGGGGGATCCTAATGAAGAGGCCGCTGAGTGCCTGTCTTAAGCACATTTTGCCCAATACTGCAGTAATCAGTTATAATAATGCTTTTCCCCAATCAGTAAGATGATATGCTGTTATATCTTTGCATGTGTGTGTTGCAGGCGTTTGTATCGAGACAAGCTGAAGTTCTGGACGCACTGTGTACTGGTTACTCTAGTCATCTTCACTGTGATTTCTTTCTTTGCAGAACAGGTAAATATGCATTTATATTTATGCTGAGAACGTGTGTGTGTTTGTGTGTGTGTGTGTGTGTGTGTGTTGGCCAGGGTGTGGATGTGTTGGCCAGGGTGTGGATGTGTTGGCCAGGGTGTGGATGTGCTGGGTCTGCTCATGCAGTATTTCTCCACCACAGATCTGAAGAAGTTCAGTAGTACAAAGGACCTTCTGCTCAGTCCTCCTCACAGACTTAGGAGGCTGAAAATATGGCCTTCACAAAACATCTCTGATATGCCCACACTAACATCAGTCCCGTTGCAGTCACTCTTCCGCATGATCATACCTTTTTGCTGTTATTTTGCCTGACGGTTTCAGCTTGGCTGACCTCTCTGTCCCCTTTCTCTCACCAGCTCATTCTTCTGAAACGCAGGCTGTTCCCGCGGCGAAGGGCCAACAGGGACATCAACCCCGAACGAGTGTGAATAGAAAGGTGTTTCCTACACCCCCCTGCCTAATCTTTAGGCAGGACTTAAAAAGCAGAAGGCAGGGAGGAAGAAGTGTCTGGGGAAGCTCTAGTGGAACTGAGAAGCTCCTGTTGGTGCAAGTCTGCATGTCCCCACTGGACTGGAATGACTGTGCTTAGTTGGGTATCTCTTCTTGTGAGGAGGATGATCCTGTTGGTGGTTATTTGGGGAGTTTGGGGTTGGGGGCCTGGTTGTTGAGTTTTTGGATGGGCATTGGGGTGGAGTGGGTCATAGATTGTATTGGAGTGACAGGTAACCATAGTCTGAGGACTTCTGGCCCGGCAATGCATCATGTACGTCTGTCCAGGTTTCTAACAAGTTTCCACCTAAAAAGATTTTCCTATGGGTTTTAGGGATCGGCGGCGTGTTCTGGGTGAGAAGACCTCTGTGAAAAGGGTTAGCCGGTTAGCCTAGTGGAAAACAATGTAACAAGAACAACCGGTTTAATGGAACACGTTTTTTCACTTCAAGTGCCTTTTCCGGGATGTTGGAATGAAGCACGTTTCCTGTTAATTCCCATAATTCATGGTTTTGTCCTCATGTTACTTTTATGTCACGTTGCCCTTTTAAAGTTGTGCCGGACTGATTTTGCACAAGAGAGGACGCTGTCTCACTTGAAGATTTTTTTTATATGTATTTTTAATCCTGAATGTAACGAGGCTGATCTCCGATTTTGAGATAACCATGTGTCTTACATGTGTGTGGGAGATGAACAGTACCTCCAGTGTCTGAAATTCAGATGTTATCTGCATGTAAATTTTGGTCGGTGATGTCGAACTTGTCGATTTGGTGCATATGTGATCTTCATTTTTTGTTAAAGGTTATGTTGTGCTCCTTCGAATGTTTATTCGGTGCCATCTTCCTCTCCACCAGCGCATGCACACGTGGCGTCACCTGTTCTGTACTCCTGCATGCACACGGCAATCTCAGCCACCTTGCCGATTTTATTCCTGCTTCGCACGCACAGCTGGGGTCCTGCCTTTCTGCAGATGTTAAATGTCATGCTGAATTAAACTGGCTCAGAACCATCACAGTGTTCCTGTCACATGATGGTCCAGCGGTGAAACCATTACACTGACTGTGAGACTCAAACCAGCAACCTTTGGATCATAGGCATAACATCTTAACCTGTGAGCCACACACCACTCTGCAGTATAGCGCCATTCCCTGCCTGCCATAGTGCTCCTGTTTCTTTCCAGTTCACTACTCTATAAAATGTGCTTTACTAAACTGACTCGCAGTGCTAATCACACAAAACCAAACCCCTTTAGGACTCGGGTCAAGTCATGTTGGGGAGCATGCACTGGTACAGCGTGTTGTTGCACCTACCACATGACAAAACACCTTAGGATCACGGTTGGGGACCCCCCAGGCTGACACACAGTCCAGTCCCACCCTTTGGAAATGGCCATCTATCTGCCGGGTCAGGTGTTACGTGGGCGTCCCCTTGGCCTGAACCAACTGCTTGGGTCCTGCGATGAGGATCCTGTGAGCCCTCAGGGAAACGTGCCACATGGCTGTAGTGCCGTAACTGATGCTCCCTCGCAATGCAGGTAATGTGCCTCATTCGGGACTCCCTAAGCAACCTCTTGTTCGACACCAAACTAGTGGCACCCAAGGACTCTCCAAAGAGACACAATACCAAGGGAGTCCACTCTTTGTCTTGGGTCACTGGAGAGCATCCATATCTCACAGCTATACAGCAAAATAGGGAGCACCAGGACTCTAAAGACTTGGACCCTTGTCCTCTTACAAAGATATCAGGAGTTCCACACATCCCTTTCCACAGCAACGTCAGCAAATTCAAGATCAGGGAATCTTTCTTCACTAATTGATGCCCCACAGCGATGGACCTCACAACCCTGCCCAACACCCAGTCCGTGCAAGCATTGAACAGAGTAGGAGTAAGAACATTCCCCTGAACATACTACAGCGCTCACAGTTCCAGTGTACAGGCTGGCCATGGCGTCCAGCAACTTCAGGGGAATCCCGTAGTGTCTCAGGATGTCCCACAAGGCAACTCGACCAATTGTGTCGAATGCTTTATGAAAATCAACAAAGGCTGCAAAGAAACTCTGCCTGTATTCCTGTTTGCGCTCAATGGTAAACTTCTTAGGCATAAAACCCGACTGCTCCAGTCGCTGGTAGGCAAGCAAGTGATCACGGATCCTATTGAGGATGACCCTAGCAAGGACCTTACCTGGCACTGAGAGCAGTGTTATCCCCCTGTAGTTGCTACAATCCAGGCATCACCCTTCCCTTTCCAGATAGGGACAAGAAGTCCTGTTTTCTAGTCAGTTGAGATGACTCCCATCTCACAAATGGAAGCAAAGATTGCTGGCAATGCCAGGAGGACAGCATTATAACCAGCCTGGAGAAGTCCACCCCGGATATCACAGATTCCTGCAGCCATCCCTACCTTCGGCTGGTTCACCACCTGTGCAATCTGTCAGATTGGGTGGCTCACAGCTAATCAGCTAAATCAGCTTCAAGAACTATGGACGAAGAGATATCCAACATCCTAGCCGGAGGATCAGCTTTAAACAGCTGCTCAAAGTAGTTGGCCCAGCGGGTCACAACTGCAGTGTTGTCCGTAGGAACCGTTCCATCACCTGCCCTGACTGCAAGTCTCTGAGGAAGAGATTCAGATGTGCTAACATTTTGATTCCACTGTTAGCAGGACATGGGTCACTAGGCCATAGATGGTGTGTCACTTGCTCACAAATCCCTCTAACAAACATCTCATCTGCCCTCAGAGCCCTCAAAGCCATCCTTCTCAGTTCCTATCAAGCCGTGTGCTGTGACTCCTCTTGATATTGTCCAGGGTGCTCTACGAGATGAAACACCTCCTTCTGGGAACACTGGCAACATCAAGACAACCCTCAGCAACCTTCAGGGTCTTGTCACAGAAGGTCTCCCACATCACATTAGAATTGGCATTTGCACCCAAGTCTGCAAGTTCCTCACACAAACTGTATGCAAACTCATTAGAAACAGCCTGATCTTGGAGTCTGGTCCAGCCTCATTCTCATAGAAGGTGATAGCCTACTGGAGCTAAGCTGAATCTTCAGAGTAGCAACAAGTCTGGTCAGAATTCACAAACTGGGCACTTCTTTAGACCATGCAGTTCTGTAGGAGCCTCCAGTGTCTGCCCACGAGGATGTGATTAATCTCCTTTGCCTCACCAACAGTACTGTAGTACCATGTTCAACAATGCGGCTCAGGGCACTGGAACCAGGATCCATCGATCCGCAGCCCCTGACCTTTTGTAACATGAAGCCACATTTACCAGTCGCCAGACTCGTGGGGACCGACACAATTCTCGTAGCTAGTCCTGTCAGTGCCAGTGGTCGCATTGAAGTCACCCATGACCAGAGGAGTGCCACCCCGTGGGCACCTATCAACCACCAAGTGAAGTTGCTAATAAAATGTCTGCTTCAATAAAATAGCACTAACCACGGTTGGAGTATACACTGAGGTAACAGACAAGACACTCAGAGAGTACCTTAGCCTGAGCTGCATAATATGCTTGTTGAAAGGAGTGACATCGGACACCATTGGGAGGAGCCGATCTGCCACAGCAACAGCTACTCCCAGAGAATGGCAGCCATCAGAGCGACCAGACAAATATTAGGTGTACCCACCTACAGAGATCTGGCCACTACTCGGTCTGACTCGCCAGAGTTCACAAAGCTCCTCCGACAGTAGGGGAAGATGGTCATCGTGTCGGAGAGACAAGACATTCCACACACCTACCTGGATGGGCCACCTCAGATTAGGACCCAAGTGCTGCTGTGCAGCGGGCAACAACTCAGCACCCCAGTTCCGATCTCCAACAGACGTGACCCCATTGGCTTTACGGTAGATTTGATGCTTTTGGGAATGAGACTCCTGGGGACTTTCCCCCATCCCCTTGATCATGGATGTGGCCTTTCTGTGGGTGGCTGCAGCAGAGCTACTCCCACGTAGAGCAGAAAAGAGTCTTGTCTGCTTCGTCAGAACTGTGTAAATTTTTTACGGTGCATGAAGTGCCAGTCCCACCACCAACCTCCAATTTTTTCCCTGCAAGTTGGAATACCTTTACAGCTCACTGTATATATATTTTTAAATGAGATATTTGTAGGTGTTGCTACCACAGCCTGTTTATCCATACAATGTAAATACTACCTTTCCACTTCAGTGCTTAGATGATGGATTCATCCACAATGGTCTATGTGGTTAACCCAGTTTAACAGCAGGATATTTTACTAGGGTGATTCAACTTCACTTCTCCAGGGCAGGGTACGTTAGCACAGAGACTTGGACTTGAGCACAATCTTGGGCTCTCCAACTCAGTGGTAACAGCCCTAATATTTCCACAATTCCTCAATAAATCAGGGCAAGAGAATATCAACATGGCATTTCAGTGAACCTGTTCCCCCGATGTCTGGTCTCTCACTTGACGTTTCCCATATTCGCACAGGTTAAAAATGACTACTTCCTCTCTGCTGTTTTCTGTACTGTGGCTGTGAGAGAGCCATGTGTAGATATCAGAGTAACAGTAGAAGTCAAAATGCAAGACTGAACGTGGATATTTCATTAAGTGTTTCCGCCCATACATACGCATGTATACATTGATATGCCAACACGTGAAGGCCCAGCCCATACATATAGCAACGGAGACTGTTCAGTGAACCCAGATTTTACTGTGCACAAGTGCTGGGAAATAAAGAGGGTGTTTCAATTTGCTTGTATGATAGTTTTAATCACTAACATTAGCTTGATTACTGGTTTATGCTTTTGTCTTTGCTAGTCTAGTAGGAGTGTTTGTTAAAGGTTCTGCAGAAGATACGCCGGGAAACAGCTATATTCTTAAGAACACACATCTGTCGTGTGTAATTTATTGATGTTTGCTAGATTATTAAATTCAATGTGAGATGCACATTCATGGTTGAACACTATAGTGCCCCCTAGTGGTTGGTTCATCCCAAGTTTTACCATTCAGTATCATGTGAACAGGTTAGCATATTCA
This sequence comes from Mormyrus iriodes, assembly GCA_011763525.2. Lineage (NCBI taxonomy): Eukaryota > Metazoa > Chordata > Actinopteri > Osteoglossiformes > Mormyridae > Mormyrus > Mormyrus iriodes. Next base: position 10,661,813 of record JAAGVU020000001.1, read on the forward strand.
GTTTCATGATGATTAGCCATTGGTAAGCCTGTCCAACTGGTCCTGAAAGTTCATTGCCCAATGGAGGCCAAGTTGTTGTTTTATTTAACTCTAGGGTACGTTTATAAGTTTAAGTGACATAAGGAACAACGTTTAAAGTTGACAGAAAAAATGATTCAGGGGTTTTTGGCTGTTACTTTGAAATGGTCAAAGTCAGCAAAAAGTGTGAGTGTTTCAGTAAGTCATCATTAGGCATTTTTCTCAAAAAGGTTACACCTGTTAAATGCTATTGGTCAGTCACTTTGGATACTGAAGTGCTTTATAAAAGATGGCCACTACAGTGCTGAACACCAACCCATCTGTGTAAAAAAAAAAAAAAAGAAAAGAAAACACACACACACACACAGCCTCCGCATCCATATGGACAGTGCAGCCATCTTGGGAAACAGCTGTAATGGAATGAGGGGGAGAGTATTTTTGGCGGGCCTCAAGCTGTGTGTCGCTAACCACCGTCCTGCCACCAAGCCCAGCGGGGTCAGCTGAGAGGGGCCACAGCATGAATACATATTTTGACAAAATGCCTGACGTTCACTGGCACACGGTCACAAACAGCTGTCAGTAACTTTGATAGAGCTGTCCTGTGATTTACCACTAGTTGCAGTAATGAAAATATCTGAAAAAAATCCAATATGTTACAATTGATATTTTGATATTAAATAGTGGGGGGGGGTAGGATATTTATATTTCAATTTGTAGAAACTTTTGGACCAATTAAACTATCTTATGTCATTTTTCTGCAACCACAAAAAGAATTATAGTACTAAAACAGTAAGACAGGTGTTGCCTGTACGGCTATGGAGCAGGAACCCAGCAAACTAAGCAACAAATTGCGTGGATAAGGGATATGCAGTCTGATAACAGCCAAACACGGGGAAAAATCTAAATCCAATGTAATGTCCATTTAGATATTTTATATACATGTATGATTGTTGAGTATTTTAGGTCCCCCAGGTGGATAGTTTATGGACAAGCAAAAGGATGCATTTGAGGTGGACAGGCAGCCTACAGTAAATCTAAATATATTAAATTATATAAAATACAGATACAGCACCATCCACAGTACGTAACTGTGGATCTAGTTTCGACACATATTTGATCAGTGTTGCTTTGGCATAAAAGTGAGACACATTTAGTGTTTAGTGACACTAAAATCCACACGAGCCTTGAATGAAATTCCATACATATACTGACCAGAATATTCTGGAAAGTACACCGTAGCCAGCAAAACGGTTTATGACAGGGAAAAAAGCTGTCATCCCCTTGTCATCTGCAGGAGCTCTGTCATCATGGCTTAGTCACACAAAAGGCAGACATGCTGATCAAGGTGGGGTCCCAAAAAGGGATTACGACGGTAAACAAATATATGTAGGTGGGGTAAAGCAAAAAAACAATGTTTAATAAGTTCAGCACTGTAACAAATGTATTAGCCCCAATGTCAGGCCCAATGCCGTCTCACAATAAGGGTCAGAAAAATGCCTCGACTTGCATGTGAGCAAAGGATTTGGAGAAACTGACAAGGAATGAGTCCTTCTTAATGGCCAATCAGAATGGAGATTTGGGAATGATATGCAGAAGTCTCACATTCCCAGCTCCGTGATGTACCTGACCAGACCAAAACTTGGTATGAACAACAAATCACATCAACAAATTAACAAAGGTTTTCTGTAAAAAAATAAAATTTAAAAAAACCATGTGCAGAAGCAAGAGTGCCAGGTCCTTCTGGGTCCCGGTCCGGGTAAGGAGGTGACTGCGGGGTCGAGGGGTTTGAGGTGAGGTCCGCAGTAACCGCTGCATGCCTCCCCCCGTCCCTCGTGAGCCACTGCACCCCCCCGCCATCTTTCCCCTCCACAGCAACAGCAGATGGTCACCATGTGCAAAACTCTTCAATCCTTGCTGTTCTGAGGGCTCACCATCAGCAGGGAGAATCCATCCTCCTACATCGGTGATACGACAGACGTTACTACAGTCCAGCTAGAGCTGCTCGCCTCCCTACCCCCACGGACGCACTAAACGGCATAACAAGCCACAAACTTTTATTGTTCATGCTACAATGGATGTGTTGATAGCTAGTGTTACGCAATTGCACCGACCAAGATACAAACTCTTATTATGAGTAAGAAAAAAAAAGCCTTAATGCAGGAAGGCTCCCTCTAAAACGCAGTATTTCATTTCACACTGATGCAAAGTGGGGGTATTTACCCCACTCATCCCCACTGGCATCTAAGCCATTCCACCAAAACGACCTTCACGCCACGCCCATGAACTCATCATGACTATAAATAGTGGCAAATATTCTTTACAGCATTTAGTCCACATGTGTTAGTTTATTTTACAATGCAGTACTTATTTAATAAATTATTAAAGGTAGCAAAATTTCTAAACACACAGATCTCAATTCACACATCATCCCTTCATACCCTGGTTAAAACACGGGGATACTCCCTTGGGGAAGAGTCTGATCTTGATCGCTCGTCACACAACGATCCGTTACTGTCACATGAAGAGCACCGTCAACCGTGTATCGTTACATACATATATGCGATACCAGTAATACAAAAGTATTTGAGTACCAAACGTATACAGTTTACACGTACATGTGAGTCTATGTGCAGCCAGAACTGCAGATGTACAAACAGAATTCCTTATAAAAAAAAAAAAAAATCCAGCTTTATCGTTATAAATATTACTTACATATTTCATGAGATATTGATGGTCAAAAAATATTGGTTCCGGGCATCAAAACAGCTGAGTAATTTGACTACATATACAGCAGCTGTGTCCCACGCCCAGCTTCAAAATAAATAACTGGCTGGCGTTACCACTGAATTTGTTTTGTGCGCTTAGCCCTTAGGGAGGAGACCATACAACGTGTGCTGCGTCGTTTGTGTCACCCCGGGGTGTTTTGGCACATCATGCTGACGCGGTACGTGAGCAGGGCTTTGGCCGTCTACTCACAGAACAGACAGAGAGGAGTAAACCATGGAGTGTGCAGCTTTGGGGGAGGGAGGGGCATCACCACAATCATGAGCACCAACACTGAGCCCCTTCTCTACCAGCTGCCTTTGACAGAGTTGTGCTTAAAAGCTCCGTACCACAATATTCCTGTAAAAGTATTAAATATGCGGGGAGTTATTTGCATTCCCTGTTTTGTCCTGATTGGTTGTGCGTAGTATATACCTTTCTGTCAAATACGTAAGTACCAAATATACACTATGCTCACTGGAAACGCTGCATTCCAAAAATGTAACATTCTAGATCCAAACTCCGACAACTGGCAGTAGGGCAAATCTGTCAAAAGGTTAAACTTAGATATCTGATGAGTCACACATTGTTTCTTTCTGTCCCCCTTTCACTCCTAAGTGTGTGTGTGTGTGTGTGTGCATACACACACACACACACGCATATATAATTTTTTTAATGATTATGTCATTTTATGTGGCTGTCACTGGCTGATTCTTCATCAAGCATCATCAAGCAGTGGGATTTACATATAAAAACAGCCAAAGCATGATATTCAAATAGAAATATGTAGAAGTAGGAATTTCAGGAATGTTTACTGTCGCTCAGTTTTTAACTGGAATCAAGGAAACTTAAAATACTATAAAATACATTAGATAACATTACTCATGGCATACAGTAAGCCATTTAGTATACAGTAGGCCTTACTCACAGCATACTATAGGCCTTCTAGTATACAGTAGGCCTTATTCATAGCAAACAGAAGGCCTTCTAGTATAAAGTAGGCCATACTCATGACATACTGTAGGCCTTCTAGTGTACAGAAGGCCTTCTAGTGTACAGTAAGCGCTACTCATAGCATACTGTAGGCCTTCTAGTGTACAGTGGGCCCTACTCATGACATACTGTAGGCCTTCTAGTGTACAGTGGGTCTTACTCATGGCATACTCTATCACAAAAAGCTTAAAGTCCCTAAACTGGTACTTTCTTGACTGGAAATGGCAGCACATACAATATCAACATCCAGCTGCAAAACAACGCAGTGGTGTGAGGCTTCAAAGACCTCTGCCTGTCAGGACAAGTATTCCTCACATCTAAACAGGAATAGAGTCTCTGAACTCCTACCCATGTAGGCAGTGAAGATGCTAGTCTTCCATCAAAGAAATATCCCGATCAAAAGTACTAGATAAAGACTCTGGGGAATGTCTAAGTATTAATTTACAAGTTTCCTAAATTAGTTAGCTTACAAAGTAGACTAAGTATAATTTTAAATATTATAGAAAGGAAATCTGACTGCAATCCCATAACTGCATCCAGCGCTGCCAGAATCCGTATTTTGGTTTAGCGGTTACTCGCATATGAATCTGACACGGCAGGGATCAGGCTGATCAAGTTATAGCTGTGGAGATCTCGAGGATCCCCGGGCGTTAGTGGTGGGTCAGTGCCTTTGACGTGCCCTGACCCGGTCTCCTCCTGCAGGGCAAGCACTCAGTCACGGGGGGCGTAGACCTGTGGAACAATGCTGAACACCCGGATCCGCAGGTGGGCCGCGATCTGGAGGCACACCGCCGTGCAGTACCGCGTCAGGTCTAATATGGACAGGACCTGCGTGGGCCAGGTAAGACAAGACAGGAGAACAAGTCCTCATTATAGTCTCTCCAACAAATGACAACTGTACCGTTACAGCGCCATGATGACACAGCGGAGAGCTCAGGTTGACTCACCAGTGCGATCCAGAGGACGATGTACTCGTTGATGAAGCTGCTAAAGTACTGGTTAAGGAAGAGGAGGCCAGGCCCTATGAAGGCTGTATCCTGAAGATGGAGTTCACTCTTGGTCATGTGGGCCACCTAGAGAACAGGAACATCAGAGACATTACTGTTGATGTGGACTGATATCATGTGAATTTCATAGAGAGTTGTGACCATCGTAATGAAAATGTCCACTAGCGGAAAAGAAAATCCCAACCCCATATTACATCGCATTTTGAAGGGTATTCCGAGCGTATGGGTTTACTAAATGTAAAATAATGTTGACACTGTGCATCATTCGTGACCACAAAAGTTTGATATTACAAAAAATAAATTTTTAAATAAATAAATCTTTTTTAACCACACAATCTGTAACCAAGTGAAAATGGTTCCATGACCCACTTCTAGGTCGCGACCCACTGGTTGAGAACCACTGTTCTTGGGTATAGCTAGCGTCTCCCTTTCCTTGCCACCATCCAGGAAATGTTGATCAAATGAGAGAAACGACTCACCACTAGCTTATTGGAGATCTTGGCAGTGACCAGGCCGAAGGTTATTATATACAGGCAGGGGTGGAGCTCAAACAATTGGCTGGATGACTTCTTGAAGATGATGAAGGCCAGAGTGAGGATAAGGCTGATGTGGAGTCCTGGAGAGAGCACACTGGTGTCCTGTAGGAATCGCAGAGCACTCGATATTGGCTGCAAGATTTTACTCATCACCAGTGCACAGAAAGAATGCATCTCAGTATGGCACTTACTGCAGCTGGCCACTTACTCAGCTTCAGCTTGTTTGTGCCGGTCTTACAGATTAATAAGTTTCATGACTAGCCAATCTTACTTCACATGCCATATGTCACAGTTTAAATACACTACTTATAAACAGCTAAAATCATTTTCTTTTTAATTCGTGACCAGGCAATCCATGGTAATCTGCAACAGCACATATTATATGCTTCTTCAAAACAGATAATATTTCAACAGAACAACCATTTTTCCCCATTACCATTCATCAAATACAGGGTCTTAGTGAGCATAGAGACCATCCCAAGAAAAACGGGGTACAAGGCAGAAGAACACCTTGGATGCCACACACGTGGGCACACACACATACACACACACACACGAGGCAGTTTACTGCTAACGGTTTAACTGAATTGCACATTTTGGACTTCAGGCGGAAGCCTAAGTATGAACAAGAAAACGCACAGGAACAAGCAAACTGTGCACACAGAATCAGGGCTGGGAACCAAAGCCACAACCTCGGAGGTGGTGATCCTAAACCAAGCAAACTTCTCACTTCTCTGACACTGCAAAAAACATGCTAAATATCAGCTAGACGTACAGACGCTGCCTGGGTTACAATGATCCGTGTTACTATAGTTCGACTTCATGATTGGTATTCCAATTCCATTCTGTTTTTCACTTATAGTACTTCATTCAATAAATTACATGAGATATTCAGCACTTTATTATAAAATAGGCTTTGTGTTAATGATTTTGCCCAACTGTTGGCTAATGTAAGTGTTTTAAGTATGTTTAAGGTAGGCTGTAGTCTAGGCTGTGATGTTTGCTAGTTGAGGTGTACTGTATGAAAATGCATTTCGGCCATATAATACTTTCGCCTTCCGGTAGATTTATTGTAACGTAACCCCATTGTAACCCAGGGAGCGTCTGTATGATAATAACCACAGGCAGAGAAATGCAGAATCACAGCGTCATCTGAGCAAAGCACGGTCAATCATTTTACACACATCAAGCCAAGTTTAACAAAGTTAAAGTTAGGAACTTACAGCTACGGTAGAGCCATTTTTGCCCACTCCTCCGTTCATAATGACTTGGAAGTAGTTGAAACAGGAATAAATGGCCCCACCGATTATTCCCAGGATGGGGAAGGTCTGTAGCTTCATCCCAATGATGGGCAGCTGTAAAGAAAGAGGTACAAGGGCTGAAGCAACGCTATGCAAACATTACCGATGCGTTCCAGTATTCGGACGAAGCCATAAGCATGCGGAGCACAATGGGAGGAGAAGCCGATGTGGGGGGGGGTGGCGGGGGCTGTGTCAGCTGTTCAAAGAGTTCATGTCCATGAGCGAGCTGCTGCCATGACAAGAGCATCCCATAATTACCTTGGCGCCTTCCCATGTGCAGTTTAGTGAAGCTTCCATGGGCAGCACAGAACAAAAGTGAAACACAGGGTCTATTCAAAGAGTAATTGTGTAACAGCGGATATTTATCTAGGTATGCTGTGAACCAATGGCATTGAGCCATTGAAGGGCATGACCTTTGGTCAACGGTGAATGCTGTGGTTTACACGGTGTCACATTTTTAATGGCACGGGTCAGCTTCAGGTTTCATTTCCAGTCCCACAGCGGTAACTGTAGAGTTTAATTACTGACTACAAGTAAGTAAGTAAAAAAGGAGGGATCCTATTAACTGAGCCTGCCTGTCGAGAGGAGATGTTACGCTGGGATTTGTGATCTTTTTCTTTCAATTACTTTACATAGAATGGAAAGAGTGAGTGAGTGAGTGAGTGAGTGAGTGAGTGAAAGTGACAGACAAAGCAAGACAGAGATAGGTAGACGGACAGAGAGAGACAGACAGACAGGGATAGGGAGACGGAGGCAGACAAGGTCAGGGAAAGAGAGAGACACAGAAACAGACAGCGAGAAAGAGAGCGAGAGACACAAACAGAGAGCGAGAGAGATAGATAGAAACAGAGCGAGAGAGAATGGGTTTTCCTAACAAACCCTGAGAAACAGACTGCACGTGGTGTCACCTTGAGGTAAAGCCTTTCTTCAAGACAGTCAGCATTAAAAATAATTATTATTATTTAAAAAAAATAGCTAAATCTTTAATAGATTTTGGAGTTTTTCTTGGGGGGTGGATGTAGGACCCAGACTTAGCATTAAGGTGAGCGCCGACGTGAAGTCAAACACAGTGCCCACGTGCGTGCGAGAGAGCGCAGAGGCTGTACCCTGGTGTCCCACAGAGCCACTCCTCCGAAGGCTGACATCAGGTATATCACCATGATGGCCACCTGCACCTCCGTCACATCCACCCTGGAAGAGGGGAGCAGAGAAGCAGATTAACGGCAGGCAGGGGCAGGAAGACATGCAAGAAGAGCCTGCAAACGGGTATCAGATGTGCGGGATGAGAGAGAAAGCCGAAATCAGCTCCGGGGGAAAGTGGAGCGATGTGGGAAGACTGGAGGGGGCGTTCCACTTACAGGCCGAATCGCAGCGTCCCGGAAACGTAGGCCTGCCAGTGCGCGCAGAAGAACATGAACATGCCGACGAAGCCACAGAAGAACATCCAGTCCGGATACACTCCCATCCCACAGGATATGCACGTTCCCACAGATACAAACACTGGGCGGAACAAGGGAGATCGGAGGGTTATCCTTTCCCCAGTTTTTGCATTACTCTCTATTAATGATGTTGCAATGTATCATAACACACTCATGTAAACCGCCTTGGGGCAACTGTTGTAAAAGGTGTTATATAAAAATAAAAAAGTGAATGGCTATCCTCACTGCAGTCATCTAAGAAAATGCTACAGAAAAGGCATGGATGGGCAACTCAGGCAACCATGTGTGCACCTGCTCAGACGTACAAATAATTTACTTTTGGCAGGAAATAACACACAAAAGGTCTCAGTGACTACAAAGACGCCGTGTTAAAACTGTCCCCGTGATCAGAAGGTTGCTGGTTCAAATCCAATGCCTGGTAGAGATGTCACCACTGGGTCCTTGAGCAAGGTTCTTAACACCAACTTCTCAGGGAACACTGTCTGACCATGCTTTCTCACCTAAACATCACTTTGGATAAAAGCATCTGCTGAATATGTAATGCAAATAGCTGAACCCTGGTTACGTTTGGTCCATCAGGGGTACAGCAAGTATCTGTATCTAAGAGATCCTGTAACCTAAGCTACACTGTCACTACACCCTTCTGTTAAGATTACACAAAGGCCTGCTTTTCCAACCCTAACTAAATCGTCTAATTCTCCTGATGTTCAACGCACAGCTGAGGTCACAGTTACAGGTTAGCGGACATCATAGCATCTCTCCGACACAGCACCTGTGGACACGGCGTCGCAGCCATGGTCAAAGAGTTCTCCGAGCGCCGAGCTGCTGTTGGTCCTCCTTGCCTGTTTCCCATCGATGGCGTCCAGGGATTGGTAGATGAAGAGGCCAATTGCGCTGAGGATGAAGGCCCAGCTTGGGGCCTGAGAGACCGAGAGAGACTAGTCATGCCCTGCTGCTCTCCCATTGGCTGGAAGAGGCCAATCAAAGCCTTGGATGTTAATAAGCATATATTAACTAGCTACAAGAAAAATTAAATGTCAAATGTTCAGTGTCCCTGTTTTCTGACAACTAAGTGCATCTTTTTAATGTTCTGGAGGTATTTCTTAAAATATACTTAAAATCCCATGGTTTGTTTTTTCCAGACAGATGATCGTTTTAACACTGAAATTCATCCTCTTGTTTAATAGCAACCAACGGCAGGGATCCCTTCACTGTCATTGCCCTCCCAGCCGAGTAAACGATACAGCGGGACTGCATCATGTAATGGCAGCCAGCCTGACTCATAAACAAGAAATTACAGGTTCAAATGCCAGTAGGAGAACCAGTTTGCTCTGAGAATGGTGCCCAAGTAAATATGCAAATTAACTAAATGACTGAAGAACACATAAGTCACCATAGCAAAGGTGTATATACACGCCGGAAACACTGGCAGCAGAGAATGAAAGGAAGCTTAAGTGAAAAACAGAATTTCAGTGACTGCAGGCTAAAAGGAGTCTGTCACTGGACTCTCCTGTCTCACAGAGGCCATTTAATGAGAGCTCTCCTCGAAGACTCTGGTTTGGAACAGGAATACGATGACCACAATCTCACCAGGAAAAGAATGTTTAATAACCTGGATGTTCACAGAGAAGGCGTGAACCTTCAGGGAAAAAGGGTGTCTCTTAAAAAGTCAGGGGGCAAAACAGCACTTACAAAGAAACAGCAGAAGCTGAAAGTCCACTGAGTCTTTTGTTTCTTTTTTTTTTTAAACAAGTGGTATGCTGAACAACCTGCTTAGCGACGCTGCTGCAATCACACAAGTTCCGCAAAATCATAATGCGTCTGGTGGTTTAATTTTAACAAAGAAATACACCTAGCAAAAGGGGCATTGCAACTACACAACATTCATCTTGAGGTGTTGCTCTGGAAAAGCTTAAATCTGATTCCCCACATGTGTATAATTATCTACGCTTGCAGAGGTAAGACCTCTTAAATATGATGCATTTCTGAGCATAATCAATGCGGAAGCAGGACGAGCAAACGGCGCCTGAACCTGAACAAGCCGGTAAAATGAATAGTTTCCCCTTGTTGACCGGAGGCACAACTCACCCACGCAGCACTAGCTGTGAAGGGGTGCAGGTGCTAAGTAGGACTCATCCCCCCACTGTCCTATCTTCCTCCTCAGCCCAGTTATGATGGTGTAACAGAGAGTTGGAAGATGGCACAGTGACTATCCGGCATGAAAACGCATGCAAAATTGGTGTGTGGGGGAGAGCCAACCTGGGGCTTGAGCATACTGGCCAGGGTAGGGCGAGCAGAGGCCTGCCAGGCTGACATGACCGTAACAAGACAACCGGAGGATTCAGAGAGACAGCGTGACAGGCTGTGTAACAGCATGCCGGGCCTGGCGCACTGCCAGGTGTGTAACTGTGTGTGTGTGTGTGTGTGTGTGTGTGTGTACACACGTCTGCCCTGCAGTACCAGATGTCCCCCTCAGTTGGATACTCTCACTCAGGCTGGCAGGGCCTGATCCTCAACCTGCTGAAGAAATTCCTATTTTCCTGCTCCTTTCCATAAACACACACCTTAAAAACACCACGGAAGAGAAAGACTAGGCTTAACATACCCTAATAAAGCATCCAACCTTATAAGGCGAAAAGTCGTCACATGACCATCAGCACAACGGTGATGCAACCTTGGAAAAATACAACCCAGCGCTCCTCAATACCAGATACCTTTATTACAGTCATTCACTGCTCCCTTGTAAAACACTTTTAAAAGATCCTTTGTAATAAACCACCTGACTGACAATATTTTTTTGTGTAAACATAATATGCAGCAGCTTAATGTGTTGGGGGGGGGTGCCTCCCGTTTGCCTTTGAGGAAGCCTTTCGATTGCAGATGCTCACACAACATTTTGTACCAAGGGGACCCCCCCCCAAACGAGCAAACATATGTTCAAAATACTTCTTTTGAACATCTTGTTGGACATTCATAAGATGTGCCCTGAGGAGCCAGAATGAAAATTCTTATGAAACTTCTGAACATGCAATATTGGGTCCTGCACCTGTCTTGCACATCCACAGACATCCAAAAAATCTCCCAGCCACACATCAAAATATTGAACTGCATATCTACATCCAAGAGGGGTTGTGGTCAGACATCCAAATACTGAACCTGATGTGCAGGTTGTGCAGACATACAGATATGGTGCTGGACCAAACAATGCAATTTAGACAATATAAACGTCTGGCAGACGTGTCATGTTTTAGGGGCCAGTCGAACTCCTGCCCCTCGAAGAGTCTCTGTCCAACCTTGTAATGTATATACAGTATTAAGGGAACAATTTCACTTCTTAACAAAAATCAGCCAAATAATTTAGTAAAAGAGAAACAAAAAAACTTAATTTTACCTTAATGCTTATTCGATCATAATCAGAATCTGAATCAGTTTTATCGGCCAAGTAGGGTGACACTTCTAAGGAATTTGACTTAATGTTTCGCTCCAATACAAACAAAACAAACATTAAATAGCTAAAAGTAAACATAAAAAGAAAACACACAAATTTGTTGTAACCATGGTGAGACAGCGCGATTCAAGTCCAAAGCAGCACGATGTGATTGTTTTGCTGTCAAGAGGTTGTCCTCTGATAAAACCCACCGTACTCAAAGTTGCGGTAACTTCTGGCCGTATACCAGGCAGTGATAGACATCACTTCGCACGGAAATGTCACGTGACACCTCCGAGGGACGCGGCGCAGATAGTGGAGAGAGACTGGAGACGGGAATGCTTCTATCTCCACCGGCCCAGCAGGGCATGCAGCTAGTGGGGGAATCTAACCCGCCGTTTAGCTGATCTTTTATCCAGGACGGCTACGGTTTGGTGGTTTCTTCTTTTTCAAACCTGTCGATCGTAACTATTCGATACAATGTCGCGCAGGAGATAGGTTTCCAGCACATTACCCCCAACTTAACAAAGCTAACATTGTTATTCTCAGTCCGTGGTAGGGTGTGCGCCTATTCGGCTGTTTGCAATACGCTAATAGAATGAGTTACAATAATATCGATCACGGTAAACGCCCAAAAAGAGCAAACAAGTCAGCACACATGCAGCCAGGCCTTGCAAAGAGGAGTGGGAGATTATAACACAGGCGTTATTGTGAAAAGCAAGGACCAAGTTTACCTAGTCACGCCAGTCTTTTACTAGCCTACACTCAAACGGCCTGACAATAAAATTAATAATAATAATAATTATTATTTTCATTATTATTATTATTATTATTATTATATGAACCTGCAAGTGCGAATAGATGTCTGTTAAGAACGCATTTAATGCAACAGTTCGTAAGGTTGAGGAATAATCACAAAATAAATTTTAATATCTCAAAGAGGGGAGGTAACAGTATAAACCAACAAACGTTTGCACAATGTAATGAACCAATGAGGGAGATAAACGGGGATGCCTGAATCGCTGACGCTAATGGAATTTGCCGCGAGACGAGACGCCTGGGTCGGACAGCACGCGCATGTGGGCCACAGCAAAAAGCGCCGCTCAAACTTTATGGTGGCCGGAGCCAAGGCAGGGGTATGGCTTACCTCCTCTGTGGCAGACGGGCAGTAGAAGACCAGAATAACCGTAGTGACGATGTTGATTATAAGTCCGGTAATGGTCAGTGTATTGGGTGCTACCCAGGTGGGGATCTGCTGAACCAGCCAGTTCCAGTATATCTGACAAGGCGGCTCGAAGAGGGAGCGCCCCGACGCGCTGTATTTGTGCTCCTCCAGTCGCTTGAGCTGCTGGGCTGAGAGCGGCTCTAACCGCACAGGCAACTGCATCGTCGCCGCTGCCTTAACGTGCTGCAGTGCCTGCCTGCGGTCTCTGACGGCTTCCGACACGCGCCACTTGTCTGATCGGCGGACGGTCAAGCATGTAGGCGCTGCGTGGAGGAAGGCATCCCCGGGCTTTGCCAGCGATCTGTCGGTCTCCGAGCTGGAGTTGTGAGTGCGCTTGGACAGGAAACTCACGCCCGGAAGAGAATCCGACCGGGAAATATAAATCCCACCGCACGCCTTCTGCCACAGGGGTAGTTGGAGAGGAAAATTCGATTGACGGTTGCTTGCTGCTTGATAGCTGTTTAATACATTAAGAGCGGTTTTCGTAAATTACGCCCACAAGAGAGGTAAGTGCTGCACTTACCAAATGCACCCAAATCTATGTCCATAAGTCATAAGTAACACCCGCCCTGTAAAATGGTTCAGCTTCAGACCACTGGTGACTGATTCGATCCCCTAGTGACTCCGAGCTGAAGAAATCACCCGCAACGAAGAATAAGCTATATACTTATGTTCACTGGCGTCTGATTTAATTTTCAGCATTGGATCAAACTTCTGTTCTCACAAATCAAGTGTATAAGGAATGTGTGCTATGAAAGAAAAAACATACATTCATCTAATGCTTTTCCTTGCATGAAACAAAACATGGGTTATAATTAAAGGTGCAGAGTGAAGTGATGTTTGTATTTTGCCTTTTTTCACCGGTACTTGCGCATTATTTCACATTGTGCAGGATCATTTCAGAACCTAATGTGGAATTACTGTTCCCATATATATTTATGATTATATTTACCGAATACCAGTTTAAATAAAGTAATACACTCCAAAGCCTTCATATGTACATGGCATTTTATTCATTCGTCTTCAGTAAATCATAAATTACAAATGAGTGTGGAAGTTAAACAGCATGCTCTGATCTCCAAGCTGAGTAAACTATGTTCTGTAGCCTCACAAAAAATTCATAAAAATGTCTGGAAAACAGAATCACCAAGGGAGTTTTGTGAAAGCTAGAGACTAGTTTAAACAGACTTCTGTCAAAAATCAAGAGACCTTACTTAAACTTCTTCTCCTCTATTCAGCTCCCAAATGTTTACCCCATTCTCCCCCTGACACTCACAAATCACTCTTGAAAAATCAGAACTGTTCATTCAAATTTTTCCACACTACCAAACATGTCTAACACAAAGCAGTTTGCCAAAACATCACTGACATGCTTTAGAGCTTAAAACAGTTGTTAAACATCAGCCTTTAAAAAGACGGGGCCTGAAACAGCTGTATATATACTGATTCTATGGCAACAAGCTCCACTCTTACAGTACAGACAGCATGCTGTGTTGAAGCTCCGCCCCTTTTCATTCCACGAGCTCCTAATGGGCTCCAGATGGCCGGGAAGGAGGAGGGATGGGTGAAGCTCGAGTGAAGAAGCCGGTATTCCGATCACTTCTTCTCTGGCTCAGGTGATTTTGACTCATTCATAAACTTATCTATCAGATGTAAAGGAACTCCGCGATGCAACAGGTCAGAGAAGGTCAGCCCCCCTGGGAGAAAGACAAGAGACCAAGTCAGTCTCGTCACGTGCAACAGGTGTGAAGCGACCAGGTCAGCCAGAAGTTTCTAAGGGAGAATGACAACCTCAGACTGAGTTAAGGGCAGGGGGACTGAAGAGAGGGACTATGGTGTGGTCAGTGATCAGATTCGGGCTGCGCGATATCACATCGCGATGGAGTCGCGATTACATTGCAATGTGGCGTCGTGCAGCCCTACATCAGACGGCAGAGGAAGGTCATAGTGGGAGCAGATACTTTGTCAGAAGACAGTGAAGGGAAAAATATATGTGAACACTAGTCAGAAAAGAACTGCAAGCCCCTCCATACCAAAAACCCAAAAGATCTAGTCGTTCTACAATCTGGTCTTCTGAACCAATAAACAGATAAGTAGTGAGTAAAGCCAAATACACAATAATGAAGCATAAGGAACTCACATGATTGTGACATGCATGTAACGGTCTCATTTGCTGTCTACTGGAATTTGATTTGACACTTGTCTTGAGTAGCTAGGCGAATGAACTCTGGTAACGTTCACTCTGGTCTTGGGGTTACTCACCTTTTGTATGGTAAACTTTACATGAAGATCAGAAAGCTGTTAGCGGGGCAAATATGTTATGCAAGCAGGAGGGGTCAACGTCAGCCTCTACTACAGACAGCCAAAGTCCCCGAGATCTCTAAGCAAAAAGACTCCCAGACAAGCACAGTGTAGCATACCAGAACAGTAGACTGAACATGCATACCTCCACTATTCATTAATAAAAGCACATTATCTATTCTAGCCATATTTGCTACACTCATGCTTTGTCCTGGAGTCTGGTTCTTCCCTTCACAGACTTTGACTGTCTGTCTCTTAACTCCTATCGCTGAGCATCTGCTGGATTATTGGCAGGTTCAGAATGAATGACATAAGCTTCATATGCCAGAACCATATGAAAGCTTACCTTGGATGAGAACATACATTCACAATTCCTTGGTGACTAGGGGAGAAGAAAGAAGAGGGGTCAACAGAGTTAAAGCGGCCCAGGCCCATGAGGCTGATCTAGGCCCATTATCATGTGACCACTGTGCTGGCAGACCTGCTCAACTAGAAATCCACCTTGTGACTGAATTTCGCTCAAACATTCACATAGTTTTTCCTAATTTATATAGCCAGTGATTAGCAGCACACCTGGGGGAAGAATAGCAATGGTGTAGCCAACTGGCTGTTAGCTTGCTTCCTTTATTTGTTTTGGACCCACCCCCTCTTTTGTTTTGGACCCACCATGGGAGTGTTGATACTTCTCCTGCTTCAATATCTATTTTCGGTGCTGAATTTTAACACTCTATGATGTCATTGGTTTTTTGAATCTACCTGTTATGCTCTTACAAACACCTTGCAGTCTGTAATGTGTTGATGCTTAGTGTTAAGAATTTTGGCATTTCGAAATGTGTATGAAGCTCTAAGGAATTTAACTCATTTAGTCTGAAAACTGGAGTTACAGGTGTCTCCGGTGACGTTAATTTGGTGACTAAACCAGTGACGACAAAGTGGTAAAAGTGTGAAATCACACCTTGTTGCCACTTTGAAAAATTTAAGAAGGTGCCCTTTATCTTAATATTATGTAAATATTTTTATTACACTTTTGCACCTTTACAAAAGTCACAAAGTTACAAAATTAGTTTTACTAAAGTTTTTAGTGTACTAGAGTAAAATTGGAAAAAAGAAGCGAAATATTGGCCTAAATCCATTTTGCTATATGTCAAGAAATTAGTTTACAACTGGTGCATTATGGGAGTGGGTGTATATTGAGAGTAGTTAACACGATGCGAACAAAGACGAATGTTGGTCAACGTATGGAGAGTAATCCAGGTGTTAGAGTTAAGAACAAACAAAAGAATGTAAAATGTGACTGTGATGTCATTATTAGGCTCACATGCACATCAGTATGCATGGGAAGAGTACAAGGGCAGAAATGAAGAGGTTCATTTCACAAAAGGCACCCCTTGGAAATCATCACAGAAAAATGCAAAAAAAAAAAAAATAGCACAAAGAAAAATCAGACAAAATGAAAATCAAAACAAAAAATGCCTGTATCCTAAAAAAAACTTTGAAAACAATTAAGCCAGACTAAGAACTCAAACTGCCACTTCAGCATTCCAAGAACCTTTCCCCTAATTCCCCGATTTCTCTGCTGATGTTGTACCGTTTACCAGTGAACGAGTGGTTCGGAGCTTGCCTAGTGAGAGGGCCGCCATCAGGAGCGAGACACAGCGGGGAGAGAGGGTCCATTTCCTCTGATGGATGTGTTCCTATTAGGTCAAACTAAACTCCAGCTGCAGGTAAGCATACAAATTGATTTTCTAGGGCAAAAGAATGTCTGTCCACAAAGCCAATGTGGGAGTCATCTTACGTTTTCTAAAGAAACAAAAACCTAAAGCTGACCTTCATGTCACAGTGCGTTAATACCATTGGATGACATCTGTCTTGGAAGAGCTTTTTGTGATAGCATTCCCCACCCATGTCAAACTGACATAAATTAGAGGGATTCTGTCTGGAATAATAGGATTCATTTCAGCTCCGAAAAGTCTTTTTCTGTTATTACCTACACTATTGATACATTTAAAATAGCGATGGTGCAGTTGAGCATATATCAGCTTCAGACAGCTTTCCAGGAATATGAGTTTATGCTGAAAATGAAGAATCACATAATGTAGTCATGGGAAGAAAGATAAAAAACAAAATTCAAAGAGAAACAGATTAAAAAATAAAAACAAAATGATTAAAAAAAGCCTTTCAGGAAGGACCTGAGGGGCGGGTCGTCAAAGCCAATGAACGGCTCCACAAATCGTGAAAGCAGAAACACAGGCTTCTCCTTTTCAAAGCCCCGTGATGAGCTTGTGCGCATGAGCATGAAGCGATTTTAGATTTCTCTGCATTTCTTCGGCTACTGTATGTTTCATTTAATGTAGTTTAGAAGCTGTAATTGATTTTTAACATGCTGAGACACCTCTGAAGTCACCTCAGCCAGCCTAGTGCAGACTGCTCCGTGCATATAGGTGAATCACAGTTCAGTCAAATGCCAGCCGCCTGTGTGTACTCAGGCAGGCTGCCAGCCACCTGATATGCTATCAGTAACAGTGGGGGGGTGTTTCTGTTGAGCCTGTCCATATGGAGAGGAGTCCAAATGGGAACACCTGGAAGCAGTTCAAAGCTACTCACACTCTCCAGGCTCTTCTGGCAGAACAGTGTCTTAAGACATTTGGAGAAAAAATACTACCTTGGCAGAATTTAGAAACAGAATTTTTATGTTTAACCTGCGTTATTTTCAGCAAATCAAATGTATCTGTATGTGTTTTGTTAATAAGGGTTTTTATATGTGTGCTATAGCTTTAATGCAGTTCTGATTAGATATATGATACAGTGATACCCTGGAGAAGAAAACTGAACTGACGCATGTTTGATGTTCACCAAGATCTCAGGAGACCAAGTTACTGTCACCATGTGTGGATGGCAACCTCAGACTAGCTTCAGTGCCCCCCCAACCTCCCAGGGACTGACCTTTGACCTCCAGCTTGCACTCCACCTGTGCTTCCCCAAGGTCGTTAATGGCCTTGCATGTGTAGACGCCCCCGTCGTAGGGGCTGGGCTTGCGAATCTCCAGTGTGCAGACACCCTGGTTACTGAACATGCGGTAGCGGGGGTCGTCAAAGATTATCATCTTGTTCTTCATCCATATGACCTTAGGCTACAATCGCAATGGAAAAATTACGCATTACTTTATTCGAATGACAGGTGTTACAGAACTCAAAGTACAAAGGATGTTAGAATACAGAGAATTCAAAGAACGCATCATCTCCAGAACCTCCCACATTTCACACATTATGTTTGGCTTCCAGGCTTCTACTTTATGGATGGACAATACTGAATGGTCAAAACAAGGCATGGACCTTGATGTAGACAAAACAGCCTGTAGGGGGCGACACTCTTAGCATGGCTTCTGAACAGGACTGGGGCAGAATTTGAGAAGAGTTAAGTTTGCGTATGGCTAACATGAAGGTGACGAACCCACCCGGGGATTGGCACGGACGCTGCAGTTGAGCGTGGCATTGTAGCCTGCCACGGCAAACGTGTTGATCAGTGGCTGGGTGAACTTGGGTGCCTCAGAGAAATCATACTCGTTGTACTCTGGGTTCTTCAAGTTCAGGCCTGGGGAGGGAAGGAGACAGGGGAGGATTGCATCATATTGGTACTCAGCGGGATCGTGGGCAATTGGGATCAGTACGCATCTGTTGTGCTGTTTCTGTTTCTAAACGTGTAGAAGCATTCTCCATTTACAGCGGTTCACTTTCATACGACTCTCACATGAAATAGAATTTACTCTCTGCAATAAAAAAGGAAGGAAGGATTTGGTGTGTAAAAACTGCAATGCTGGAACATAAAGAGGTTACAGTCATGCAGGAAGACTGCAGCTGTGTGAATCAGCAGGAAAGGGTGTGTCTAAGCCCGACTTCATGTGAATTGGCGTTTTTGTAGAGACTGTCTCTACAACAACATGTCTCTTGGCAATAAATCTTTTAATAAAGAAGGAGTGGAGATCAGAGAAATAATGTAGCTTCTGTAACAGTAATTCAATGAGTAAGTAATCTTGAGCTCCCTTAGTCTCCCCCCGCCCCCTGGCTATTTCCTGGAGTCACCGCCAGCCCACACGTACCTTCCTTGACGATAAGGGCGCTGTCCTTCGTCATGGTGGCGCTCTCGCTTAGTCCGCACATATTCTCCGAATACACTCGGAAGAAGTACTCGTTCCCCACCACTAGGTCTGGGATGGTGATGCAGGTGCGGTGGTAGTGCTCTATGCACGTGTACCACTCCTGACACGGAGTGGAAAAATGTCATGTGATTCACACGGTCAGGTTTGACACTCTCCGTAGGTTACAGTCACTGAAGAGCTCAGTTCTTATAGAACACAGCTAAATAACAATGCAGTCTGAATAATCAGGCATCATCCAACAGCACAGAGAGCTACGCACCATGGTTTTCTTGTCCGCCTTCTGAATGGTGTAGCCGGTAATAGGGGCATTTCCATTGTCTTTCGGAGGGGTCCAGTCCAGTGCCACATTGACCCCCCAAACTTCATCTATTTTAACTGCCTGAGGAGGGCCTGGAAGATCTTTTGGAACGAGAGGGGGTTGGCAAGACAATTGTTTTGATTTTATACATTAAAAAAAAATAAGAATCAAAGCCTCCTTATAAATCATGAAAAAAAAACTTTATTTAACAATATCATCTATCGTCCCATGCTGCAAGGCAGGGAACACCCTGGATGGGATGCCAGGTCATAAGGAGAACATGCAAACTCCAGACTCACAAAACAGGGCTGGGATTCAAACCATCCACCCTGGTAGGGGGAGAAATAGCACAGCTACCCTCTGAACCACTAGTTTAACACTATGTTAAATTTATATAATGTTAACATTTTAAGTGCATTACAGTGGTCACAGTAAGTCTAGGGAAGTTTGTTTAATTCAGTAAAAATACTGCAAATTTATTGGTTTTATTGTTCATTTGTTCACAAAAAATATATATTTCAGCCAGTAGTTTTAATTACAGCATTCAATTCAAGTAGTAATAAATTGAAACATGAATTGAAAACATCAAACATTTGTGCATTTAGTATTTTGTGAGCCAATGACTACAGTTGAAGAACTGAATGAGTCAGTCAAAAAAATGACATTTAATAAAGAGAAAATGTCTATGCGGAAGATATGTGCAGATATGTCAAACATTGCTTGTCAATGGATGGTTGCTATGCAACCAATAAATCTACGACATTTTTACAGAATTAAGCAAGCGTCCTAAGACCCTCTGTGAGAACTATATGGCTGTCCCCAAACTTACCCACTATCTGGATGTCCAAGATGGCAGTGTCCACATGCTTCTCCACTTCAACGGTCATCTGATACTTCCCGGAGTGCTTCCGCTCAGCTTTGCGGATGAAGAAGATGCTGTCGCAGTCCGTGTTGCGGATGCTGACCTGCGACGGCTCCACCAGCTGCTCTTCCTTCACCCAGGTCACCTTAGGTCTGGGTTTGCCCTGGAAACACATCATAGGATGCCTGAAGACCAGGTCAAGACATCATCAAAATAATAACAAGGCAGAGATGAGGGCAGTAGGGTTTTTAATATTTCAAAACTATCGAGTGCATGTAAACACGAAGCAAAAGTATGATTCCTCTTCTCAAGAACTATTTAGCAGCCTTACCACGAAAGGCACGACAAGGTTGACAGCTTCCCCAACTTTACGGATGTATGTCTGCTTCAGATGTCGGGGCACACGAATCTTGGGTGCCTCTGTTGGGTTTAGAGGGCGTGAGATGGTTGAGTTACAGGTACATGTGCATACCTCACACTAAAAGTTATTATACCATACGTACAAATTCATTTATTCACACCCAGAGTACTTTATTTGCCCCGAAAGGGAAATCTTTGGGTTGCAGTAGCAATTCACATGAATTTCAACTTCAATTTATTTTTATATAGCGCCTTTCCCTTTCACAACAGAGTTGTCCCAAAGCGCTTTACGTGATGTTTGAGAGAACAGGAATAAAATAGGAAAAAGGAAAGACAAAGAATATAACTAAAGAAAGAAGGCAGGCCAGATGACACAGAGGAAAGGAACCAAAACCTCCCAAGTAAGGAGAAAAAAAAACCTCTGGGGGACCAAGGTCAGCTGGCTGCCCAACCCCCCTGGGCATGCTAACGTTATTGCACAGAAAAGAGCGGGCTTGCTTGCTAAAAGCAAGGTGCAAGCTGTGATTGGATGAAAAAAAAACTCTCACACACACAGAAGGTAGGCATAAAGGAAGACATAACACAGAATTACAAAAGAAAATGATTTTTAGATATATCTTAAAGATATATATTTAAGTGTGCAAAGTAAATGTAAATGTGCATTATGCATTGCCGCAGTGGAGGAGACTCTTCTCCCAGCACAGAATGGAGTGTTTGTAGATTATTGCTGGGGGCAGGAATGACCTCCTGTAACAATTCTTATTGCGGTGGAACTGAAGGAGTCTCTGACTGAAGACATAAGTTGCCCAACAAGTAGATTGTGTAGGGGGTGTACAGTATTGCATTAAGTATAATAACTTGATCTGAATAAGATTCTTGGTGTGCAAAAATATAATAACAAACAGGGCCTAAGAACTTGATCAGTGACCTATGACCTCACCTACGACCTCTTTGACCAGGATGGAGTGCTGGGTGGTCCTGGGTTGGCTGGCTCCTGCAGCATTGATTGCCATGACACGTACCAGGACCTTGCCCTCTGTTGGTAGGCCAGTAATGGTGTACTTGGTCTTGTCTATGAGTTCCTTGTTAGCAGGAATCCACTCGTCCGCTGTAAGGCAGACCACATCGTCAAGCTAGAGCAGACACTAAACAATAAACTCAGTCACTCAAGTACTTCATGCTTGCAAGTTTTTTCCTAAGGGAACCGTGTGCTCGGTCTGAAAATGGCAGCTAAGAAATTCACACCCATTAGACTGCCTGTATCCACATACAGGAAATTCTGCAAAAAGGTAACATATCAGTGTTAGCACATGGTACACAGTGGCAGTGTGTTATCCACATTAGCTACTGTGCGGCAGCCCCGTACATCCTTCAAGGCACCACTCCAGCATGTATCCGTCCAGCCCTGCTGCACCAATGGTGTCCGGCGGCCGCCATTTCATGGTCACAGTGGTATCTGTGACCTCATCCACAACCAGCATAGTGGGCTCACTGGTCACCGCTGCAGGAAGATACAGACAGCATCGTTCACCACACCAACTCTCATTAACCAAATTATAAACTAATCAAACTATGCCTGTTTAGGGTGCTGACAACGCTATAGTGCATATTAATGTAAAAAGTCAATCAGAGTGGAAATTACGCAAACACTACAGACATATTTTATGTAGAAATTACAGCAGATCAGGAAGCCTTATATTTCCATTCCATTACGTTTCTGCTCCTACGATCTGACTTTTTAAAAATGCAGCTTGCAGCTGGGTCAGGGTCTGGGTGGGAGAGGCCGAATGTCGCTAAACCGTTACACTCGAGGTTCCCTGGCAGCCATTATAAAGACATATTTGTCTTCCCCCCAGGCACATGTCACAGGCAGAACAACCTATGTTGCATTGTTTCACGTGGAACAGCTGCAGGGAAGGGAGCTGGGCAGGCCAGGCATGCAGAACGCCTCCTTTCTCAGCTCACAATACAGTCCCTTTGTGCGGCCCTCAGAGGGAAACAACATCCTGGAATAAATGGTACTGCCCAGTGCATGATGCATGTCATCATGGAAAATGGAAAACATCCAATCATCTTCCATACCTAGTTGTCCTATGCAGGGTCACAGGGGTCCTGAGCCTATCCCAGAAGGTGCAGGCACAATGTAGGTAAAAACCCAGGACAGGGCACCAACCCATCGCAGAGTACATATACCATTCTCCTATGGGCAGTTCTGCACCCCAGAGTAACCCCCTTAATGAAACAGGGAGAACATCCGAACTCCTCACATGTAAAGTCAGGGCGGAGACTAAAACCCTGGTCTTTAGAAGTGTCAGGCAACCATGTTAGTTGCTGCACAAACTTAGGTTACAAGCAATGTAGCGCATGTACTCTGAATTAGGGTACAATGAAAGATGGCTTTCTATGAGTTGTTCTGAGTTGTTCTTTTAACCATTAGGCTACTTGTTCCCAAGTCCCAGATCCATGCGCACAGGGTAGGGTTCCATGCCTTTGGGAGCTACTGTGGGCACCAGAACACTTACCCAGAGGCACGAACGATTTCGAGGGCTCGCTGGGTTTGGACACGCCAATGGCATTCACGGCAAAGATGCGCACTTCGTAGGGGACCCCCTCGATCATCTTCTTGGGCTCGAAGGTGGTCTCTTTGCAGAGGTCAAAGTTCAGCCGCATCCAACGGGAACTCTGCTTCTTTTTTCTCTCTATGAAGTAGCCTGATGGATACAGGCACACGTGTGTGGGCAGGAGAACATGCTCACAGTCAGGCAGACCCATACACCGATATCAGCAGCCTTCTGCATTAGAGCTCTCCCACATACGCCAATACATGCATTGATATATGGTCACTGTCCAACAAAAACCATGTATGTCCACTTCTTGACAATTGTGACTTTTTACCATAGATAGAATATGCCCAGTTTTATAAAGTCATCTGTTTAACTAGTATTTCTGTTTGTAGCTATAATTTCTATTCATGATGGTCATCTGTTTAGATTATTTAATATCACTGATTTTAACAACATTGATAGCTACATAGCCAGCTAACTGTCATCATTGTTAATTGTGAATATAGTGTGATTACATTGTACCTTGTTGACACTGATATATTTCCGTCACTGACAACAATCCATGTAAGTCCATTTAAAACATTAGTAACATGTTACTTGATGGGGCACAAATATTATATTATTAAGCTCTTACTTATGTATTAATACTGTAAGTCTTAGCTGCATACTGTTCTCACGTTCAGTCATCATTAATGAATCGTGATGCATCTTTTATCCCAAGCAGTTACTATATTTGTTACTGTATCTGTTTATTATGTAAACCTTTGTCAGCTACTTAAGGAGCTACTGGAGGAACGAGTACTGAATAACACAAGTGAATTACCGATCTCATGTTTGTTCATCATTAATGAATCGTGATTAATCATTTATCATTTAAGTAGTGACTCTATCTGTTCATGATTTGTACTTCAGTAATCGAGTTACTATTAAGTACTTGTGACGGCTGTGTAAAGATTTCTATTTGTGGCGCTAAGGGTGTCTCATTACGTTGTTTTAGGTTTATTTTGTAAGCAGTTTCTGAGAAAATTATTTATTTCACACTGATAAAATAATGGATTTTTGATCTATGTATTTTTCATTGGACAGGGACAATATTTACATTACAAAGCGCACAACCATACTTAAGCCTTCTTCAAAATCCTTCAGATTCAAACACCTCAGAGGGCAGTGATCATTAAAATACATTAGCTGTGGTCCTGAAACTCCTAACTCAGGGTTTATAAAGTCGCACTTACCCTAGTTTGTACAGCAACATCCCTTGCTTACCTAAGATGGGTGATCCTCCATCATAGTGGGGGGGACTCCATGACATAAAGCACCAGTCCCCTCCCACTTCAGTAACTAGGGGGGCTTCTGGGGGATCAGGAATGTCTGAGGAGAGACAATCCATTTTAAAATTTGATCATAATAGTTGTTTTTTGGAACTAAATCCTGACAGTCTATTTATTGATTTCCCAGCTGCGCATCCAGTACAGGGTTTCGAGAAGTCCTGACAATGATAATTATAAACTATATACATTAAATAATTTACATTCACTATCTATATGCCATCCATCCATCCATCCATCCATCCATAACTTCTCATCCAGTACAGGGTGACTGTGAGCCTGAAGAACATCTCAGGAAGGATAGGGCATGAAGTAGAGGACATCTAGGATAGAATGCCAACCCATCGCAGGGTGAGTACAACACACACAATTACAAACTAAACGCAACTTAGAGACACCAATTCATTGATTGCCATGTTTTTGGAGAGGGCAGGAAATGCAGTTGCCAGCAGAAAGGCATACATACAGTGTAGAATACTTATGATAACTGCAGTATATTAAGTACATGATTTAGGTCATAACAGTGCTGGAAACAATTTCACTGAATCCAGGCACGATGTCCACATGCAATCTGGTCACCACGATGGGAGAGATTTTGGACTGAGACATCCTATTTTGGGTCTTTCTCAAGCTCCTTACCCACAACCTTGACCTTGACAGTGGCCGAGTCTTCCCCGGCTTCGTTCTGGAGAACGATCTTGTAATTTCCTGTATCTTCCCGCTCTGTGATATCGATGGTCAGGCTGGTGTGGTCGGGGAAAGTCTCAGCCCGAACGCGACTGCCCGTGTCCAGAATCACCTTTGGGGGGGGGGGATTCATTATTTCCACGTGTATCAAAATTTTCATTAGGAAAAGTACACAACCAACTACATTTGTACCCTTGCACCTCCATGCAGAGCCCCACTTGGTAGCTTCCGAGCCAGTCTACACTCACCCGCTCTCCCTTCATCCACACCACTCTGGGGGCAGGCTCTCCGCTAATGGGGATCTCCAGCCGCAGCTTGTTACCAGCTACGATGGTCACAGTGTTGTCAGGGAAGTTCAGTTGGTCCAGATGAACTCTTGGGGGGTCTGCAGGGAAGAGGTCATGTGACTCATGATTTCATAATCTCATTGGGTAATTGGTGTCTGTGGGTGTACCTTGTAGTCCCAGAAATTTACCTTGGCTTAGAATGGAAAGCTTTCCCAGAAGAATAGAGGCTATTATAGCAACAATGGGCAGAGCAACTTCATATTAATACCCTTGGATTTGGAATAAGATGTTGCAGGAATAAGCTGGTATCCACATACTTTTGGCTATATAGTTCATGTTCTAAACTCAGTGCCCTAACTTGTTATGCCTTTGTCCCAATGCCTTTGCCAGCTATATTCTTCACATTGCGGGTTTTACCTATGATATGCACTTTGGCGGTGAGCTGCTGAGTGTATCCCTCAGGCACGAATGTATAATCCCCTGCGTCACCAATTGTGGAGCTTTCAATCTCTAACCTGTGGTTCCTGTAAAGACAAAAAGTGTTCTATCAGGTAAAGATTACAGATGAGCACCTTTATAAGGCCTTTAAAAGGGTGGAGACATTTTTGACTAAAAGCACTAAGCTTGGAGAAATTTGGATCCTTCAAAAGAATTAAGGAATAGAGTCTTTAAAACAAGGAGAATCTAGACAAAGGATTTCATTATGTATTTATGGGCCGAACAAGTCTTTATTTGGAGAGAATATATACTTGATTGAATGAAGATGGCCAACAGAAGTTTTAACCAGATGGAAGTTACTTCTCGGCTACAAAGATGATGGGATGCACCTGGCTCTTTGCAAGATGTTGATGCGTTCAATGGCCTGGATTGCCTGCCCGTTGCGGAACCAGCGGCCGGGCACGTTTCCCGGGGAGATCTCACAGTGCAATTTCAGTGGCTGGCCCAGGCGAATCGTTATGTCACTCAGGTCTTGTATGATCTTAAGGGGTTTCACTAGAGGGAAGGGAAGGAGGAGGAAGGAGATGACAGGGAGGTTGGGGAGAGGCAGAAAGGGAGAAGCAACCTTTGAGTGATTCTGAAAGAATGGGAGGAACCATTTGGGGTTTTTGGATAAAAAAAGTTGTAAGAAAGTAATAAAAAAAGAAAGAGAGGTATAGAGAGATAGGTAGGTAGGTAGCAATACATACAGTCAATTTTCACTTTGGCCTGACTAGTGCCCCCACTGGCCATCAGGGAGTAGGTGCCTGAGTCCTCCTTCATGGCATCATCAATGATCAGCAGGTGCTTGGTTCCCTCGCACTTGATCCGGTAGCGTGAGCGAGCTCCAGTTGGGACCTCCACACCATTTTTTAGCCTGGGAGATAGAACTATGGCTCAGGACACAAGAAGTGAATTCTTAGCTACCATATTCTCGTGAGAAACATTTCTTCTATCAGTCAATTTAGCCATCTTGGCTTTCATTGACGACTGTGGGACAATGGAAAGGAAGACACACCATTTGACTTGGGCTCCCTCTTCAGACACCTCGCACTCCAACTCGATCCTCTCATTTACTGTGGTATTGACATTCTCGAGCTCTTTGACGATATTCACCGGCAACTCTGACAAGCGGTAGCAAGACAAAAGTCATAGGTAATGACAACATCAACACATTTCTCTAATGTGGCTATACATATATATATATATACATATACACTCACAGTAGTTTTTGAGAAAATGCATTTTTTTTCACCCTCCTGAAATAATGGATTTTTGGAGATACGTGTTTTTCGTTGGGCAGAATCAATATGTCTGCATGTATCAATATCTGTGTACAATATCTACCAATATACAGTGAACCGAAAATTACCTTTAACAAACAACTCGGTGCTGCACTTCTCGTCACCGGCACGGACGGAATAGGCAGCATCATCATTTATGGTACAGTTGTTGATGACCATGATCCTTTGAGTGCCCTTGTGCTCAAAGATATATCTGTGGAATGGACCTTTTCATCAACGTTCTGCTCCAATAAGTACCTCACAGTCTCAAAAAATGGCTCACAGAAGTGAGGACAACACAATTTTCTTGGACAGCCTTACAGATGTCACAACAAAGAGAGTCTCAAAAGTATTGTTCTGCGTTCGGGATATGCCATAACTGTGGTCATAGACAAGGAGGTATTTCCACAACAGTTGGGGTCAAATAAGGAGTCTGTGTCACTACGAATGCAAGGCTTAAGGGCAGACTTACTTCCTTTGGCTTGGGGAACGGCAGTAGATTGAGGTGGCATCAAAGAGTGTGCAGGAAATGGATGTTATGGCAGACAAGAAGGAACGTCATGGCAACATATGACAGACAACAGCAGAGAAGGACAAAGAGATGTCATGTCTAGAGGGAACTGGATAAACCATTATTGACCACAAGAAGAAAGAGATCAAGGGGATGCAGCATCAAAGCCAGGGATCCTGAGACATGGGCCCTCAGAGACCTAGACTAGCAAAGGTACAGCATACTCCCAGATGACTTCAGCTTTGCGTAGCTTTGACTCTGGCTGGATGCCACACAATAATATCCTGATAGTGTTTGGCTGATGTATAAAGTTACAATTTCAATATTGTGCATCAGACAATAGTTTCTGCTTTTGCTAGAGAGAATGCTGTTTACAGTTTGTTTCACCTCAAATGGATCCAGGATAGCAGGTGGGCATTAACTTCTGTTATTGCACTTTTTGGAGGGAGAGGCTTTTGGGAAGGACTCTGTCAGAGACCGGTATTTGGAACTATCTGTGACTGTATGAATAGTTAATCTAAAACCTTATACTGGCAGTTCCCAGGTTATGAACGAGATCCATTCCCTAAGTCTGTCTCTAAGTCGAATTTGTAGATAAGTCAGAAAAATAATAATGCAATACATAGTAATAGAAATTGTTATTATACACTAATAATAAAAATAACTATATTCGGAACTGTATTATACCTCAAGCCGACAAGCCTATGAAGCCTCATAATGTTTTCATGTGAATCACAAAGTAATGAGTGCATTTGTTATAAACCATCGTATTTAACCTGAATTTTAAATATAATAGGTTTTATGGCAGTCTGCTTGTAAGTACAAGGTGTTTGTGAACTTCCCCCCCTGCTGAGTGCCTGTATATCAGTAGAACAACACTGTTATGATAAAAACTGCTGCCACAATCTGAAGGTCCACAAAAAGTGGAAAAAAACAGACAATGAGTTAAGGTTACAGTAAATTAAAGGCTTGTGGGGAGGTACTGGATTTTTCTGTACAGAGAAGACCCTGCAGTTACCATAAGGACCC
Source organism: Mormyrus iriodes (assembly GCA_011763525.2). NCBI lineage: Eukaryota > Metazoa > Chordata > Actinopteri > Osteoglossiformes > Mormyridae > Mormyrus > Mormyrus iriodes. Next base: position 10,690,665 of record JAAGVU020000001.1, read on the forward strand.
CACACAGTATACATTGCATTTACACCCAAATGTGGCTCAGCTTCCTTGTCACAGATCTGTGACATCACATATACAGGGGCGGAGCTATAGGGGCACTGGCCCCAACTGAAAGCTGACTGGGCCCAGAGTACCCCCTACCCTCCCACTTACCAATTCAAAACATATTGTTGGCTCCTCACCCTGGATCACAATACTAGTGCAACAACAACATGACAGTTGTGAGAGAGCTTTTACTGGATTATGAAAGTTCTTTTACAAATATGGTATGGAGGTAAATAAATAACTAATAAGGCAGCAGAAGGCAGAGGAACAGACCACAAAAGAAACATATTCTATGGGGAAATTCCTCTTCATGTCATTCATTTTTAAGAAGCTAGAAAGTGAAAATGGGCAGTGAGAACCAAAAGGCACCAGAGAGGAGGACATCACCTACTTTGGAGTAGGACGGATCTCCTGTCCATTCTTGTACCACTTCAGCTCCACAGTTGGGTCTGCCATGTCCACCATAAGCCGGATTTTCCCACCCTTGTCTACCTGATATGCAGGTTCTAACTTCTTAGCAAAAGCTTCAAAAAACAGGGAGAATATTCTTTGTATTTTTCTGTACTGTAATTTTTAAGGCAAATAAAACCCAGAGAAACACATTGAAAAAGACAAACGAGCTGCCTATGTTATGATAATAGAATTTCTGTGAGACTTGCTATCAACATTTGTGGATATCGCCATTCGTCTCTCTCAGGGTGTACTCACACTAGACAATCCATACCGTGCCAAGCACGTTTGACCCTCAAAGTCCAGTTCATTTGACTACTGTGATCACTTGAAGAGGTGGGCCCGGGCACGGTTTAGTTGGACTCAGGCACAGTACGTGTCTAGTGTGATTGCTAACTGAGCCTGAGCACTGAACACACACATGACGCCATTAATGTGACTAGCACATGCTTACGCACATGTACACTATACATGAACCAGACTCAGAATGAACAGATCTGGTAAAAACTCTAATATATTTGGTAAAAGATGGGATGATCTTCTTATACATACAGCAGGATTTAATCAAAATTACTGCACTGCATACTCGATAAATCTGTAAGAGGGCCATGTGTCATCGCACCCAAAAGGACTCCAAATAAGCCACAAAATAAGGACATTATTCATGAATTCCATTGTACTGTATGAAAGTGTGCTCAGGTCCAGAATGTTAAACGCAATGTGAATATAGACCAGCATGAGAGTGGCGAGCAGCGGCAATCATGTCTGGGTATGTTATCAGGCAACCGTGCCCTGAGCTGCCCAGGAAAGAGTTACTATGAGAAATCTATAAGGAATAGCCTCAAAGGCTCATGACCTCAAGAACGAGTTAAAATGTTTTGGCCACTGTGTGAGTTTGGGAATGGTGCAATTGTGTAGGCGTGGCCTAAGTTATATGCCAATACCTTCTGGGGCCTGGATTTTTACCTTCGCTCTTCTTCTCCTCCTTCTTGGTCTTTTTCAACCTCTTGAGAAGGCCCCGCAGGTCTGTGATTCCATACATGAAGGCGATCTTCTCGTACTCATCTGGTCGGGCATTTTTCAAGATTTCCCACACATCTACCTCCGGCACCTCCTCTTGCTTGGGTTCCCTGGGCACCAGACATCATGGCGTAGAGTGACGGGTGTTAGCGTTGGGCTTGACAGGCAGAGCTCACAACGTGTTCTGAGGAACTTCACTCTGGAGGCCAGGGCCAGAGGCAATAGGTGACAAATGCCACTGCAGATGAGGTATCTGGGTACACTGTACTAATGTACATATCTGCTAGATGGAGAAAGGGATCTGGAAATGAGATTGTACTGTGAATTGGGCTTTCTGAGGAATGGATGTCTACAGTAACACGCCTGCGACTTGGTTTACATCATGTTTACCTGATCCGCAAATCTAACAATGTGACAACATGACATCATGCAACTGTGCACTCTGGAGTTCCTCAGGACATGTCGCACGAAGGGAGGGGGATTACAATACCCTGTCTGCCTGCCATGTCGGTCATGTGACTGATTTGCAGCGAAAGGAAGGGATTCCATGGCAGGGGCAAGTGTTAGCTGTGGCTGCGTTTGCAGTTTCTGGGCCTAACCTGATGTATACTGTCAGACGATGCTGCTTTAATTTTCCTGGCACATAATATATAAATAACATGTATGAAGTTGTACCCATCAATAAATTGATTAAGTAGCTTAATTGCCAGAAGCTTTTAACAGCTACATAAGCTGTATATATTTCTAAGGAATTGATAGCTTTTATTTACTAAATATTTTTCTTTATTTGAAACATGAATGAGAAAAGTGCAATCAATGGGCAGCCCTAATGTTTCGCAGGAGTAGCTTCTGTGCAAAGCATGCTGGGATACTGGTGGTGGCAGGGAGATGGACATGAAACTGCGGTGAAAATGACTGGCAATGGATGTGGTTCAGGGAAAGTACTACTGGACAGCTGCCCAGCACTTTGTTTGCTATCTGCCCGAAATGATTCAAGTACCCTCACATGATGCTAAGTGGATTGTGTTAGACATGACAGCACCCAGAAGGCCATTGGGGACGAACTTGACAGGGTAGTTGTCTGTAAATGTTAGCAATGTGTTAGCAAAGATGTTAATGAGCAACATTAATGATCAAGGGTCCAGTTAGTCAGTGATTTCATTTTTCAGTCACTCCACCAATCCTTCCTTTCGGAGACATTTCCCAATGTCTGAAAGTTTTGAGGCAAAAGCACATAAAATGCATTTCCATTTTTTTTTTATTTGGTCTTATAATTACCGTTTGTGTTCAGGCAGGTATTAAGAAGTTTGACATCCACACTATAATAAATATGCCATATACAGCACATATACGTGTATATATATTGCAACAATGTAGCGGTAACACTATTTTGCAGCAGTATTTACAATCTTGCTCAAAAGCAGAACACAAACTGTTGTGAGGTGTCACTATCTGATATAGCCGCATAGCACAGAGTGACCTACAACCACCAGGAATGTGGGCTTCTCAGTGCCATGCGTCTGTAAGGCAAAACCCTTTCCCACGTTTGCTGCCGGCTACTGCAGGATGTATAAATACTGCCTCTAAATGAAGTGTTACCAGGCTACTTTTGGTCAACACTCTTGCTTGCCCAGGTCCTCAGGCTACAGTCCATGCTGGTGAGACTACAGGCTTATGCTACTTACCAGTGTTAAGATCTAATATTTTAATTACTTATTCATTCTACTAACCTGCTGTTTCTGAATGCGTAGGAGAAAAAGAAGAGATAAGTCCAAATAAATGTGACTTTTTTAGGACCATTGGGAATGGAATCATAACATTTTGGTGTCAATTTATAAGCCCAACTCTAGGAAATAATTATATTTCATTAAAAAAAGACAACGCAAAATGCAATCATCTGTTGTTTTTTTGCCAGCAAAAACAAATAGCTGGACTATACATCTGAGGCTTCAGCTGTATTATTTACTGTATATTATTCAACTAAATAGATTAATTATAAAAGCGTCATATACAATAGAAAATAGAATAGAGTACTTGTGAATATCTTCTGTTTGATACTTTAAGACTAAATTTTGAAGGACAAAAGTGTTTCATGATTGGCCTGAAAAACTGGGTGTTCAAACACAGAAAAGAGACAGGAAGTAAGAGCAGCTGAAGAGCCAGTGACAGGTTGGTAGGAATAGCCTCCAGCTGCTAGGAAGTGGACTGTTATTCTCACCTATGTTTAAGGAGGCCACTAAAGTCAAGCTCTCCTGCGTCTTCTTGCCCATCAGTGCTGTCGTTAACAAGGAAAGATTAATAAATACCACAGACACAGGCACCACAAGAACAATGCGTAAAAGAACAATGCAGAGCAGCAACGGATAATGTGATCTATGCATTAGGGGCAAACTAACGCATACTTGGGCCTTATACAAAAACGCTGTCGTTTCCGCAGTAACTCTGAGAAACTGAGCGAAGCGGTTTGTATAAAGAGGAAACTGAGGCCGATACACATGATGACGTCCTCTCAACAGCGCCTCCACAAGGCCGCGTAAGGAGAACGCCATGTGCGATCTGGGATGCTTGCATTGCTTTTTGACGCATCGTTGGACGGGAGTCTCCCCTAATGGTTCATTTATAGTTTGAAATGGTCCATATCTAGTTGGTGTGTCAGCTGGGTTGACTCACCTTGTGAATTTCCTCTTATGAAGGCATAATCGCTGTGAAGGCTGACAGCAATCGGGCATTTTGCCAAACCATACCCCCCTATGGTTTGCTGCGACAAGTGCCATGGTTTGCCATGTCTGTCCATACCCAACCATAAAGACAGTTGTCGCAGCTGTTGACTGCACGTGCCATGCTTCAGCAGCGTTTCCCTTCATAAGAGGGAGCGTGCAGCCATTCTCCCCATTTCATTCCCTTAAACAGGCCATAAAGTACATTTCATGTTCTCTGCAGTCAACAGTGCTGAGATGTGTAAACTTAAGAATCTACATTACACAAATACGCAAAGGATAAATAGTGCCTACACAAATCCACTATGGTCCCAGGATTAAGATCACAATGTCATTAAGAATGTCACTATTCTTCACTTCTATATAGAATAAAATACTGTAATAGGTTGCAGTGTTATTGCCTAGAATTAACCAGAATCATTGTATATTGAATCAGGTACTCACAACAGCATAGACAGAATATTTCATATATCATTAATGAAACTGTGAGAAGGCTGACTAATGCAAAATACACTTGAATAGTCCTTCATAATCCTCAGATTAAAAAACCTTCCCAAATGATACCAGTTCAGCCATTAGAATAACAGCTTAGTTATCTAAAATAGTTACTATGGCACTGATGAGTACTTTGTTACCTCCTTTTAAAAGCAGAGCGGATGTCGATACTTTGAGCAGCTTCTGGAATATCTGAAAGACAGCAAATCACAAAACAAAATGTATCTACTAACATATGCTCAGTGGCCACCTTATTAGGTATGTCTGTGCATTAATGCAAACATCCCGCTTGTACAAATAGCAAATTATGTGGCTACAACTGAATATCTACAGCATGTCAGGAGCAGCAGGGCTCTGGCGATTTTAATGTACTACAGTGTCTAGAGTTTACAGAGAATGGTGCAATATTTTAAAAACTCTATTCAGTGGCAGTTCTGTTTCCAAAAAACACCTTTTTAAAGAGAGATGCCAGAGGAGAATGGAGGGTCACAAAGGCAAAGACAACAGCTCAGTATTCTGCAGGTAGACTTCACCACATGCACAGCTCCTCAATCCTGGTTCTGGGGACAAAAGAGGATCCTACCTGGTACTACATAGGGGAACCGAATGAAGAGGCCACTGAGTGTACATCCAGCTACAGCAGACTGAGTGTGACTGACCTTTAACTTCCAAGTCGAAGGAGCAGCTGTCAAACTTGTCCTTGTAGGTGACTTCACATCTGTAATTCCCAGCGTAGTCCGCCTTGGCCTTGATGATGTGCATCTCAAAGGTATGGATCTACAGGTGAACAAGACAGGAAATAGGGAAGTTCATTTGTAGGGTACTGCTGGGAAATGCATTAACACCAAAGGGGATTTTGAAAATATGAATTGCTTAGTTACATTTATATGTGGTATTGGGTTTTGTGTCTGGTTACCAGTGATTACCTTGCACTACCAGAGGGAGTCTGCATGGGGATAACACTAGACTCACACATTCCAGGTCATCTGCCTATTAGTTAATTATCCAACTATTGGTTACTGCCAGCAGTTATGTTAGGGTAAACACTCTATTAATATCTCACTTGGCACAGCACTTGCTGATTCTTGGTGCTATCTGTCTGTTTCTTCTGTGGTTTATGGCTTGATTATACATTATACTTCTTGAGCAGATGTGGATTTTTTTCTCTTCCCTTTTTTGGTTTTTGGGTCTCAGTCTTACTGTGGTGATCTTTGGATGAACTTTATAAACTGAAGACCAAATTTGACTCTTTCAGTTCTTTTGGTTGTGGGATACCACTCTGCAGTTGGGTTCACAGCTAACCTTGAAGAAAGTAGCCCTGTGTGACACTTTGTTGAAACATCAAGGCTAGTTTACCTGAACTGGTAACACTTTATTTAAGGCGATGTTTTTAGTAATTTATAAACACATTCATAACAAATAGTAATGCGTTCATAAAGCATTATAAACATGCCGATAAATATTTATCAAAAGGCATAACACAGTATAGCCATGTTTATTATGCATTATGAAGGCATTATGAAGCTGTTATCTATAATGCACTACAGATACATTTATAATGCATTATAATGGTCGGTATAAGCATTAAGGATGTTTTGTACAGCATTATGAAGGTATCTATAGGGCATTATAGATGAGAGCTTCATAAGGCAGTCATAATGCGTAATAAACATGGGTATATTGTATTATACCTTCTTATAAATATTTATACCTATGTTTATAATGCTTTATGAATCAATTATGAAAGTGATTATAAGTTACTAAAAACGTGACCTTCAGTAAAGTGTTACTGAACTTTCAATAGGGTCAGAGTTCATGTACCTTGGTGAAACGGTCAAAGCTCTCCTTTAGCTGCAGGTGTTTCCCGGTCTTGCTGGCCAGGTCCATCCACTTCCCCTTGAACCACTTAATAGTGGGTTTCCGGAGCAAGTCTTTGGCTTCCACCTTAGCAATGAAACTGGCATCTCCCCCTGACAATATGCAAAGTCAGCAGTCTCCATTGAGAGGTGCCATTTTAATCTCTCTGTATTTAAGTTCCTTTAAAAGTTGAGACTTCCAGTTTTTTGTCAGAGCCAGATTCCCACCATCACTGCTAGATAAAGCTGTGATCGTGGAACTTACCCACGTTGATGGAGGCGCTCTGGGGTTTCTCAATGAGCAGGGTAGAGAGTGGGGGGGTCTCAATCTGCTTGTCCAAGTCCTCTGGAAGCTGTCCATCTCCCAGGGACCACACTGCTCATTCAGGAGAGAGGCACCATCACCCAGTCAGTGCTCCTTCAAGAGAGACATGTGGCTGCTCCACACATGACGCATTGACTCAACTGATCACACTCATTTGTGAATAGGAATCATGGAAATACCCACACATCGCACTTCCGCACTATATTGAGAATAAAGTGTAACTCCACACACACGTGCACAAATATCTGCACATTCAAAAAGTCACCTTTGTTCTACTACAACGTAAATTAAGCTCTTTAGCAAAGCAAAACAGGACTGACAGGAAGGAGAAGCACAGAAAGGCACTTACCAGCTTCACTGTTGATAGAAAATCATTCATTGGAAATTGTTGGAAAATTTTTAAGCAAGTTCCATACACTTCATGAAATGCAGTGAATCCATCTTATACATAACTTCCCAGTATCTTCCTTAATTTTTCTGTTGTCTCTGTTGCAGGCTTTTCCTTGACTATAGATAGCTAATCACCCCCTACAGGTTCCAGTGCTGCTCTAGTAAAATCACTGCTGATGCAGTGGCAGCTCAGTCCCATCCCTCCGTCCCATCTCTCCATCCCTTCCTCCTTCCATCCCTGCTTCCCTGCCTCGAGGCTCAATATCCACGTGGTTTGACAAACCAGCCCCATTCTGTATCTGTACCGACATTTAAGAAACCAGGATGAACGATAAGAGTATGGATTAAAAATGAGTCTGGGTTGGCATCGGACATTGCTTTGCTATAGCGTATTCGCTCATATTATTATTGTTGCTGTTATTGTCATGACTACTGTCATACAATATTACCTGAGTCCTTCCTCCCCACAGATGACTCAGGAAGGCTATCATCTAAACGAAGATAAAAAGATGTTTACAAAATATTATGCGAAACAGTGATGGAAAGTACAACGCAGCAAGCACACGGCACACACGACAGACACAAAGTGACAAGCATGCAGTGTTAGTGCAGTGCACCTCAGTGCTATCTCTAGCAATCTGCATCTGTGCTGTTGGGGACTAACATAGTGACAATGTTGTACTTAAGTAATATATGACCTGGTAAGTCTACACAATATTTCCTGATTAGCTCAGTGATTAACAGTTGGCCTACTCTACCAAAGACCTGGGTTTAAGACCCAGGCCTGGCAATGATAAAAGACAGAGATAGGCGTGATCAAAATACAACAAGTATGCTTTTTGGGGGTGGTGTATGACTCGATGAGATACGATTCAGCACTTGTGGTTGGAAGGTCACTGGTTCAAATCCCATGGTTGGCAGATTGATGTCACCGTTGGGCCCCTGAACAAGGGCTTTAACTCACAATTGCTCCAGGGACAGGTTAACCCTTTTCTCTCAAAAAAAAATTTACACAGCTTTGGATAAAACCATCTACTAAATAAATTTAAATGTAAATATTCTTCTGCAATGAATAATTTCATATGTGACAAAGTACAGGTATCCATTGACTTGTGTCCCGGAACTGAGGACATAAGTCGATCTGGATGCATCTTGATCATTAAAGGGCAGAGGTCAGATATACTGTATAATATAAGATACAATATCACACACAATTGACTAAACCTCTATAGTGCAGCACAGTTGGTTTGATTTGGTTCTTTCAACATGCTGCACTCGTGGAAAAAAATATGTCCTCTAATGTCCAATACGTCTGCTTTGGACGTCTGTCGATAAATTTTATTAAGGCTGTTATGGGTCGTAAGTATGATAGGATGTTACACGACGGGATATAATTACACGACGGGATATTATTACATGATAGGACGTAAGTCGACAGATGACTGTATATGTGATGAAAAGAATTTCAAAGGACAGTTTTTGAATAAGTGAAATCATGTTATATGTTACATGTACACATCAATTATAGCAAGCATAGCTTGGGGACAGACAAGGAAAATCCCATGTGACAACACAAACCATTTAAGTGAGAAACTGTGAAACACACATTAGGACAGTCCCTCTCTATATGAATGTTATGGATACAGATTTTAGCTGTACTCCGTTACTCATAATAATTAACTGGTTTCTAAATTGCAATGTAAATTCTTAAAAATATAAACAAACATGTCTTAGAACATGTTTATTATGGAAGAGGCAATTCTTCCAAGCCAACCTAACCTACAAGCTTCATCCGAACTGAATGCCTGTTATGAATAGTAAGGAATCCTTACTAGCAAGGTCTACAGACAGTTTCTTGAGTGAACCAGCATCGTCTGTGAAGGGAAGCACAATGAGAATTTCGAGGTGAAAATCTGCTGATCATAAGTAGAGGAATGTGAAGAAACACCTTAGTGTGTTTGAGCAGGCTGAAGGCAGAATATGTAAGCAAAATGTCTGCCTGAAGTACAAATTATGAATGTAATGAAGTGCTATGTGTTAATTTAAAAAACAAAAAAAATCTTCTAGTTCTTTAAATCCTCTAATATTTATCCTTGGAGTAGCATGATTTAAACATCTAACTCAATTTAGGTTATTTCAAAGATTGTTTTCTATATATCAGTTATGCTAAAAATGTGGGTCGAAAAAACAGGCTGGCTTTAACATAGATAGACATAGTCCTTCAACAGTACAAACATGTACATGTGTTACTTATAAATTTATACACATAGACTGCGCATACAAAACACGTATACATTGTTTCTGCACATACGATAGATGTGTAATGTTACACCTATACCGCTATATAACCTTTACCAAATAAAAGAAGCTTTGTGTGTTTGTAGGAAAGCTGTTTTTCACATTGCATTTTAAAGGTAGCACACATACGAAAAGCATACATGTATGTAATCTGCATATACATACATAGCGTTAGTTGAGAAGCTGTGCGTTATAGAAATGTTTTATGTAGTAAAAGCATGTGAACTAACTGATGACTGAGTGCCCATTAACCCACTATAACTAGAGCGGAGTTTCCGCTTTATATGTAGTTTTACCGGATACTGCAGACATTGCTTGCTATTGTTTTTGAATATACAGGCCATAACACCTTGAACACCTAAGAGATAAAATCACCAACAGAGAATGTAGGTTGATCTATAAACTTGATTGGAATGTCCTTGCCATCCCGGACTCTCAAACAGAGGAGGATTGGTTTTATATTTATCATAGAACCTAATATTTATTGTCATGGTCAGGGTAGAAGAGGGATGGTGAAGCATGGCTGTTACAGCTACCAACCTGAAGGGGGCGGTGGTGAGGGGGTGCTGATGGCGGTATCCTCATCTTTATCTGCAATAAAGGTGTGATTGGTGTACCAATTGTGGAGGCCCATGTCCATCACCGGCAGGGAGGCAGAACAAACAACAATAAAGACACAACATGTAAGACCACACATGTTTACGAAATGGAGGGAGGCATGACGAGAACAAAGGCGTGTCGGTGAGACAGACGCACATACGTGTGACACCACACACGTGTAGGTGGCACAGAGGAGGGTGGTATGACTGCACTCGTGATCACCGCAGAGAAGCGTGATGTGTGAAGCCATGGACGTGTGCGACATGGAGGGAGGGAAGTGGATGCATGCAGAAACTGAGAATCACCACACGATGCTACCAAAGGGAATGCAGTTGATGCATCCAATGGATGGAGACTCAGCTGTTAATCAGAACGATGCCATGTCGGGGAAACTGACAGATATATCCTCCGGCAGAGCTCTCTTTGTCAGGATGGCCCAGGTCCTAAGCTCTGTTTCCAGCAGCAGAGACCTCAGCGAGCGCCCCCTGCGTATCTCTGACACGCCTTCACTATTCAGTGTGTTGACTTGTGCCGTTTAACACTATTCCACATCGAGGAAACTTGGAAGCTTGCAGTAATCAGCATCTCAAATTAACAGGCCAAAATGATCTTCGCCATATCCAAGACATGAGTAATAGACAGAGCAGATGACAAGCTGAAGATAACACTAACGGGGAGGCTTGTTTCTCCTTCAGTAATGAAGCCCCACCACAATGTCAGAATCCCGTCCCAAGGTCAGCGGAGGCTTGCTGACAAGTGACAGCTCCGGGTCCCTGAACTTTCTGGGAAAATGGCAGGGCTCCGTGATGCGCACTATGCGCGGCTCGCCGGTGATGTCACCGCTGCTGCGAACAGAATCTGAGCCAGGCCTTTTATTTGGGGCAGTCGGCAGCTGTCGGCTCTCTGTTCCAGGAGGGGCAATCTTCTGGGGGTGAGGGGTAGGAGGCATGTACACAAGCACAGAGCCAAAAGGTCACACCCAGCTTCCAACCTTCTGGGATGGGAGGTGGAGGTGGAGGTGGAGTTGCCACCACGAGAGCTGGCCCGGTATCCTCCTGCTCCATATTCTTTGCTGGCTCTGGGCAGGGCGAGGCTGGCAGGCATTACAGGCAAGGGCGTAGAAAGGAGTTCAATATTGGGGGGTACACAACTTAATAATTTAAATGCAAAGATCTATTTTCTTTGGGGGGTGGGTGCAGTGAAGCCAAATTAAAAATTTGGGGGCACACCCCCACCCCGTCCCCCATGCTTCCTACGCCCCTAGATACATGCATCAGACTCATACAGAACACACTGTTACAGACCATCGGCGTGGACCCACTACTCACAAGTCACATGTTGGTTATACAAACATCTCACAGACCATACATGCCATGTTCACACAGGTTACAATACACACACTCTACTCTCACAGTAACTTTTCACAAATATGTCCCACGTCCGTTACCAATACTTTGAACTTACCTTGGGTAAAATGACTTACACATGGATGAAAGACCCTTTACATATTAAACAGAGCTGTTAGTGTGTTAGTCTTTTCCCTCGCAAACGGGTCACGCCTGTATTATGTTAGCCTGTGATTTGTCAAAGATATTTAGAACGTCTTCAGTAAAGATGAAAATTTTGTGGGCAAAAATCCCTAATTCAAAGCACTAAATCTCTAACTCAACGGGGTACCACACAAACGAAAATGAGCACGTATTTAACACCGGCCCACAATGTAAAAAGTATCTGCAATGTGCAGAAAGGCATGTGATGTCGGTCATTTAAAAAATGCATTCTCCAACACCACAACTGAAAAATAAACTAAAATTTAAATTTTCTGGCACAGGTTGAACAGAGTCACATGAATGGTGCTTATTAGCTGAATGGTTAAAAAATACTCTCCAAATCAAGCTGAAACCTACCAACTGACAGTAAAAGCTCACTCTGATCCACTGCCCCTTACCCCTTTAACTTTATTCTTTCCAGTCCACCATGTATATACAGAAAAACTGCATACATTTTGCAATCTGTCATTATATTTAGCTCTTTCTCTCAGTAACAAGTTGGTTTAATTGTATGCTTGAAATGGAGAGTACTCCTACAAAGCTTATCAGCGCCACCTAGTGGCTGGAGGTCATGAGCATACTCTGGAGACAGTTCTATACTTACCAGGGTGAGGGCATATGCAGGGCACCTCTTCCGTGACCCCTGCGTCTACAGCCACTATGGGCTCAGTCACATTGACCACCACGGGCTCCTTCACTTCACCCACTACTACTGGCTCTGGTACCTCGTTTGCAGCTTCTGTACAGTACACACAGTACCCCCCACCCTCCAGCTAAAGCAGTGGGCCTTCAGTGCAACACTCAGACTGCAAACCCACTGGGAGAATTCAACAGTGGAGCCAATGCTTAACCAGCAGCATTGCACTGCAATGCATTAGGTGGTTGGCATAGATATAGAATGACTAGACTGGTTCTCTGCCTTGAAAACCATGGTTGGATTTGGAAGGAGAAGAGCCATGATGTATAAGACCCACATTTTTACTAGCATTCTCAATTTACAACAAAAGATTCTTAAGGCTTTTTTGACAGGTTTATTGTGGAACAAGCATACGAAAGGTTAAGGTAAATTGTCAGTCTAGTATTCTATATCTGCGGCACTTGGGTTCCTTGATAAATAGCATTCCATTATCCTGCTCTGTGCAGGATATTTCACTCTGTAATGAGTCTGAATTTTGATAAATGTTTAAAATAGTGGCTTTTGCATTAGCCACTTTCATGAAATTCAGTGGAAATGATCAATTATCTCATTTAAATCATATAAATAATTTATATATCATTTATGGGTTTTTTTACCCATTAAGAAATTAGATATTTTTAAAACTGCTGAAAGCCTAATCAATGTACAAGAGGCGCAAGGCCTTCTGTTTGTTCACCTGCCCCAGACATCTGCCAAACACAGAGTTTGGAAAGCAGCTCCTGCTCTACACTGTGAGAGAGGCTGGGGTCCAAGGTGGCCTCCCCATCACAGCTCATTCTCACGTGCACATCCATGCAAATCATGCACCAAGAGGCCAGTGGCAGCAGCAGGACTGAGTGGCATGTTTCCTGCCAGGCAACCAGGGGGCGGCAAGGCCAGTGCAAGGCTGTGTAACTGCGTGTGTCTGTTCAATCATATGTATGTGTTCAGTGCAGAAGCAGGTTTAGACATGTGGCCAGTGTGATGCAGTTGTCCAAGAATGTATATGCAGACAGGTGTTTCTATAAGGAGCCACAGATTAACACGTCGAGATGGGCATTGGGCTAGTGTATGCCAGCCTGCCGGCAATCATTAGAGGCTGGTTGGTTTGCATGTGTTTCCGTGTTACCCGAGGGTATTCGGCTGTCACGACGGGTCATGTACAAAGGACAGGAAGGGGTGAAAACAAAATGAAGGCAGTGAGGATATCTGACCACCCAAAAAATGTGTACAAACACAAATATGTGACACGAACATCACCAAAAAAGTGTGCAAATACAACCGTGAAACAAACAGTGTGGATTAAACAAACAGATAAATAGAGAGAGTATCAATGGAGAGAGACATATCGAAGGGCATGAACGTGAAGGACAGCAGAAGAGGAAGATGGGAGTGGATGAACATGGGATAGAGAGCTAAAAGCAAAAGGGTATAACGAAAAGCAGCGGATGGGATGGTGAGAGTACACATGCACCCACCTGGAGGAGAAATCTCAAGTGAGATCTCAGGGAGGGGCAGGGCATCAATACTGTCTGGGGCAACATTCTCTGAGTACACATGACAGACACAGCGGGGTGACACTCGGCACCACCAATGCACAGGGGCAAAACACAGAGTCTGAAGGCGCACATCCTGCCAGGTGACGACAAAAAAGCAGGAGGTTTCTGTGTGACAGGACCAAGAAAGCTGCTTTGACATGTGGGACAGATTGACAGGGGGAGACCTTGTATGGTATCAACATACAAGTTTCACACTGAACCAATACATGTGACAAACACTGCAGCAAGCAGAAATGCTGCAGTAGTATGCTTTACGACAGAGACTTGGGGCATTCAAGGCTACACTATGAAGGTCAACCCAGCTGTCAGCCCACACACAGGCTCTGCAGATCTGCTGGAGGTCCTCAAGGGTTCAAATGGCCCATGTGAGGGAGGGTGTCTCACAGCATAGGTGGGTCTCATTGAGAATTGCAAGAGCAGACAGTTACACCTTTTGCCAGAACTGTAATAATCATGTTTTCCAGTTTATACTAAATGCAGCTACGGTGATGGGCATGTTTTCACAGTCAGACTACCTTCCCTAACACCGCTAACAAAACTGGGAGTCCTGTAGTGCTGTTGACTAAGTCGAACCCTAACCCTAACCCTTCTGTGTTACACTTCCTCAGGTTCCACCACCCCAATCCATCTTCCAAGTGTCCACATCCTGAACGTTGCATCTGTTGTCTCCATCCCCGACATCACACTTACTCTCATTCAAGCACAGATCCAGTTGCACCTACACTCAGGACCCCAGACAACTGTCTGAGCTCTGATATCTGACCTCTGACCATACAGTACAAAGGCAATTTTAAAGAATGGGGAATTTCACTCACCTTCAGGAGGGGCATTGGCGGTTTCTGTGGGAGAGAGAGAGAGATTTCTTCTAACTATGTGCATAACATCAAATCTCTTTGAAGGTATTTCCTTAATCAACAGATCTGCTGAGCAGCAAGAGAATGTAGCTATTAATACGGAACAGAAATTTTAAACTCAGAGAGGAGGTAGTAATTAATGTTCATTTGAACAGCTACGAATCCTATTACTTATTGACATAAACAGTTCGTAATATTTCCCCGGATTCTAGAAGCTCTGTAGAAACTGAAGCTTGAAGGATGTCCAGACTTAACCAAATGTTTTGAAGTAAGCAACTCTGTTCACAGTAGCTTAGATCAAAAGAAAGAAGCGTTTTTTTACACCAAGGTTAGTGGGGATTTACTGTAGTTAACAGTAAGTGGACAGCAGACAGTTCTTATATTCATTTATATCAGCACAATACATAATCTAACCACCATTTAACGAATCATCCAAACCTGCTAGGTGGACTGAGACATCTCGTTTCATTTCTAATATTTATTATGATATTTATATGCTCCGCAATCTTTAGTGATTATAGGACATTTTTGTACCCTATATTTGGTATTCAAGTGCCTATTACATGTATAATTAATTTCATGCATCACATATGAAGTAATATGAGCAGTTGACAACAGTGTTTCTAGTTTAGTAGGCAGCAATATGACTGATCCGGTCTGCCGTAGCTAAACTTGGATGGATAGTTACAGAAAGGATGCCAAACCGTTCCAGAGTAGATTCTAAACCAGAGACCAAAGACCTCCCTTTGCATTCCAACAGTGACATGCTACTCGGTTCGTCCAGACCGGTGCCTTCACTCAGAATAGATGGGGCTCCCTCTGGCCTTCTTCCTGAATGGGTTATTTCCAAAACACACCATTTGCTCAGTATAGAGTAGATAATGGTGATTGACACACAGATGGAGCTGTGCAGGCTTGGCACCATGCAGCTTCCACCACTCAGCCAGAGACAGAAACATCATCATGATGAGACTCTTGGGTGGATAATAACACTCAGCCTTATGTCCCTACATAGACCTTCTGCTCATTGTGCTTCCTTCAGGAACACCAAGTACATTTATGGCCCTCATCAATTTCTGAGAAGGCTACTGAACTGCCATCGTTAAGGACCCAGGAGGAAACTGAATATCACCGGTTCAAGCCTTTGGTAGAGTCATGATTCTCCTGTAGCCTAAGTCAGCTCTTCACCCTGTTGCTCCAAACTCCTCCTAATGGGGTGATGTGTAGCTTAGCAAGTTAAGAATGCCCATGTATAGTATGTTATGAGTTCAAACACCAAAGCCATCAGAATAACCAGCTGTACAAGAATTTCCCCCTGGGATCAATAAAGATTATCTTATCTTCTATGACTATTGGACCTATGAACAGGGCTCTTAACCCCAATTGTGTCATAGATATTGGCTGATCCTGCTCTCTGATTCTCCCTTGTACTGTATATTGCTCTGGACAAATGTTTTGGCTAAAAAAAAAATGTGAAAATGTTTTCTGAGGTTACCCATGTCTAGATGTTCTGCTTCTCCATGGCTAAACCAGAGCATGGCTGGAGGGTCAGAGGGTCTCATCAAGCCCATAGAAAGGCCTTATTTCCCTCGCCAAAGATCATATCTGAGTTGAGTAAGGTATTGTATTCAACCCTCCAAGCACCCCGGGCAGCTGATCACCAGGCAGGTATTCCCAGCTGTCGCCACGGCGCTGGCTGTTGCCACGGCGCTGACTGTCGACAGACGATCTCATCAAGCTCTTTTTGTCTCCCCACTCCATTGGCTTAATATAGATCTTTTTCTTCAAATAAGGACTCTTCTGTCTCTGTCCGTCCACACAGTGAGCTACCATGCAATTACTAGTCAGGGTACCCTAGTCCGCTCTGCTGTAAAGCAATATCCCCAAAAGGCTACATGTCCATGGTTGACAGGTGCTACTGAAATATGCAAAGCAAAAATTATGGCTGTTACAAAGGTGACAAGAATAATAAACTGCAACCATCATAAATATACTCAGGTGAGGACATGTAATCCATACCAAGAAAAAATCAAGGCTGTGGCATGCAATGGGCTGAAAAACACCTCTTCAGCCCCACTGCATGCTTGTGTGTGTATGTCTCTCTGTGTGTATGTAGAGCTCTGCCAGATAGCTGTTCCAGTTCATAGAGGTCTTTGGGGTTTACATGCTGAAGCTCCCTACCACAGGCAGAGGAACAGAGATTAAAAGGGCAGTCATTCTGGACTATTCCGGGGTTCTGTAATCCCTGTCCCAAGGGGAAAACAGACACAGGTCTTCTGTCCGTCAATAAAAAGAATCCCATCATTTAGCAAGCTATTTTATAAAGACTGCAGACTCATGCCAAACTTGTCTATCTTAGTCTGGCACTGTCTTGTCTTGAGAACTTTCAATCCATTAATCTTCTTTTTTCAGTCTTTGACAGGTATCCAGACACCTGTTGAGCACATAGGCTCTAAACAACATTGCATTCCCTGTCAGTGAGCCTGTGTCCAGATGCTTGCAACCACAACAAAGGCAGTCCTCTCGAGACTTAGTACAGACACCATCCACAGGACTCCATTGTTTATGGAAGTACTAGCTGGAGAACTAGTGTCAGAGATCATTTCTTCAGGTGCATAAACAAATTATAGAAGCAGAGTGGCATGAGGAGCAACACGAGCCATAAATCATTTTTTTCAGTCGAGGAGGATTTCTGTCAACATCAGCTGGGGGTTTTCAAACGTTACCTCATTGCCAACAATAACAGAGACTGACCAAATTTCTGAGATACCACACATGCCTTTACTGATCCTCATTGTTTGTGTACATCTGCTAGCTGGCTGTGTGTGGCACAAACTGTGCAAAACTATAAACATGTTTGCCCATAGCTATTTCTGTCCCACAAAGGCCAATCAATCAACAGCCTCTCAGGGCGGTAAAGAGCGACCAAAAAAAGTGGGAGAGGTTATCATCACATGGAAAGGTTAACATTGGTGACTTCAATAACCAAGCAAGTGATACCCAAGACCACATGGGGGACTGTTAAGTCAGGTGTGTGATGGCTTCAGCCAACAGGAGAGAGCAATGAAGTAAAGTTGATGCAGACAATGTGTTTTTTGCTTCTCATCATGGATTCCACATTCATCAAAGGATCACAACCAAAAATCATCCATCATTATTCTGACAGCACTTAAACTGGGTCAACAAATGCACATTTATATATATAGCTTTCTTAGATGTGGTGATCCAATTCTTTGGAGGGAGCAAGGCCTGATTAGTCAATATCACGTGAGGAGTAATACAATACTTTTATCAAAACCATATTCTGAATTCCAGAAAGCTGTCCACAACAGATGCATCCAAGATCTCTCAATCAGTACTCTAATCATCAGAAGCATTTATTTGTGAAACCACTTTTTACTATATAGTCTGGTTTTATATAAATAAATTTGTGGTGTATATCTTTTACTGGGCAAATGTTAATGACATTTCTAAATGTTATGCTTCAAGATTACTCTAATAGACCTATCATCACCACATTAGGTCATGCTAACTGTTGGCTAACCTTTCACCCCAAGTAAAAAAAAAAAACACTGCACAAGTTGCACACACACACTGAGGTGGACATAAGAAGGTACTGAAACTTTCTAAATTCCTTAAAAAAACAGCACAAACAAACAGCTTACGCACAGACAAAAGACCTGGAGAGAAATACCTGTAATATAAATCTATATGTGTTGTTTTTTTTTAAACAACCAGCAATCAATTATCTACTGGCATCCACATTCCACTCTGCAGTCTTCCTCTGGTATGAAGATGAGTAACAGGGTTATCTTACCTTTTTTTGTGGGCTCTGGCATTGTGAATGATGCTGTTACACCAGTGTGACCAGATCACAAGTAGGCTGTGAGCCCCAAGGATGAAAGCTGAAGTTAGGGCCTGGGATGGGACCCTTTGAACGAGTGTGACCAAAGATCAGGTGGAAGATGAACAGGAGAGAAATGGACCTACTGTCCACAAGAGTGGCAGTTTAATGACAAATTAGGGGGTCTTTATATGGAGAGGTTTTGGCCCCTCCTCTTGGTGCTAGACAATGAAGCTACTCTCTCTCCAGCTGAAGCATCGCACCCCTCTAGCCTTCGTTTGGACCAGCCCACATCCATAAAAACCTTCTTCCAGAATAAACCAATAGATTAAATATGGAGGGATACATATGGCCCTTCAGGCCAGGTTGGGCCAACAAGACCTTCCCCAGCAACACCCATAAGAACCTTTGATGGTGAACAAGGGCAACTAGGTTCGATTACATACCCCACGTCATTAGTAATGCTGGATTAGTAATGCCATAGCAGCGAGAGTGCGGTGTCCAGGGTGGGTGGGGGGAGGGTGATCCAGGGAAGTGTGGTAAATATCACAGGGAAGCTTATATTCCTCAATATTTGCTTCTGGCAGCTTTTACTCACCTGACTCTAACAGTGTGTGTCACATACTGTCTAGGTGATGTAATCTTCTATACAAAAGCAGGTACTCACATCCACATGACTTGCTTCTTTAGTGAGTCTGAAGAACCCATTTTATCATTGGCCTCATTCAACACATGGAAAAACTTACTTTGTTTTCAGCAAGTTCCACAGAAGTAGCAGGAATAAGGAAGAAACGGCCGGACAAAGATGTACTGATGGCAGAAAAATATAACCACACTGATCATCACCGCTTCTATAAAAGCCAGTGAAGAAAGCAGAGTGTGAAGGTAGGCTACGGTAAGAGACTAAGAAGGAGAGTGGATTTTATATTTGACAGAACAACAGACATTGGCTATCGCTTTGCTTTTTTCCACCACCATAAATCAATAGACTGTTTAAATCATGTCAGTAGACTCACTGCCCCTTAAAGCTCAGAATGCACTGATATGTAGGAAGCAGTCCTTGATGATTGTCAACCACTTGGGGGCAGCACTCAGAGTGAAGTGAGGCTTGTGGGCGGTGTTTATGCATGATGCCTGATGCAGTTCCGAATAAACCGGAGCTACTGGGTGAGTCTGCAGAGTTCCTGCCAAGAGAAAGATCTGCTTAATCCAGGAAGGATTCCATCCATGAGCACCAGCCTGAAAGAGCCAAAGCAATAAATACTAAAGAGATGCCTGGGAGCTAGATATATTGCCTATACTTAGAAAGCCATCATAAACCTTGACATTTGACATATCTGACATGGAAGGAGGGGCTGACAGTGAATTTTGAGATCGGTATCATTGCTTTAGTTCCTAATTAACCTTTTAGCACTTGAGTGAGCAGTAAATCAATCCCAAGACTCAGTCAAGAAGACTAGGACAACAAGGCTAAAAGCCGTCTGATTGAAAAAAAGAAGGTTGATTAATTCTGATGTTTCCTCTTACAGCATGTTATTAAGAGGCTAAATAGGCCGTCTATGGAAGCAGCAATGTGTAAAAGACCTGTGATTACAGTAAGGTAATTCTTTGTATCTCTCGTCTGCTTGCTGCCAGCATGCAAAAAGGTGGGGGATGATAACTGCCTTCTTGACAATTTGCTTGACAGTCAGGACAGAGGCCCCAAGCAAACATTCACACAACAATCATTACGGATTTACCCCTCTACCTCAAATAAGAGCTGAATGCCACATGTCAGGGCACCTCATATATCACACGACAGCGTTTCCCAAACCAGTCCTCGGAGACCTGCAGACAGTCCACATTTTAGCTCCCTCCAAGCTACCTGCCAGACAGTCCACATTTTTGCTCTCTCCCAGCAAAAAAGTGGACTGTATGGCAGGGAGTTGTTATACAGCAAAAACATGGACCTTCTGTGGGTCCCCAAGGACCGGATTGGCAAACACTGTCTTACGAGACTGATATGAGGACAGTGACAATTAGAATAAAAACTAATTACTTGTAGAGTGTGATTAAGGATTGTACAATTGCATGTGACTGGTAAATTGACTAATTCAATTTTCCAGTTTATTGTAATCTTCATTAATTAGTGTTCTTGACACTGGAACGTAACACCACAAAAACTGGTGATATTTATTCAACAAACTGATGGATTTTTAAAAACTGAACTCAAATATGCAATCAATGCAGAATTAGCACTTTCGGTTCTGCTGTGATGTTGATGCAAAATTCTGTATTGATAAATAAAATAATGCAATAAAGCCGGTAATTCTTTCAATGCAATCTCTGCATTGCTCTTAGGTGTGGAGGGCTTCGAATCAAAAGAAAATTCGCAAAGAAGAGCACAGTTAAGGAGAGGTTCTTAAAATCTGGCTTATGTAACAGGTTTCAAAGCCAGGTTTGAAGAATGTGGCCTTTCTTGGTAGCAGACACAGAGATCTGTGTTAGACCATATATATCTCAGGGTGGGCTCCGGTTAGATGACGGGGGCTTAGGGTATTATCATGTGGGCCTGATACAAAGCACCCACAAAACCATTTGGAAGTGCTCTGGCTGGACGATGAGTCACATCACAGATTGGTTTTAGCTGTTACATCATGGGGTGGTCAGTATTTTCCCAAGGTCTGCAGCGCCCCCTGCTGATTGACCCCATTCTGTGCTCTACACAGGTGCGTTCCTGTTTTGAAAGTGCATCGTTAGATCAAAGTCAATAAAACTCTAAAGTTTCATTCTGGAATTATAGGAAGAAGAACCCCAAGACATTTATTAATGTTTTTATCTCGTCAGCCTGGGCACTGCACCAAACTCAGCTTACCTGTTAACATGGACAGCAGAAATCCACTCAACAGAACCTGTTGAACGGACAATCCTTTATTTTCACCCAAACATTATTATGGAATCATGCTGACCTCTTTTCTCAGAAACATTGTGCCACTTTCAGAAGCTATTGCACAAACTCAGAAATTTTGCCTAGACTGGAACTTCAACAAGTGATATGTTTACTCATCTATAGACAAATATTAAGAACCACAATTGCTTGTGCAAGCTTCCGCCACCCTCAGTGACAATAAGGGCTATATTTTAGCTACCCCTTCTTCCTGATCTCCCATGGGAATGCAGACCATTTTGACCCAACATGGAAGGCACGGACAAAGAAACCATAAATAGATTCTTCGCCCCCCCCTCTTAAATAAGGAGATGGAAAATGACTCTGTGCCATGATCAGAATTTTGGCCCCTGAAAAAGAATCCGTTCCAGAGAAATTGTTTTCCTGGTCACATGATCCAGGTCCCACTTGTATCAGCTGTGTGTGAATTTATCTTGAAGATGTGAAATATCTTCATGTGGTAGTCTTCCCCTCTCTCTTCCCCCCCAACGTGTGGGCTTTTCTCTATAAATAAAACATGTAACAAACTGCACATAGTTGGTACAGACTA
The DNA here is from genome assembly GCA_011763525.2 of Mormyrus iriodes. Lineage (NCBI taxonomy): Eukaryota > Metazoa > Chordata > Actinopteri > Osteoglossiformes > Mormyridae > Mormyrus > Mormyrus iriodes. The sequence goes on from JAAGVU020000001.1 coordinate 10,712,817, forward strand.
GCTCCCCTTTTTACTTGTCAGGGGATGAACCTGCTGGGATGAGATCAATCGACAGGATTGGACCTGCGTGCCTGACCCTGGACACTGTCAGTGACACCCAGATGCCCAATGCACTCCAACAACGCACCAGGTTCTCAAAAATATAAACCTCTAATAATCTGGGTCATTCCACATCATGTGGATCTCTGTTGTCCGAGAAACACGGTGACCACATCAGCTGTGCAAGGGCATGCCATCCACAGTCCAACAGCATAATGCATTTCATATGAGGAGATTCCATCCACATATGTCTTGGAACAACAAGGCAGCAGTACAGGTCTCCTCCACGCGCTTGGACTGATAGGGGCTGTTAATCTAAGGGCAGAACTCAGCTGAGAAATTTCAACCATCAGATTTACTACAAAGATGAAGGTAACCAGGCAGGAGTCTTACTAAGCATAAGTAGGTTATTCAAAAATACCATATCAATAAACAGAAATGAAAAAACGTAACAAATGGCAAAATCTCACCCCAACAGTCTTTTGCCATCACAAATATAAAACCAAGATGTTGTTTCCTAATTCATAATCTAATATTATTAGATAAAACTTTTCATATAGTTAATGAGAAATAAACTAAACCTGCTTAAAAAGTAACTAGAAGAGCCTATGGCTTTATGGCTGTACCTTTCTGTCTGTTAAACTGAAATCTATTTTTTGTTTTTTTATCTTAGTTTTTTTTCATCTTTTTTTTAACTTTTTGGTTGGTTAGCAATTTATTTACTTATAATTGTAAATAACTTTAGATTTTTTGAGAGACTTTATACGTCAAATTTACAGTATTAAAACAGCATTATAAGACCGCAGCCGGTTCAGCCCGCACTGCGGCTTCTCGTAGCGACGCTGTCTGCTAACTTCTGGCCTTACTGTACGCTTTAATATGGAAGCCCGTTTCCGCCATCTGGAGGAGAAAAAAAACACATGTATCTCAGAATTCTGACTTACTAAGTGGAAATTTTGACTTTTCCCCTAACAATTATTACTGTATTTCTCGTGATTCTGAGTTCGTTTCTATCCTATTCTCCGCTTTAATGGAGCCATGCGTTGCGCGTAAAGTAGCAGACAGAAGCGCAATCTGCAGTGCTGTCTGCTCTGTCCAGGCATTTTAATATTCCCAGTTGTGTGTGAATGATAGCCTACATCAAAACTTGCAATGATAATTATCCCGTAAACGTTAACCAGGTTTGAAATGAAAAGGTGCAATAAAACTTATATTTCACCTAATTAGGTGTGGTACAGGCATATCTAACGTTAATGCTTCGTGCGTTAGACCTACGAGACCCTGTAGCAGCCAGTAATGCAATAGCTATCGTTACTGCAAAAACTGCCAGTGACGTAATTTTTGCACTTCTTTTTACAATTCCTATTATAATAAAAGCCGATAGTTACAACTTGCAAATACTCTAACATTTCTAAATCAAAAACGTATCACATTATTATATTATCGACCTTTATTACATAAAAAGGAAAAATGATTACGTCATCGGCAGTTATTAAATTGACGGTAGCTATTATATTACTGGCTATATAATGACCGTAACAATCGTGGCATCGCACAAAATATCAAAGAAGTGAGAAGTCATAAAAAGTCAGAATTTCGACTTAGTAAGTCAGACTTAACGGGGCCTATGACTTCATTGCTGTACCTTTCTGTTTGTTAGCCACAAATATATGTTTCCATCACTATTATCTCAGCTTTTTTTTTTACTTTTTGGTTGCATGGCAAGCTATTTATACTTGCAATTAAAGTTTGATTTTTTTTAGAGACTTCATGTATCAAATTTACAATTATGAAAACGTAGGGATGACTGTGGGAAAAATATTTTGAGAAGTATACGAATCATTCTGTTAATAACAGCAGCATTATAAAACCGTGGTTCGTTTTAAGTCACTAAAAACTAAAGTACAAAACATCGAGATAGCATAACCAACGTCACTTCCCATCTACACTAACTTTCCCAGCTTGACATTACATGTCTTATATAGCTTTAAATAAAAAACACGAATTCAGTGCGAGGGCTACTCTTTTTCATGGGCGGCCGCAAACTGCCTCGACCTCAGCACTGCAGCCTGGGTTGTGGGTTTGAATCCAGCCTCTGCTGTAAATGTGTGAATTTCCCTTGTTTTTCCTGTACCGTGCGGCCTCTTGCGAGACAGCAGTACAGCCACCCTACCGCCCTGCGTGCACTAAGCTAAGCCTTAAATTAAGCGGCGTTTTACTGACCTCTAATGGCCAAAGAAAATAATCCTCTGCATAGACTGTTTAATGACACCTGCACAGCATACGCATTTGTAAACGCACTAATTCTGGGATAATTCTCACTCACGTACTGCTTGTAATCTGCCATTACACGCTATCATCATTAGTGTCATTGCTGTCCTAGATATGTCTCGCCGGAATGCCATTCGCACATCTGTTGTAACAAAACACAATGGCACTTTAAATCTTATATCGAGTACATGTTATTTGTAGTGTTTTTTTTATTTGAAGTATATGGTTGCTTATTTGTTATTGACCTGTTTGTTAGATTTAAGATATTATATTTTTAGTTTTTAGTTATCTGTATTTATTTAAACTAACACGGCCGTAGGAGTAATTCAGGATTACATTTCACTGCATGTTGTTCGTGTATTACCTGCGCATGCGACAGATAAACTTCTTGAATTGAATTGAAGTGAACTGAACTGAATTTACGATATGTGAAATCCGATTAATGGATGCCACCATGCATATATAGGACAACATCCTCAAAATTAAGCAACAAAAAAAATTTACTCCTCAAAACCAACCCGGTGATACCAGATTAAATTTCAGATGAACAGTTAGCCGACACACATTTAGTGTAAATCACTTTATTTTTCTCCAAAAATACATTCTATTCATAGATTGAAAACATACAGGACAGGTCGTCAAAAGACAAATGGGGCCAAACAAACACAAAAAAAATCTCTCCACATTTATGTAGCAACAACACGTTTCCTGGGTTTTCTAAACTGGCATGTGAGAAGCTTATATTGCCTTGGGGGCAAATGACAAGAGCATAATGATAACTGACTAATAAAAAATTACAATAAAAAAAGCTAGCGATTATCAAAATGCCACATGTCCCTAAGACACAAACCAAACAGCTTTTATACTTGCAAAATAATCGTAGACACAAAATTGACAACAATCTGTATTTACAAAGCTTTGTTAGGATTTCGCCACTGCAGTTAATATCCGGGAAGGTGACAGCATTACAGAGAGCCACTGCAAAACACTTTACATCAAAACACATCATTTATGAAGGACAGAAAAAAATGAAATTACACCATGATAAAAAAAAGAGAGGTTTAGAGCGGAGTGGAGCATAGATAAACATGAGCGTAGGTCTGGAGTGATCAGAGAGACAGGGAAGGTGCACAAATAAGCTCGGACCATGGCTTCAGATACAGTTCACCATTTTAGACATTTTTCTCAGGGCAATTTGCATGGTTAGTATTGTTCTTACTAGGCGTTCAGCATTTACGTGTTTTAACTGCATTAGCCCAGCCTAAGTGGGAGATCATAGTCATTGTCACAGGGGTAGTGTCCATACCAGCCGTGCCAGTCCGGTGGCACAGTGTCATAGTAGACCTGCTCAGTGGGGGCGCACTGGTGGTGAGATGCGTCTCGTGGGGGATGGACAGGGGCGTGGTTTGGGTTGGGGCCAGGGCCATGGCACTGCGTTTGGCCGGAGCTCAACCGCTGCAGGATCATGGGGTTGAACCGGTAGGTGAGCTTGCGGCGGATCTTAACGATCTCACCGGTGCGGCTGTAGTTGCGTAGAGCACGCGCCATCTTCTGGTAGGTCATGGTCTTGCGGTTGCCCTTGCGCTTGCCCCAGCTCTCCGCCAGCCTCTCCTTGTTCTTTGACACAAAGTGGAAGGTGCCGTTGCTCCGGTCGGCCCACTGGATGGAGTCAGCCATGTTGGCGTCATGCAGGGCCTCGTGCAGGTACTCATAGAGCCGCAGCTTCTTCCGACCTGTCGGGGTCACAGATCCCAAAACCTCCTGGTTCAGCTATATCAAAAAAAAAAAAACAAAATCCCAACCTACCCAGAATTTGTCATATCAACCCACCTTTCCCATTCCGCTGTGAGGGAAACACTGAGTATATCTGAGGGGCTTCACAGGCCGTGGAGGAAGGAATGGAGCTCTCAGGAACCCAGGGCTGGGGATAGGAGAGAGAATGGCCATGTGACACACATTAACAGTTCACAAAGATGCTGACCCAAATATAAATATAAAAACAACACAATTATATAAACGAGTGCAGAGGTAAAACATGCAGCTATATGCTGTGTCTGCCACACAGAGGCTGTGGAGCTCGCTCTTTGTGCAGGAAACTGTATTACAAGTGTGAACACTCACAAATGACTCGGTCCAGTCATACACAGGCCCCGGTGCAATGGGGGCGGGATTCAGGGAGTAGCAGGGACCACTGAGCTGTCTGGCTGAACCCGGAGGTCCCAGGGACTCAAAGCATTTGTACCCTGAAAGGAGGGAAAGAAAATACATGTCAGTTAATCTGCACCTGTGCTAGCAAACTTCACACACTATCAAATGAGAAGAAAAGGATGAATTCTATCTAAACAAAAAAAGGCTTTAGAATTATGACTGAAGTGGAGGGTATTTATAAGATTAGGGTCAGGTTAAAGGGAAAGTGAGAATTTACAAGACGCAATAGGTTCACAAAAAAAAAACAACAGTACACGCTGTGCTTGCCAATACAGGGCAAAGTTGTGCCTGTCCCTCTGCGCCTGACTGTGCTTGGCTGTGTCTGTCACAGGACAGGGCAGGGGCCCAGGCAAACCTGTACCTGGCTCATACTGCAGCTCGCTGGAGTGCCGCTGGATCACATCTATGGCATCCTGGAACTCTTGGTTAAAGTGGTCCTGGTCCAAATCATTCTGAAAGGAACCGGCAGGTAAAATATATAATCGATCAATAATTATATCAGAAGACTAACTCAGCACAGAGTGGCTTCCAAAAAGCCAAGAGCTGATACTCTAACATAACGTATCAGGTCAAACCTTAATTAGTAATTCTGTCTAATATATACATGTATAAATATTTATGTTTAAAGCCCCAATAATGCCTCAATGATTCAACAGTCTGATAGACTATTTAAATTAGTGCTATGGCTGTTTACCGATACAGAGCAGTAACTCACCATTGTTGGCGCCTGACGATAAACTGATGCTGGGCCAGTGAGGATGCTGGCTTATATATATATGATTGCCTCCGTCCCCCCCAAATGAATGGTGTATCAGATAAAGACATGGGTTGTTTTAAATATGTCAACGTCAGCTCCTCACGGCACGATCAGAGCTCTTTTTGTAACTTCTCTTTTTGTAAATGAATATCAGTTATTCCTCCCACCGTCGGCCTGTTCACATGGCCATCATTCCGGCCGGGCTGCCCGTCCGCTGAAACCAAACACCGCCTCGTCACCTGTGCGTATGCACGGTCCAGTGTCTTCTGGGATATTCTGCCATGAGCTGCCATTTGGGTCACAGAACAGCAGTGAAGCGGTCGCTCTGATCCTGTACACAACTAATATGGAAACTTACAGCAAACTACCTTTTGGATAGATAACTGTAAAAAAAATCTATAGCAAAATTGGGAAAGTTTAACAGTAATGGTCTCGTCCATCCATCCATCCATCCATCCAACCTCAAACTGCTTATCCTTGTCAGGTTTTACCCATTTTTGTTACAGATGTGATTATAACACAGCTCACACACCCCTCATATGGTGCATTAAGTGTAACATGAAAAAAGTTCTTTTTCAATCCTTTATACTCCATCTATAAATTACGTATACCATTTCTTCATTACGAAGGGTGCCACACTAAATCAAAACTGACTGTCACTATTTATTAGATGTTTTGAACATGCAGATCATACTACATATACATCACATTTGTTGTCACGCAATTTAAAATGTATAACAGGATTGTTATATGAATCTGCAGACTATGGGGAGTGTCAATTTAATAGGAGTTCAAAACCGTCTGCGTGTAGACAGATGTTTGGATTTCGATACTTCTGCATCCATACTTCATCAGTCCAGCTCAGAGCTGTTTATCAAGAGTCATGTATGGACTATCGCGTGACTTATCTGCTTTGCTTTCCACATATTCCCACTGTCGTTCAGCCCAATAGGGCGCAGGTCCAGTTACCAAAGCTGCTCAAAACTGCAGCCAGCCATGGCATTATGCGTCAGTTCCGAACAGTACTGTGGAACAGCACGAGCAGGCGTGAGATGT
>JAAGVU020000001.1:10719415-10734327 GCA_011763525.2 Mormyrus iriodes
CAAAACTGCAGCCAGCCATGGCATTATGCGTCAGTTCCGAACAGTACTGTGGAACAGCACGAGCAGGCGTGAGATGTTTTGGGAATATGTTTGCAATGTGCATAGAATAATTGCACATTTTTTTAATTTACACAGTATTGTGCTAAAATCTTAGGCAGTAAAAAGAAACATTCAAAGCTATTTATCTGGGTAGTAAGTGCACATTCGCTCAAGATGAAAAACACAATTTAACATTAGAACAATAGAATTAAGAGTAAAACAAAAGCACTAAAAATTCCTTCTCTTTTCCAAAAAGTTACTATCTAGTTGGACGGCTAGATGAACACTGCTTCAGTTCCCAAACCTCTCCTCAGGGGCAACCCAGCCATTCCGTGCATTTATTAAATTTCACCACCAGCTCACTTAATTAATTTATTTAATTAGTTTAAAACGTCCGTGAGGTATTGATTAGCTATATTTGGTGTGCTAGTGGTTGCGTCAAAAAATGCATGCCTGTATTGGATGGTTGCTGAAAATAATGGCATGATTTTAGAAGAGGTTTGGAAATGGCTTAACTGACACACTTTGACAGGCATAACATCACAATTTTACATGAACATGAAGGTAATTTAAACAGCATTTCTTTGGCTGCCTAGGACTTTTGCCCAGTACTGTACTTTCTACATATCTTTGCAAGACATGGTGAATTGGAGTTCCAAATTGCCCATATAAATAGTGTTTGTACCCTGCGATGGGTTGGCGCCTCATCCTGGGTTATTCCCTGCCTTGCGCCCGTAGCGTCCAGGGTAGGTTCTGGACCCCTGTGACCCTGCCTAGGGCATGTGGGTAGAGTAGATGAATGGATAGATATTTTTGCATCAGATCATTTAAGAGCCCTATATATACCTTTTTTCTCTTCACTTCCTGTGACACATGGACCATCCTGCTCCAGGAATGACCAACCAGCAGAAAGTTAACATGCCCCAAAGACACTTAGGAGGTGATGCTCATCTCTCCCCCACACAGAATGTTGAGATAGCCAGAAGAGGCCTCTCTCTCAAGCTTCTCAAAGACCATTATAATGAAATAAAGTCAGTCTGTCAGTCAGTCTTATCCTACAGACATGTTCTCGTGTGGCTCCTTGATGGCGAAATGAGCTTCTGAACCACATCTGGTCATCAAACTCCCTCTCCACCTTAAGATTCAAGACCGATCTGTTCCATAAATTCCTCTCTAATTCCAACTTCCCTGAATATCATGTTGCACGTCTGGTTGTTGAACAGTTGTATTAGGTTCTTGCTTAGATAAGTAGTTGTTGTGTCTCTCTTGGTCCAATCCTGCTTACATCGGTACCTAAGCATTCATCGGAGGCTCTGCCAAGCTGCACTTATGCCTAGTTGACTCCTTGATAGCATGTCTGTTTGTAATGTGGTATTTTCCTCACTTGTATGTCGCTTTAGCCAAAAGCGTCTACTAAATATACTAAAAGTGAACGTAGAGTTGGACAAGAATTCCAGGGTAACCACAAAATTCATCTTTTCCTTGAATATTTTGCAACTGAAGTGCACAATAACAGGGATTGTTTCCGCTGAAATAAAAACAATATTTAAGCTTTTAAAATTGCATACTCAGTAATTAAAGGGTTGAGATAGCATTCTTTTAGGGTATACAAAAAGCCCACATGCATTAGGGAAAGTTCTGTTCCTTCATTGTGTGCCTGGCCAACAAAGTCTTTCGCTGCTCCCCAAACAGACAGCAACTTTTTGAGAAAAGCCCTCATAACATGCTGGTAATAAAATTTTTAAATATAAACTGACAGGCTCCATCACTTCCCCTTTCAGAGTGAGAGAGGTAGAGATTTGCCACCTGGCCGGCAAGATGGAGAGATTAAGGACTACGGTGCCCCAAGGCTGGATAAGCAGAGATTACCATGACCATGCAGGAGAAGTTGATGCAACAGTAGACATGCTACTAGCATTTAACTCCTGCGTGGAAGGGCTTACAGACTATAAGCAAGTATGAGTGTTTACCTTGAACCTGCTTTTGACACTCAAATCAAACCGCCTTTTACCCCGATGTTAATCATACCCATAAGTCTTGCCCAAATGACTTGTTAAATTTGCAGCACAAAACTCTCGCTGTAATAAAAAAAGGAGAATGTAGGGATGCATGGAGACAAGCGGACATCATAAACGTATCACACTCAACAGTGTGTGGCTCTTGGCTGATTAGCACCATGATTCAGGCTAAGAGAAAACAAATCTGTACCCTGGGACATATGGACTGCACCATCACAAAATAACGATTCAGCAGGTGGACAGTTCACAAATGTGAATTTGCCCAATATGAGTACATTCTATCCATTATCTAACAGTTTGCTTCTTTACAATCCAGTTTTATGTTTATAGTCACAGTACACTTTCTGCAATTTAACACTGTTAGCATGCTTTAAACACATTTATATACATTACTGCAGCCTACATTTCAGTGTTACTGATGCAGTAATGAGTAGCAGGTATGATATGGAGGATGTAAGGGGCACAGCACAGTGTCCAATACATGCGCTACACAAGTAAAGGACGGTCATGTGACCAAGACAAAGTTATATGTTTACAATTTCCAGTAAACCAGGTGGGAGTGGATTTTATCTCATGGAACAAAAGCTCTTTCCTTCCTCTTCTCTGCAGCCCTTTTCAAAAGGACAACTAGTATCAACAGCAATACAGGAAGAGCCCCACAAGCCACAAAGTACCTGCCCCCCCCCCACTTCTTTGTTCCCCCCAGTGTTGAGTGAAAATAAAGAAGTGCCCAGAGCTAAAGAATCTCACTAACAATGACATGCATGATATTAGTGCCACCCAGAGCCAAGGCAGCACATTAACGAATTTCATGAAGACAGCCAACGTTGAGGTCAATGCGAATGGCTGCACCAGCCACCGGTGTCCTGGCGTGTCGGTCGCTGGTCAGGCACCCGGGCAGCACAATGCACCCCCGGAATCACCCTCCACTCCCTGCCGCAGGTGGAGAGTCATTTCCTCAAACGCTAATTATCTCTTGATCAACACACATCACTTCCACACTTCCACTTGCACTGGCCCACAGGTGTGAAATGGTGGGGTATTTAGAATGACCATAAGCGCTCCTTATATACGTAACCATTTCACCTATTATTTTTCAATTTTCGTACGACTTCTACTATATATACAGTACCGTGCAACCCACAAAGGCAACCAAATAAAATGCTTAAATCAGTTTATCTGGAAAGTAAGCGTATATCAGCTCAGATAATAAAACACGATTTAACATTTGAATATATGCAAATTAACAGTAACACAATAAAAAATAAATAAAAATTTCTTCTGCTCTCCAAATAGTTACCGATACCTTATTGGGTGGCTAGAAGAACACTGCTTCAGTTCCCAAACCTCTCCTCGGGGCACTTCAGCCATTCCATGTATTCGTTAAATTTCACCATCAACTCAAGTAAATAAATTACAAATTGTAATTTATAATTTGTTAAATGACTCAGTGAGGTATTGATTTCTCAAACAAGGTGTGCTAGTAGGCAAGTCAACAAATACATGGGCATATTTGAGGTTTACTCCAAATACTAGGATACCTTGGGGAAAGGTTCTGAAATGGCTACGGTAGCCTTTGACAAACATAATATAATAGTTTAACACTAATATAAAAGTCAATTAAATATTATTTTCTTTGACTGCCTAAGACTTGTGCAGTTCTATATTTGTGTACATGTGCAAATGCACATGTACACAAATTATTATTATTATTAAATGCGTGTACTTTTTATCTCATCTTGTAAATTACAGCAGTATGTGAAAAATCTGTAGCTACGTCAAATATTAAATAAAACTGAACATCACTGATTTTTTAAATGATACTACTGAGATTTCTACAGAAGTCTCTCTTGCCACATGAAAATCATCACAGTTTAGTGAAATGTCCTTTGCAAATGAACAAAGAGAGGGAAGGTGGGTGCCACGGTAATTCAGAACACAGATCTGTAACCTGACAGTTAATGGTTCAAGATGACCCGTTTTAGCTGGACTCTCTTTCAACAAACTTTGAGGAAAGTGCTTAACCTGAAGTGCATTCTTCATCATCATCTACTTATACTGATAAAACTAAGTCACTCTATATAAAAGCATTAGATGGACAAAACGACAGTAATAGCAACATTAAAAGACACAATGATTCAAGCAGCAGTTACTATAATCGATGGCAGGCCTGCTGCATTCAAGTCACTCTACCACGGGACTCAGATTTTAGTCGTTGAAGCAAAATGACTATCCTTTGGCTCACTGTGCTCATAAAGTCGTAAACATAACCTGACACTTCACTTTTTCTTTTGTAAACGAAAGAATTGCCCTATCATAAAATTAAAATAATAATAATAATATCCGCTAACTTTCTGCTAAACATAATAACTTATATTTGACCTGAAATGTCTTTAAGCTTGCCGGCCAGAAAAAACACTACAGGAATAACAATAGTACTACTACTTACAATAGTAATGATAATAATTATAAACCATTAACTGTGTCTTATATACTTCACTGGCACCTCTATTCAAAGTGAAGCACGATTTTTGCCAATTATATCTATATGCATATTTGAGGCATACATTTCAGTTAAGTATCTAAATGGCAGCATACAGCAGGGCCCGCCATGAGACATGGACCAGCCGGTGTCTAACTGCCCTCCTTGATCATAATCAACATTTTCCTCCGATAACCTGTGCGGAGATTTGAACCTGGGTCACTTGGTTCCTGAATGAATTGATAATCATTGACTGTAAATCACCATGCATTGTTAATTTAATGAAAAATTCACATACAATTTTTGGAGTTGAATTTTGGTTATTTAATTAGTTTTTCTTGATCAGAAAACGAAATGAGACATTTCTTACCAGCAGTACCCATCCCTTGGTAGTAGGTAACTGTCCACTACATGGCTCACCAGCCAGGAGGGTCCCCGTTTTTGAGTAAAGCTCCAGCTATACAGCGAAATGTACTCGTAAATACGCTGGGGAGTGAATTCAGAAAAATAGCTATTTTGCTCTATTAACCAGAATGAACTAGCGAATGGTGGGAAGTTACTGGGTAATGTGGGGTACTTCATGCTTCCTTAAGGAACAGAGTTTGAGTTACTGTAGCTGATAACAAATTATGTTATAGTAGTTTGTTTATCAGAGGACACGGCTGACACTGAATATCAGAAAGGAATTAAATTATCAATACTGAGTTAAAGCAGGGCTTCTAGTGTTTGCGGGGAACAGTGTGGGGGTCTTTACTGCCGAAAGTACGGTAACTTAACATTACGGCTGCAGCTCTCATCTCGTACAGCGCGGATGCATCACACCTCAGAAAACAGTTGCGATTCTTTTAGTAATACGGTAACAGCCTCGTGACACCTGTAACGTCATCCCTTTCGTCGTACGCGGAAGTTAAATACCAAAGAGAAGCACATTCTTTTCGATTCAACTTTTGTTTTTAAAGCTTCCCTTCAAGGTTTAATTAATTAAAAAATATATAATTAATTTTTATATTTATTATAAAATCCATAAACCTATCAGATTGCGCTTAATACGCTTGAATGCATTTGTCGACAGTTTATACTGGAAACTAAAAAACTAGATTTACCTTGAATTCGGGAACACGTCACTCTGTTTCTGAGTGGAGTACGCTGTCGGGTTGAAGAAGCAGTTCGGCTCGGGAAAATATGGGTAGGATTTTGACATTGGTAAATACTGCTGAAAAGCACATAGCGGACTTTTAAGAATGCAGTCTTTTATCATTTCTTTTTGTTGATGTGTTTTATTTCCCCATCAATTCGGCGATCCGGTTTTAACAGGAAATAGACCACCCTGCCAGCAGCCATAGCGCTAGCTAAACATTGGCGTTATTTTGAAGCAGTATAGTACTGTCGATCTGCCTTGTTCAGAGCTTAACTGACATGTCCCGCGAAAGCGTCGGTGCCTCGCCGCAGGCGCTGCCGCTGCACGGTCTCGCTTCCAGGCCGGCTTGGTGTGGTGCGTTGGCGTACGACCATTACTTTCCTCGTCATAATATAGTTTGTTTAGCTACTACAGTCAAACGATGAGGATCGCATCGCTTCCCCATTAAGTTTATTTATTAATTAAAGGTATAGGAAAAGGTGCGACGGTTAGTTTCCTTAAGACCGCTGGACCATAACTCTCATGGTCCTTCTCCACAGGCGGGTTCTTTTCCAGTCTCTTCTCTGGCCTCTTTGGCTCCAGAGAAATGAGGATCTTGATCCTGGGACTGGACGGCGCCGGGAAGACCACCATTCTTTACAGGCTTCAGGTCGGAGAAGTCGTCACCACCATTCCTAGTACGTGTATTTATTGAAACTTGACGTCCTTAAGAAGCTAAGCTACCTCCAGTTCTTTAACTTATACATGCTGTATATCATTTCAGAATTTTACCAGAAAAATCCCTCTAAAGCAATGAAATACAAATGTTTCTGCCAGCAGTGTGATCCTATAAAACATGGCAATACGGAGTCGTAGTGTTGTGCAATTCGCATTTAACCCAGTCGGACCCATCTGTTTCCAGCTATTGGTTTCAACGTGGAGACCGTGACGTATAAGAATCTGAAATTTCAGGTGTGGGACCTCGGGGGTCAGACCAGTATCAGGTACGGATGAGAGTCCACTGTGCCACATGGCCTCCCAGTGTTGCAAGTCACATGGGATGTTGTAGTGTCATGAAGTATGTAGACGGAGGTTTTTACAATATGTTTCATTCTTAATGTCACCTTGTCTCCCAAGGCCATATTGGCGGTGCTATTACTCCAACACGGATGCAGTGATCTACGTGGTGGACAGCAGTGACCGGGATAGGATGGGAATTTCCAAGTCGGAGTTGGTGGCCATGTTGGAGGTAAGAAAATGCGACACTGGGTAACAGGATGTTGGCTGGATCAGGGTCTTGATTCCCCGTTCTGAAGGCAGTGTTGATGACCTATTGTTTGGCCTCTGCCCTGTGCAGGAAGAGGAACTGAAGAAGGCAATCCTGGTAGTGTTTGCCAACAAGCAAGACATGGAACAGGCGATGACGCCTACAGAGGTGGCAAACTCTCTAGGGCTCCCAGCGCTCAAGGACAGGAAGTGGCAAATCTTCAAAACATCGGCAACCAAGGGTACAGGACTGGATGAGGCCATGGAGTGGTGAGTGAAGGCCAACATGGAACAGCCATCTTAAATATAACACTGCAGACTATATAATTTATAACCTTGTTAGGTGTATTGTTAAAGTTATACGACTTTTCTCCCCCCCTCCCCCAGGCTCGTGGAATCACTGAAGAGCAGGCAGTGATGTCAACAGTGACCTTCAGTTACTCACCCCCCCCTGCCCCCACACCCTGTGTAAATACTCCTGTTAGACCCAGGACTCTATTCCAACCCAGGGAAGAAACTGCAGTTGCTGTTGCAGAGGAAGGACAGAGTAGCAAGCCATAGCGGTGTTGGGAGGCGCACACAGTCCCCAGGTTAAACAGCTGTCCTGGCACTCTGTGTGATAGTCTTTTGTATGGGTACCAATTCCTTTTTAATTTCCATGTGCAAGATTTACTGAGTTGTGTGGTCAGATTTTATCATTCTTGCACTGAGGTCTTCGGACTGCAGTTTGGGTATGTTTTCCCACACCTTTTCCGCATATTTATTTATGGGCTGAAATATGGACTCTTATATGATTTATATGAATTCACACTGAATAAATCAAAGGGTCATTCAGTTTCAAAACACAGCCTGTTTTATTGTTTGGTATTCATTCCTGGAAGGTATGTGTTGTGCCCACCAGGACAAGTCCAAGCTTCGCGTTTGTGCAGTTAGTCTTACACTACACCTTCACAACTCATTTTGACAATTGTACAGTGCAATCACCTTTAATAAAAAAAAAATACAATAGCAATTGCAACTTTACATCTCATTTCTCAAACTTCTGATCGTGAGTATTGGTCCACATGATTGTTTAATTCACAGGAACTGTCAAGGCATTAGGATTCTCACTGCATTATGGCCAAGTCCCTCAATGTATGACTGCGACTCTTCTTTGCCTTGTATCCTGGCCGCAGAAACTCAATCTTTCTCTTTTTGGCCACGATCTTACTCTGGTGCTTCTTCAGCTTCCTCTTGGCTGCGACATCTGGGTTGGCAACAGCCTATCAGAGCAAGAGAAGCGATTATGAATTGAGCTTGTTCACGGCTCAGGATTCAGCCTGTCAATCATTCAGCTCACATTCACAAAGATGACTTACGACAGCTTATTCCTAAATACACAAGATTAGAAGAATGTCCATCCTAGCAGATGCACTGATCTCCACCCTGAAAATTCATGTTCAGGCTTTCATTGAGACCAAAAATAAAGTCATGCTGTTTAGATTGTCCATAATAGGCCTTGTGACTCACCTGCATTGCTCTGTACTTCTTGCGCGTTGCCCTTCTTTGTGTAGCCTCCTTCTGCACAGCAGCAAAGGCCAGAGAGAAGCTCTCCAGGCCCACCTGCTTCTTCAGCAGATCAATCAGCTCCTGGGATAGGTTCTTCAGGGTGGGGTCTGGGACAAAGCCCATGGAAGACAATGTCACTGTATGGCTGTGACCACATTGCTACAAGGTTCTTGTTAACTTCAGCAGCAAAAAGATATCCTTTAAGGATCATGATCATGTGTCTGTCTCTTTCTGGGGATTTACTGTTCACCGTTAGCTCTCTTCCAGAAAAAAATCTTATGCCAGACACGAGTGAGCAATTTGCTTCATTAATACCATCTTTTAATTTCCGAATAAAATAACAGCTACCACTTCAACCGGTTTACTTTCTTAAGCTGTTTTAAAATGATTTTGGTCACTTAGTTTGATAATGGAGAAAAACATTCTCGATGTTACAACAGTAGCTCTGACTAGAGTTTTCAGCCTATACCAATCACGCCTTATTAAGTGAACCCTATGTGACACCCCTTTTATGGCCCACCTTGCTCAGCATAAGTACTCTCCAGCTCTCTGAAGAGCGGTGCAATGATGGTGGTGAGATATGGTCCGATCCTCTCTTTGCCCAGGTCCATCGCCATGGCGCCCAAAAATTTAAATACACACGTTCTCTGCCAAGACAGACACCAGTTCACAACAAAAGTCTCACATTAAACCGGTCTACCAGGAACATCTGGCTGGCTGTCACCAGGCAGTGCATTTCATAGATTATGACTCCACTCACCTTCAGTGGAACTTTTGGAGTATCTGCAGCCTCCCTCTTTGCTAAGACGGACAGCTTTTTCATCACCCAGAGTAAAGAGGGAGGCCTCTTCTTCTTCAGCTCATCATCATCATCTTTTTCCTCATCTTCCTCATGCTCTTTATCCCCCTCGCCATTGGCTGTCTCAGACTCAGGCGAAATCAGATAGATCACCTTTGCCACAAACAGCAGGTTCTTTATTACCTTGAAACAGAAGAGCAGAGGTGGCAAATGGACAGGTTAATATCTGCAAGAGCACCTGTATAGGTCATATTTTGGTCTGATATGTACATGAAATGCAGAAGATCCATTATGTCAACTGGAAATTAAAACAGATAACATTAAAAATTCTATTGCTTACACCAGAGATGCTGTTGAATCATAGCATTCATAACCAGCAGTATATCTGGGGATATTCAGTAAGATGTAACCCAATCCCTACATAAATTCATAAAAAATAGCAAATTAACTAAGAGACACAGTAGTCAATATACATCTTTGTACATTGTACAAACCGTAATCCCCATTGCAGTGTGTGTATATATTTGGGTCTAATCTGGTCTGATGAGTATTTTGATGTCTGTGGAACCTGTGACCACCTCAGGCACCTAGACTTCTGTTGATATAACGTTTTGGTCAGGTATTTGTATGAGTCTCCATTGTTCTTTAGTTTTGGGACAGCAAGATTAATAGTTCCATGATGCTCCCTGTACAACGCAGTGTTTCAAAAAAAAGAGAAACTGTCTAACAAGGCAATCATATATTGCTCAATTTTATTATACAGTGCAAACTTTACACGACACGCGCAAACCTTAATTCTGCCTATAATGATCATAATTAAGTATGCCAATGTTATGGAACAAGGTCTGATTGCCTTGATGGTCAACAGAGTCCTGCCACTGTTACTATGGTAACAGAACCCACTGTCTTTCATGGAGTCATGCCAAACATTCCACTCTCAGAATGCCTCATGTGAATCCATCAGGATGAAAGATATCCCAGAGGCTTCCTACCTGCTCGCCCATTGACGCATCAAGAAACTTGGACTGGAGTTGATGACAGAAGCACAGGATGAGCTCTCTCATCTGAGAGGAGAAGGGAGAAAAAGTCAATGAGGGTCCCTGCTGGTGCCTCAGTGCCCTGACATCTAAAACCCTTCAGATAAGGTTAGATATGAATGAGAGTTTTGTATTAGAGTGTTGGATATCAAATAATTGCCAGGATATGGAACAGCTATTTAATACTACTGAGCATTGTTTTTGATTTCAAAAGCAGTGCAGGGAGCGATTTCATGCAAAACATCCCTCAAGCCAGTTTACCATGATATGTGCTACTTTGACTTAGTGTAATGTTAAAAATAAGTTTTCCTGAGAATCCAAAAGTACACACCTAGCAGCAAATACTGGTTAAGCACATTTTAGCATTTTGTGTCTCACCTTCTTGTCAAGGTCAGTTACCAGGAAAATTGTGGCAACAGGCCCAGTCGCTGGGTTTCCATCCTGTTGATCTCTCCACTGGCTGACCAGCTCCTCGGGTTTGTGGGCAGCAAAGAGTTGTCCGAAAACCTGGGAGGCGGTCAGCCACACCCAGAAGTGAGGATAGCGGAGGTGAGCATGAATATGACCTGGAAGGGAAGCAGGAGAACGTCATGTCCACTGACCTACCTCAGACCATCAAGAACGTGCATTAAACCTCAGATTTCTAATACTTTACACGAGCTCCCAAACTGCATTCCGTTGTACCATGTACATGCTAAAAATCGGTATGAAACTGCATTCGTGTTAAATATGAATTTTTGCCATGTTTCAGATACTGTGAGCGTGGCTATGCGCCCTTGATCTTACTCCACACGTTGGTGAGGGTCTCTCTTGGTTCGTGCAGTTGAAGGAAGTTGCAATCCTTGATGAGCTTCGTCAGAAGCACCAGGAAGCTAAAGAGCAATCTGTCAGCAGCCTTCTCGTCCGCTTCCTCGTCAATCTGATGGATACAGACACCTTTTCACCCATGTGTACAACTGGGTACGGCTGTTATTCTAACCTGCACCGTGTCTAAAAAGCCTGTGCCGGGGACATCATGGTCACTCATTGATGTAAGATGTATAAGCTTTGTTACAATCGATCAACGGACACACCCATACATCATTTTAATCATGCCTTACTAACTAGATTTATTTCTAGGGCATCAGATCAGTTTCTAGTACCAGGAGTGCTGTATAAAAAAAAAACAGAATTGATCTTAACGCCTAAGGAGGTCTAAGTCACTCCTTGTGGCCATATCGTCTATCCATGTCTTTAACTTAGCATACTGATGAGGAACCCACGTCTTCGTAATTGTCGGGGTTGATCTCTCTCTCGATGAGCGGAAGCAGGGCGCTGAGTCGATGAGCAAAGTGCATCCCCTCCACCTCCACGAAGAGTCCACAGACCTGTGCCGCCAGTCGCTGATGGGGCACCTTACAGCAGATAAGACAACAGTTATGACAGGGGTCAAGGGCAGGTCACCGTTTCCTTTTCCACCTGCTCCCATTCCTAGTCAGATGTTGCTCAGATGAAAATGTCCATGGTAGGAGAAGACCGAAACTGCTCACCTTGTCATTAGAGAGCCAGGTGTTGACAAGGGCATACATGTTGTTCTGGTGATCCAGGTTGATCTTTCCCAGCAGGGATTTTATCACCAGTGCTGCCAGCTTCTTACAGCCTGGGGAGTCGTCGTTGACCATGGACAGCGCCAGAGGCACAAAGAACAGGCCACAGTGTTCATGCAGCAGGTCCTGGCAGAAACAAAGATGACGAGGGTTGAGCAGACTGCCTTAGAAGTCAGTCATGATTTTGGATGTGGCCACTAAACATGTTAAGTAATTGAAATACACAAATACCTGAGGGAAGGTCTGGATTATGTAGGCCAGCATCTCCAGAGCAGACTCTCTCCCCGTGTCATACGCATAGCTAAACGAAATGAGTAGGTGAAGTTAGGTTAGTCACACGATTACAACGGTGCTCTTCAATAATCACAACAACCTTATGATTAAGCACAAAGCACAATAGACTCTTGCAACTCGTGGTTCTGCCTTACTTCAGCTGTGCCACTATAAAGTCCAGGTGTGCCTTCAGCTTCTTCCCCAGGGGATAATCCAGGAGGTACTTCATGTAAATCTGAGGCAGGAAAACAATTTTAATCCCATTCATACTCAGCAACACCTTCATCGTCAAATAACCCTGCCCAAGAGGCTTTCACACCTGTCTACACTGCAACCTAACTTGTCCATTCGGACCAGTGATGGACAGTTTGGCCACTTTCTTTAACACGTCCTCCATCTCGGGGACCACCAGCTTTCTCGAGAGGATAGCCTGCATAAGAACAGGAACATAAATTCATGTCGAGTCATGAAAGGCACGGACAGGTGAGGAACATTCATCATTGGGGGTTACCTTCAGTAGGCCAAAAGCTGTGGCCTGACGCGATCGGTCATAGATGTCTTCTTCAGCATATCCCAGCAATACCTGCAACTGCTTCTGAGAAATTGGTTGCTTTTTTGCACACTTCACTAGGATAGAAATGGTCTGGCAGGGAGAGAGAGGGGGAAAAAAGACAATGACTCCTAGAAACAAGGACACAATGATGAAGAACAAACAAAAAGCAGATAAAAGTTAGCTCCAAGTAGCTAAATGTCCAATAGCATGAAGTTACAGCTAAGTTTATTTGTTTAAATGTCTTTTAAGCTCATGTGCAGCAATGATAGAGCTGTACAGGGCTTACGACAAATAGAGGTCCATAGCATGTGTGTACAAGCAGGGCCTGGTGGTCAATAAGATACCTTAAAGCAGTTGACAACCAGATTGAAGTTCTCCCCACGGGCTGCACCAGCCTTGGCATAGTCCTTCAGCAGGACGAAGAGTGTCTTAGTCAGCTGGTCTGCGCTCTCCGCCAGCGATGGCAGAGGGAACTTCAGGACCCAGGTGAAGGCCTGCAGGGCTTCCGTTATCACCTGCTCACACAAAGACACACCAGTAGCACAGAGTCTCCTTTCCTTACATTCACACACAGCATGGAGAACAGTCCCAGCTCTTGTAGTAGCATGTAATTGAGCTCGGACAAGCAACTGACTGGCGTAGGGACCCAGTGATTCACAGGCACCGACACACCAGCTGAGGGCAGCACGGAGGCAGAGACTTACCTTGACGTGCATGGAGTTCAAACAACCCAGCAGCAGGGGCACAAATGGATCCAGCATCTCCAGGACGGTGGCTTCTGATGAGTTGACCTTTGACTTCTTTAGACTCAGGTGGAGTAGCTGAAGGTGGTGGGGGTGGGGGGCACAGGGGAACACTTATTCAAGAATAGATAACACACCGAATGCATAAAAACCACAAAGATGCTGAGACCGAATAGATGCCATAAAAGTATATACAGCGCCAAAAAAACGCTACCTTCAATCCTATGTCGACCAGAATGTGCATGTTCGTTCTACTGCTGATTAGAGCCTTCTGGCCACCCCTCTTGGGGGTGGGGGGCAGAAGCAGGCAGCTGGGAGGGGGTAGCCTGGGGTCTGGAGGGGGCGGAGCCAAGGCCTTGTCCCTGCAATACATAACAGTAAGGAAACTCGTCTCAGGACCCAAAAGCCTCCCGTTGCTACTCCATAGAAGTATGGGATTGTTTACGCTGACACAACATATACAAGGTGTAGTGTGTGTGTGTGTGTGTGTGTGTGTGTGTGTGTGTGTGTGTGTGTGTGTGTGATACTTTTTACTTTGTGGGGACAGTTTTGTGGTCTCCACAAGGATAACCTCAGTTTAAAAATAAAATATGTGAGTGCAATCAAAAAACTAAAAAGGCCAAAAGTCTCATATTTTCTTTGGTTACTTATGGTTAAGGTCAGGGCTGGGTAGGGGTTGAAGTTGTCATTGTTGGGATAAGGGTTTTTCCCCATAGAAATGAATGGAGGGTCCTTACAAAGATATGAACATAAACGTGCATGTGTGTGTGCAAACATGACAGAGGCATACTTGGTCTTCTGTGTGAGGAGAGGCAGACTCTCGCTGACCAGCCCGTGACTCAGGAGCAGAATGGACTGGGGTGTCATGCCCTGGTTCAGCAGCAGCCCATCCACCACACGCTGCAGCACGGTATGGACCCGACGGGATACCTTTAGACTGCTTGTGTTTTCTAGGATCTTCATAGATGGGAAAGGACAAGGAACAATAAGGTGATGGTTCTCAGGCAGGAGTACTGTAGGAGGTAAGGTTACATTTTTTTAACTCTAATGATAAAAGGTTTTAGAACTGCAGACAGCAACGGTGTGAAAGGTCAGCCTACTTTATTCCATGTCAGCGCAATAAAGCGTGGCTTGACCTACCTCTTTAAGGGGCAGGATGATCCGTATGACACACTCCTTCCCAGTAAACTTGCCCAGCAGCTCATAGGACTCCATACTCTTGCTACTACGTGCCTCCATCAGCTTAGAAACTATTCCTTTCACCTCCTTCTCTTCAGCAACAGACCCAAAGAGCTCATTGTTGAAGATCTGCTCAAGCATTGAGAGATGGCCATTAGGAAGAAAGACCATAAAATGTTAACATTCAGCCAAAGAACAGGCAAAATGCCAGTAACCAAATACAAGGAAACGGTCTTTGTATGTACATATATAGGTGGATGAGTGTGTACCTC
>JAAGVU020000001.1:10734427-10799549 GCA_011763525.2 Mormyrus iriodes
ACAGGCAAAATGCCAGTAACCAAATACAAGGAAACGGTCTTTGTATGTACATATATAGGTGGATGAGTGTGTACCTCTAATAGCAGATCTAAACAGGGGTCCAGATCTCCACTCTTCATGGTCGGACTTAGACAGGACAATAGCTTATACACAGTGAAAGTCAGAACATGGACCTGCAAAAGACAAAAAGAAATTTCATACTCCATTCACTGACATTTTTCCTTCCAAGAAGCTAAGCTAGGTACAAGACAAACAACATTCACCTGATACCCCTTGACCAGAATGCTCTGCATTTCCTTCAGCAAGTACTGCAGGTAACGAGAGCCCAGAGTCTCCATGATCTTGATCAAAGTGTTCCGGGCCACGTCTCGGATCTCCTGGAACCGGTGCTTCAACAGCACGCACACCTTCAGTAGAATGCTGTCGATATCAGGGCATAGTTAGTACAAGCAGGTCTTCGGAAGAAAAGGTCAACATCAGGATAGAAAGGTGATCCCCACACACACACACACTGACCCAGGAAGGTTGGCCTCCATGACCTCCTGTGGAAGGGTCTGCAAGAGGCGCACCATGGCGAAGGCAATGGGGACCCTCACCGCCACCTCCTCATCCACCTCATTAGATTTTGCCAGCTTGTGCTCCTCATCAGTTTTCAGCTGAAAGACCAGACGCATGGGGACGCCATCACTGAAAGTTTCAGGTACGCCTGTAAGGACATTTCTCACTTCTAAGTGATAAATTGTCCTACACTTCACATTCTATAACAGTGTTCCTGTTGCTTGTGTCAGGTGTTCTGGGAACTGAGACGAAACGAAAATGTGGATCAGTCCAGTGTGCCCTGAGGACTGGTTTGGGTAACACTGTTCTATAACATCATCAGTATATAACATCAGTATGCGCCAAACTCACCTTGGCTGTCAGGCACTTGTGCAGTTTGGGCAGAATCTTCTCAGTGACAGTGCGGTGGATGGAGGTGATCAGGACCTCCAGCTCCTCCCTGCTCTGGGGAAGCCCAGTGGATACCTTCTTCACAGGCTGCGGTGCCATTCCAGAGGTTGGGTTTTTTGATTTCAGTTTTGCATTCCCACAGTCCGTCTCGGCGGTTTCTGTCCCCATGGCATCTGCTTCCACAGCCTCCTCAGTGTCACTTTCGCCTGTGTCCATGGCTGCCTCCTCATCTTCATCCTCACCTTCTGCTTCCAAGACAGCAGGGTGAGAGCGGAACTGACTAATAGCAGACGAGTGGCGTTGCTTGAGGCCACATACACAGAAACTGATGCGACACATATGATGCATACCGGCACCTGAAAGTACAACAGCATTGCAGCTAATGCCCGTTTTCACTTACCATCAGTCTCTTTGCTTTCTGCTGCTTCTATCTCTTTGCTCATTGTTTGGTGGTCAAAGTGGAAAGCGTCTAAAACAATCACCAGTAGACTATAGGGAAAAGAGGAGTCAGTCAGTGGAAAATGCACTCCATGCACGCAGCACAAACTCACATAGGAGGACACCTGCCTGACGGCCAGTTTCTGGTCAGCTTGTCCAGTCTGCAGAACGTGGATAAAGTGCTTGAGGTAATACAGGTACTTGGACCAAGTGAGACGTCTGCAGACAGCCCCAAGAACCTCTATAGATGCCGAGGTCACGTTCTCGTACTGTGGAAACATGGGCAGAGTTTATAGATACACACACACACACACCTTCTCTCCAGAACACACAGAGCAGATGCTACCTTGAGCATCTTTTCACTGAAGAGAGCCGTCATTGCATAGGGCATGATGTAGTTCTGCAGGGACCGGGATGACATCACCACGGTCCCTTCCGTCAGCTGCTTTGCAAACTTCCTGAGCGCACGCCCTCTCCTGTGGATCTGAGGGAATGAACAAAAAGGACAGGAAGGTTTGTGGACTTGCTGGTATAGAGCAATGAGTTCAGAAGGGTGAGCAAGCAACGGGGCCAAAATCACCAGCCCGGCAGATTTCCAGACCTCCTACCTGGATGTGCTTCATGTGCTCGAAGAAGTCGGATTCCGGGTCGGTGTAGTTGGTGAGTTGCACCAGGTCTCGGAACTCCGGGCAGTTGGGAAAACAGCGAATCAGGGAAGACAGGACTGTGGTGTAATCCTGCTGGACAGTCTGAAGACAGGCGGACACCATTTCATGAGAAAAATGGCTGCTCTCGGACACAAAGGGTTTGAGAAATGTAGTATTGCATGGATACGGGTCCCACCTCGGTCTTGCTCCGTAGACCTCGCCGTACCGCCTCCAGCAGGGTGTGTCGCACCACCTCTTTGAATGCCTCCTCGCTGTGCTGCACCTCAGACAGCCGTTTGATAACTGCTGTCAGACAGACAGTAGCGCTGTCGGCCAAGGACATGTCCCCAATCTGTGGGATGAGAGAGGTAGGGGTCCGAGGCTCAGTACAGCTCCAATATGATCCATTAGTGAAGTTAGTGTTATTTCCAACCAACATATCCGAGACCAGTCCTTCTAACCCAGAACTCAATGTGTGGTTCAGCAGATTAAACCGCTGTGCCTATGATTGGAAGGTCATTGGTTCAAACCACATCCTTGGCAGAATAGTGACATGCCTTTTGGACCCTTGAGCAAGGCTCTTAACCCCTCAAAATGCTCCAGGAACACCAAGCTTCACTCTCAACTGCATACATGCAAATGCATGTCTCAAAGGAGCGCAAGGTGGGATATGTGAAAACTGCAGGATTCCAATGTACCTGTGCAAACGGCAACTGAAGCACCATTTCATGAGCTGAGATAAACCATGTTCTCTAAAATAGGACGCTGATCATTCTGTGACCCCACCTGAGAAAAGCCCACATCTTCACTCAAAGGCAGGGGTCAAAATTGAGCAGGCTGTAGGCAAGACTCACATCAAAGGAGTAGAAGCAGTTGTGCATAAGGGCCTGCAAGTAGTTGAGGTCCAGGGTCTCCATCTGCTGGACGTGTCTGGTTGCGGCCTGGAAGGCCGTCAAACGCACATCGAAGTGGATCTCGTCCAGGTGGCGGCTGTCGAAGGCGTTCAGCTGGAGGAGGATGAGAAGCGGTCGTATGACTGAACTAACAGAGGTGAGGACGTGGATGGGGGGGAAAGCGAGAGTGGATACCTGAGTGGCCATGTCCGTGATGTACTTCAGCTCACTGTGTAGGTCTGACACCGTCTATGAAAACAAAAACCACAGGTCAGCCCCCCCACCTGAAAAGCTGGCGCTCAAAAGCACTGGGACTACAGGATTTTGGGACTGGAGCTGGCAGAGCAGATACTGGACCTTGAGGACAGCCAGCTAAGTAAGGTACTGAATATGGCTGGGAAAAGCTAGCATGCTAACTGAAGCCTGAAGGCTTCACCAGAAAGGACTTCGCAGGAGCTACTCACCTGGAAGACAGAGCAGAGAGCCTGGCGGGGAAGCTTTTGGTGGATGATGGAGAAGAGACGACTCAGGGGCTTGAGGAAGATGCCCGGGTCTGCGCATTGCCTCAGCAGGTTCTGGACTGTCTCCAGGATATCTATCAGAGTCTCCTGCAGGGGGGTAACAAAACGAGCAGGTAAGCCCAACCAGAAACACACACACTGATGTGGGATAACTGATGTCGGATGATCAGACATAAGAGGGTCACCCTAAAAGTGTACCTGGGGTGTGCCGGGTTTGCACAGGTGTGGTAGCAAGAGGCTAATGAGCATGGAGCTCTGCCCTTTGTCCCTCACAAACCTACTAATCCTGGAACAAAGAAAAACAACATGAATTTTTGGAATCACACAACACATACTGATCCTGAACCTGTAGGATGAACTAAACCATATGTTGCCAGTCCATGTCATTATACTACCCAAGAATAGAGTTAAATAGGTTTAATAATCAGTGTTTGGCTAGAACCTTCTAGAACGCAATAGCTCCAGAGCAAAAGATGGATTTAGAGACTACAGGAATAGTGAGGATGATACTTACTTAGAGAGGATATTGAGCTCTTTGCTGACTTGTTCCCTGAATTTTTTCTTCTTCAAGCGGTCAGAGTTACTGACAACGCTGCTGAGATACTGCAACAGTGTGGAAATATGGGGGAGCAGAAGCTTCGAACCCAGGGTCAAGGAGTCTGGGGGAGACAGGGCATTGAGATAATTATCATGATGTTATGGAAGACATTTTTGTTATTTTGTCCCGTTTGTTGAAAAAGATCAAAAATAAATCTGTATATTACTGATTTATGTATAGACCAAAATTCAAGTGTGGGGGAAACAGGTGTCTTAAGACCAAGATCAGGAAGCAGAATGATTTATCACCTGCATCAATGTTAGACCCTTCTCCGGGCTGGTGGAACACGCAGCCATTTACAATCAATGGCAACTCTGTCTCCTTGGGGATGAAGTCAGGCGTGGTCACCAGGCTTTCCGCAATGTCCATCACCATGGCGATAGTAGCCAGAGACACATTCTTGGCAGAAAGCAGAGCGAAGACGTTCAGTAGGACGTCGCTCTCGGGGCGACCGGGCCTCTGCTTCATCAGCAAGGGGAAGTACCTGAGAAACACGACAATCAAAAGCAGATGAAAGACGTTCATTCCGACATCCCCTCAGATGTATCCCATCATGAAATTCGCCGGAAACCGGCACTTACCTCTCATTCTTGGCCCACACATGTATGAGCTTGAGCAGTGGTGTAGGTGCGTAGGTACTCTCAAAGGGCAGCCGACATATCTGGGGGGGGGGGGGGGTTATCAGATATCAGAAACAGCAGAGCCATTTGCTGAAGATAGTCACTTGGGCTGGTTCAGATATCATACCTGAGGCCACACCACTGCCTCAAAGACGGCGTCTATCTCCTCTGCACTGAAGCTGTAGGTCTCGAATCTAGCAAAGTAGTCCTGCACGCGGAGGACACCCAGACGCCTCAGGTTCTTCAGTGGACTGATGCATCCTGCCTTCAGCTGTACAAGCAACACAAAAAGCAATATGGTTAAAATCCGGATACTCGGTATGTCAATACCTGATGCTCAGTAGGTCAACGTTTCCCGCATGCACCTGGTCTCTATACTCCAAGAGGGTAGACACCGAGGCAGTGAGGCACAGGAGAACCTGCAGCACTTTGGGCAGGTGCAGAGAGATGAGGTGGCCCAGCTTATGGATGAGCACGTCCACCATGTTGAGCAAGCTGTGTTGCCGGCCAAGGGGCAGAATGGCGGAGGCCTCGGTGTTCTCTGCGGCGTGCTGTACCGCAGCCAGGCACGACCCTGAAGAAAGTGGTGGTGATCTCAGCACAGGCTTCAGGGAATACAAAACATTAACGTGCCAATCCTACCGAGACAGCTGGTCACATGACTGCTCCAGGATTTTGCATGGAGATACATTAATGCAATACTACACTATCAAAAAGAATGAAAGGAAGTATAGGGTACACAAATGGGAGGTGGCAGAATGTATACTCTAAGACATCATAGGAGCTTCATATTGGCTTTAGGGGCAACCAGAAATAATTGGGTGGTCTTTGGCGTAGAGTTTGGCTGTCCGTAACCGTACCTTGGCTATAGTGACTGACAGGCTCCAGCAACAAGTCGATAAACATGCCCATCTCCTCCGGCAAGCAGCCAGCCAGGAATCGCAGCACGATGGAGGAGCGAGTGGCGGCACCGGCTTTGCCCTGCGACCTGCTGCCCGTCTTACTGCGCATTCGTCCATAAAGGATCCTGCAGAAATTATTTCATAGCAAGGTAAAAAAAAATAATAATAATAGTAATAATAAAAAAAAAATTGACTCCATCAGGTTTTCCTACCAAGGGAGTCACAGGGATCACTCACCTCAGGAGTACCGGGATAAGACGTGGCCTGTGAGAGGCGTCCACCACAGCCCCATCCTCGGAGACATTGAAATGCATTATCTCCTCCTTGAACCGTTTGTCATCTAAAAGGTTCTCAAGGTTCTCCCTGTGCAGACATTAAAACATTCAACTACTGTCATGGACATTTACATTCACCCTGAAAAAGACATGTAACCATGCTAGCCTCCTGTCCTTCTAACATACATTACACCTTACATTTGACTAAGCAACTGAAGCTAAAATACGCTTTTTGTAACTCATTTCTCTGTGAAAAGCTAGAGACCATTTGCTGTGTGGTATTCCCATTTCCATTTAATGACCCAAACAGAACAGGCATTCACCTTTGCCATCTTTTGTAGGTGAATGAGCAATGAATAGAACTGTATTGTCAGTAATCTGAGAGGCGACCCTGTGTTCCGAGAATTTGGAAAATTTTCAAGATCTAAATTTCTTTGCGGGAGGCAGTGGAAACTGGAGAAGGTCAGAGAGAACAGAGCCCCTCTAGAAACTTGTTTCTCAGTTTTTTTTTCCAGATAGAAAACCTGTTCTCAAAAACAGGCCAGAATGTGAACATCCCAGTCAAACATATACAGCTCCGGAAAAAATTAAGACACCACAGCAAAATTTTCACTAACTTCTTAATTTTTTGGGTTATGCGCCCGTGTAAAATGTACATTTTTTGCAAGGGCTTCTTCCTTGCTTTATGGGTCTTCAGTCCTGCTTCTAGGAGCCTGTTACGGATTTCCCTAGCAGTGCATTTCACACTACTTAATGTTTCCCATTCTTTTTGAAGGTCACTTGATGCCATCCTACAATTTATGAGGCACTGGCGGATAAGTTGACGGTCATCTCTGCCATTAGAAAGTCGCTTCTGCCCTCTACCTGGCTGGTTTCTGGTCATTGCTAGTGTCTCCTGCTTCACCTTGTTCTTGTTTACTGCTGTATTAGAAACTTTGAGCCTGGAAGCAGCCTGCCTAGCAGTGTGGCCTTCTGCCAGCAGAACCAGGATTAAACCAGGATTTAAAAATGCAGATTTTTAAAAATATACAGTGGTTTCAATTTTTTAGAGAGCTGCATGTATCAAACAATAAATAAAGGGTTAATTGATTCCTGTCTATCTTTATGAAAGTTACATCTTGTAAACCAGTGGTTCTCAACTGAGAGGGGCCATACAATTTATTTGAAAAGTGTAGAAAAGTAATGAAACATTGCTAAACCTAGGGCTGGCTGGTAGCCTATATCAAATTTTTATGGTATACAGATTTTTTTTTTTCAAAACAAGATATAGGATGACTATACAGTTTATACTGACATACTTTATTTGAGAATTAAAATTAGGGCCTTTATAAAAAATTTTCACAGAAACCGATAGAACTTCCTCCTGGTTGTAAACAGTGCGAGAGCTTCGGTCATGATGTTAATCTCAGAATTCACCAAATTAAAATGTTATATATTTAAAATATGTATACTAATAACGCTGGTAATTTTGTCTTCACTGGAAAACGCATACAAGAGTAACAATATCATAATCTGTGTAAGAGGCCCAAAAATATTTCCCTGGACAAAGAGGGGTCCTTGGATTAAAAAAAAAAAAGTTGAGACCACTGCTGTAAACTAACATTAAAAAACAAACAGTTAGTCTACAATTTCATATTCCAAGAACTTTCCGACTTACTTGTAGGGCACAATGTTTGAATCTTTGTAGGTGAGAACACATTCCAGAGCCATCTTCTGGATGTTCTGGTCCTGGTGGCAAAGCATCTGAAAATTCGGTGGGATTAAAAAAAAAACCAAAAAAACCCAGTGAGACATTAATGTAGCCGTTAGTGGGGACAAGTGAAATGGGACAGAGAAAGCAGGCGGTTTAAAAAGCAGGGGAACTTACCTGCATGTAGAGCTTATTTAGGCTGGGCTCCAGGTATAATGAGCGAGGGTTGGTGAATCTGGCAAACACTTTCAGATGCGCAATAAGTTGCCTGCGAGCACAAGGGAAGGCAAGTTTATTTAAGGAGCACATTTAGCACATTTTCTTATATGAAGCAATTCAATGTGCTTTATGTGAAAAGTAAGATAAGGGAAAAAAAAAATATTGGGGCATCTGAGACCCCTGAAAAGCCAGTTTTAACTGCGGGCCATAAAATGACTCCAAGCCATTTTATTATTTTAGAATTTAAGTTCACCAAGGATCTAAGGGCGCTTTTCCACCAGGTACAATACTTTCAGTATTTTCCCTTTTCCAGGGACTTCTGGTGCAGTACCAGTACGCAAAGTACCAAAGCATCTTGGTTGGACTTGCAAACGTGTTCATTGTCGATTGGTTATGCAAATAGCCTGCCTCAAACACAATACAGCTGGCATCTTGAAAAAAGTTACAAACTGAGAAAACAAGAATAAAGTAAATAAATAATAATAATAATAATAATAACAACAATAAAAATAATAATGATAATGTATGCATGAACAAATAAAAAGACCAAAGCTTTAACTGCTATCTGGTTGGAAGACAAAGTAAAAATTGCACTGCAAATTGTTCTGTGCTTGCCAAGATTTAAAATCTTAAATCTGGACATGTAACATTAATTATGTTGTTTTTAAAATGATTTACTAGTTTCTGTCTTTGAATTTGCGGTCTATTTTTAAATTGATCATAAATCTGTCTTAGTATATCTCAATTAGTCAGAAAATCTTCAAACTGACTGATAAAACAAGCCACATTAAACAAATTATCAATTTATACCATGCTTTTTCCTTCGGAAACTGTGCCAAGATTCAGCAACAAGCTCAAGTTCCTTGACTTAAGAACCACACAAGGCATATTTAAAAAAAAAATATTGTTTTTATTCAATGAGAAATGGCCTAACACTCTCCACTTACAAGAAAAAGGACACTCTTGTCTCTCTGCCTCTTTCTCTGTCTCTAGTTGTTGCTCTATCGCTCTGTCTCTAGCTAGCTTTCTCACTGTATCATTCCCCATTTCACCGTCTTGCACTCCCCCCTTATTTTTTATATAAAGTGTTTGTTGTTAAATGCCATTGGGTGTATGAGAGTACACCGTTGACTACTTTCAGCTGTCAACAAATGTTGGAAAATTCCCATCGCAGTTACTGTTATGATTGCATTGTTCAAGATCAGCCAGCTTGTTTCAAGTAACAGCATAATCAAGCTACAGTACAGTAGTTTTAAGTAATGGCAACTAAAATTATGGATTTATTTTCTTGTTCCTTGCCCTATATTTTTTCTCAGTGTTCTAAAATTAAAATTTCAAAAATTTTAATTAAGCCTTTTTTGGGTGGCATGGTGGTGCAGTGGTTAGCGCTGTACCCTCACACCTTTGGGACCAGGGTGCCACGTGTGTGGAGCTTGCATGTTCTCCCTGTGTCATCATGGGGTTCTCTCTGGGTACTCCAGTTTCCCCACACAGTCCAAAGACATGCCAAGGCTAATTGGAGTTACCAAATGGTGTATGAGTGTGCCATGGATTTATTATTATTTTTACTTATATTCAGTTTCGATTCTTAGTGTGCTGTGGCAATCCTGATATCAAATCATCAATCGCCAAATCATCTTAAAAGGAGAATTTTTCTACTTATTTAAAACCTTCAAATGCTTCTCAGCGCCTGCTTATTTCTGGACTTGAGCCAACTTATTTTAAGAATTCTTTTCAAGTAAAAACAACTTACTGCATGGACAGAATTTCACTAGTATTATGTCATTTTCTCCTCAAATTCAGTGCTTATTTCTAGTATTTTGGCTGACGTGTTTCGCAGTGTGCAGAATTACTCAAAGGTTCATGACCTGAGCCGTTATCTTCAGTGCCTTACAATCAAGATGGCGGTGGTGTGTAGCTCAGCAGGTTAGGATGCCATGCCTGTGATTGGAAGGTTGTTGGTTCAAATCCCAGGGTTAGCAGAGACTGGGCCCTTGATCAAGACCATTAACCCCCAATTGCTCCAGAGACTGTCTAACCCTGCTTCCACAAAGATTTAGGTTGCTTTGGATAAAAGCGTCTACTAAATAATGTAAATATAAGGTACGCACAAAATCCAAGCCTTCCCTACTAATCTAAAGTATTGTCTTTGTTTAGTTGTATCTCTATCTCCAGGCCTCAACAGTGTGTTTATAAGACCTTGGCATTTAAGTAAGAGGCAAATATATCTGGGTGCCTTGTCACAGGCAGCCTTGCTGTCTCGCAGAATTGGGCCTCGCAGAAACAATTAAAGATTGAACAAAAGACCTGATCTCAGGGGGACTCTGATTCTCCCAGATTCATAATCACCAATAGTGACAAAATATCTCCGGCCTTGTAAACAAGTCCTGAAACACCCAAGCACCATTCCTGATACTCCAGTTTTGCAACCTGTCTAAAAGTATTTTATTGTCAACAGTATCAAAAGCTGCACTGTGGTCCAAATAGCACCAGGACTGTTATTTAACCCACATCAGTATTCAGGAGAGTGTCATTTATCAATTTTCTGAGAGCGGTATCACTATTGTGATGTCAGTAGCCAGACAAAGTCGTCTAGACAGACGTTCATGTTTATACGTTTCTCAGTTGACTGAAGATGACTTTCCCATTAACTAGGTCAATGAAGAGCAAATTTCAGATGGGTATTTAATTGGTTGGTAATTTGTTTTATGTACTTTTGGAACAGACAGTAGCCTGCTTTGCACACTTGGACAAAGCAAAATGTCAATGAAAACACAGATGTAGTCAGACAGAGTCAAACATGAATAGCAGAAACACCAAAAGTTTCTGATAAAGAACAGTGCATTCCCTCGAGTACAGAGACTCCCTCACATGTTGTGTGAGATTAAATGCTTCCAAAATAGCAAGTTCTCTGGCAGTAGCTATGTGCAAATTAAAATTGTCCATGATAACAAATCAGTTAATTAGTAGAAAAGAGATTCTGAAGCACAGAAACGTTTTGAGTATTAATGTCTGTGGGTGGCAAATAAATCTGAGGTGTCCCTCTCATCACAATACAGAGAGAGTTGAAGGAATCAGACTCACCAAAGGATTGTATTGGAATGCATTCACAAAGGAGCTGCACCCTAGAACCCAGCGCAGAACTATTTTTTTAATCCCGCTCCCGCTGAATTTCTGACCATCACTGCCCGCTCCCGCCCGCAATATTTGTGTCCAAACCCGCATGCACCCGCAGACCCATTAATTGATATACTGTACATACGTTTACATGCATCAAATGTTTTATTCCAGCAGAACAAGAAACGAATAAATAAAAACAAATTCAACAAAAACCTCTCAGCTCTGAATTGCAAATACACACGCAAACTGAGACCAAACGCTATTAACGCCTTAAACCCGCCAGCTCCCGCGAGATTTGCGTTGGGTCCCGCGGGATCCCAGTCCCAATGCAGGGCTCTACTGCACCCTACCTTTTCTATCAACTCAAGAAACATTCAAAAAAGTTTCAACTGAGGGCAGATTCAATTTGCACGACCGATATCATCCGACCATGCTTCAGTTAGAGGCACAGAATCTAGCTTGTATGTAATAATACCATTAGCTAAAAATGATTTGTTGTAAGAGATCTGAAACTGAGATGGTTGGTCTTATACTGTTTATGGAGGAATCCGGGGCAAAACGAGGCTGATGTCAAGCTAGACTGATTTACCTCGTGAGCTGAAGTACATTCTGTCCTTTCCATCATGAGACAAAACATGCATAGGAAAGACAGAATGTCCTGAGACGTTCTGCGAGCAGGTGTAGGTACCATTGTGATGACAGTGGGGACCCTACAGATACTGGTAAGTACACCATGACTGATCATAGTGTTAGATGAACATGCTGTTCTTAGTACTAAGAGAGACGATGCCTGATGATGCTGTTCTTGGGATTGGGCTCAGGGCTCTGCCTGGGGGAGGACAAGGATGGGGGGTGGGCTGGTGGTCAGGATTTGGGGGGAGCCTGATGCTTTTGTGGTGAAACTTCAGGGCTGGCTGCCATAGAAAGACAGCTAAATGCCAGCAAACAGTAGAATGAATACAACAGCCAAGCAGCATTATTTACCATGACACTAACAGAGCCACAGAAAGGAAGTCTTACTTGGCCGCTGCTCTCCTTGGCACCTTCTTCTCAGTCTGCTTGGCCTCTTCCTCAGGATCTTGCTCGTCGTTTTCCTCTTTCATGTCAGCCTCATTGCCAGGTACCTCGGTCTGCGGGACGGAGCCGGTTCTCCTCTTCAGGTCCTGAGTGGGAGCCACCAGATGGTCCGCTCGGTAATATTCCTGGCTGTTAGTCGCCAGAAGAAACAAAGATATGGACACCAGTTACAGGCTGACCACCAGACTTCATCTAATAGTTCTCAGAAATGTGGTAGAGGACGGTAAGATTCTTTAGGTCAGACTCAAGCTTCCCTAACAGGCAAAACAAGGATTGAACTGTCCACTGCTGGACCAGGTGGAGTCCCAGCTTTGGGCACCAGGGAGACCACAGTGAAAATACCATGGGGACCCACCTGATAAATCGGAGCAACAGAGGACTCAGCTCCCGGCTACGTGGCTCCACCCGCTCGGGGAACTGGGCCATGGCTTTCCAAAGCAGGAAGCGGAAGTTGGTGAAGTCTGTGCGCTCATCTAAGACCGTGACTTGGCCCAGCTGCTTGAGGAACAGAACACCCACATCCCCGCTTTGAACCACATCCTCGGCAGCGCATAAGCTCGTCCCTATTTCTCCCCCGGCAGGCTCTTTGCCGCCATCACCATCATCTTCTTCATCATCATCATCCTCTCTGAGCTCTTTCTCTGAGAAACAAAAAGAGAATCACGACAGTTGTGTGATCTTTGACACTGCAGTATTAACAATAAATATAGATCACACAAACCTCAAAGTCAGTTACACTTCAGTGCTCACCAGCTAGAAGGGCCACCATCTCTAAATGCTCATAGAAAACTTTCCAGAAACTCTTGTTCTCCATGTCTTTGGCATGAGATCTGTCATTGAGAGAGACACTTCAGACCAGGCCGAGCAAGTGGTGGACAGGCACATAAATGACTACAGAGTCAAGGTTATTGCTCAGAAAGGCGCTGTGGTACTCACACTAGCAGTTCGATTACTGGGTCCCAGAGGTGGCTGAAGTTTATGAATAGCATCCCAATAAGGTACCGCAAAGGCACCTGGGAAAGATCAGGGAACAGATGGCTCAACTATTATAGATGTCTCTCCTCAACAGCAGGAAGTAGCTTAAAGGAAGTAGACTGAGAAAGTTCAAATTGACTGCCGAGAAGGGCACACACTGTATGAACGTGACAGCATGGGGTCTGTGTCTTTACCACCAAAGCAGCAGATACCTCTGTATCCTCTCTGCCAGGCTTGTGAAAATAGCAGGATTCCCATGCAGGCCAATATGCCTGCTGAAGCTGGAGGAGGATTCAGTACCTCATGGAAGGGTCCCAGCGGCAGTGTGGGCTGCACCAGGTCATGGCGCAACTTGCGCAAGTGGAGCAGCTTCTCCCGGTAGTCTTGCACCGTGGCTGGGACAAGTTCTGCCTGGAGACACACTGCAAACACTGTCTGTGTCTCCAGAGACTCCTCAGCCTGGAAGCACAGCACATTTTAGGTTCATCTCCTTGGGATCCAACAACCCAGAAAAACTGTTAGATATTGACACTGATGCCAATATAACCATTTTCATTAGATGGTGTCACAGAAGGCCTGACTAAATACTCCAAAACAGAGCATTATTATTTACCTGTGTCCTCTTCGGAAGCTCGGCCACAAAATTGGAGAAAACTCTCAGTGTAAGAAGTCGAATCTGAGGGAGAATATTCACATTTAGGTTTTAATGCTGGGTTTCACCGGTTTTGTAACACAAATGGCCATTACAGCGAGGTCTGTACTATCAGGGACCTTGGACACGTTCGATGACAAGTTTGAGTGCAATGTCTGGTACAGTTCCAGCAAAGCATCCTGGGACAGGTGGGCGGAGCAGCCGTCGAGGGACAGTCTGGTGTAGTAGAGGTCAGCCAGAAGAAGAGAGGAGAGGTTGGTGGGAAACTTCCTGCAACAAGTAACAGAAGGAAAACATTCAGCCTCTGTAACTTTTTCCAACAAACACATCTTGAGGTATCAATTGCAAAACAAAGCATGAGGTCATGCCATGTGAATAGTGTTCCACTTACTGGACCACACTCCGAATCCGTTCAGCTGGAACCGCGGACAGAACTTCGGCAGACTCCTTGAGGCTAAGTAAAGAACTAAGAGCTAGCCTGGCCACAAACAGACCCCCTGGGAAAGATCAGAAGCAGTCCAGAGCAGAGTGAGGACAAACTGTACCAAGGACATCAGAGCATACAATCTCAAAAGATCAGACATCCAAGAGAACTGCATTCCTCTTCAACAACATAGATACTGACCATTCCCCAAGGCCCCGTTCTCCACAAGGTGCAGTAATTGATTGATGAGATTAGTCAAGACTGGGATGACCATCCCCACATCCAGCGGCCTGAAACACAGCCAAGACTTGACGTGATGCCAGACACCACCAGCAGGTTTACATTTACGGCATTTCGCAGACGCTCTTATCCAGAGCGACGTACAACAGTGCTCGGTAGTCCACGACTATTCTTCACACTTGTAAAGCTAGACTTAAATAACAACTGTCAGCCGACTAAGTTACTGCCAGCTCTGTTACGCACCTAAAACCCTGTTAAAGAAAAGGACGTTAGTGCAGAGAAGAGTATGTGTTAGTAGGTTTTTATTTATGTATCCATCTATTTATTTATTTAAATAATATGAACATAAGTGTGAGGACTGGCACATGCAAGTGCAAAAGGCAACTGAGTGCAGAGCTCACCTAACATGAGGCAGGACCACCAGGGCCGCCCAGAGGTGGGAGAGGTCCGAGAGCGACTGCTCCTCCGGCAGGTCAACCAGAGAAAGGATGTACTGTGGCACCAGGACGCTGTTTTTACCACGATAGGGCAGCATCTTTTCTTTAGCACCACTCAGCCTACAGATAAAAACAAAAAGGCTCAAACTAAGTTTCTGTGAAATACGTAAAGCTGAAGAATCTGAAGTATCCATGGCATACTGGTGAGAAGCCCCCCCAGCAACAGAGGGGGAGACCATCAGCAGGCAGAGCCAAACTAACCCAAGATGCTGCCCAGTGAAGACCAGGGGGTACTTCTCAAAGGCCATGGAGCCGTCAGCAGGAGGCTCGGCCTTCTCCAGGATCAGGCAGGTCAGAAGCTCCAGCGCCAGCTGACGTGTCACGGGGTCGTCGTGGCCAAACATCTGCTCCAGGTACAGCAGCAAACTGGGCAGGAAGAGCTATACCAGCAGTGAAGAGAGTCAGTCAAGCAGGAATTAATACCTCATCCTGACATTTTGGCTTATGGTGTTTTGTGATGTTGCTCCTGAAAAATTCTCAGCATTATTGTACGGTATTTGTGCACCATGGTATGGCATTTGCAAATAAAGAATCATTAACCTGGCAAGGCTGGTTCATTCATCGGCACATACCTGTTCAAACTGTTTCATGTTGAACATGCCTTTGGCGAAGGACAGAATTAGCTCTTGGTCCAGCCCACTCCTGAAAACCTGACGGCAGTATAGGAACAAGAGTGAGCCCGCAAGCGAGCCCAGAACTAGCTATGCGCCAATCAGGGACCTCCCCAGCGTGACAGGTAAAGTGAGGGACAAGTGCATAGTGACCAATCATCCATCACTGAAACATACAGAGAAAATCAAAAACACACCTTTTGCACAGTTTCCTGGATTACCGGGGCAGGCAGTGAAACGTTCTCTCTCTGCATGAGCGTCGACATCACCTGCAGCAGCAGCTGACGGCAGGTGTAGGACAGCCAGGGCAGTGGAACCAGCCGAAGCAGTGTCTGGGGGTTAAAGGTCACAGAAAGGGTCGGAGGGTCATGGAAAGCAAGGTGTCTGCAAGTGTCAGACAAGCTAAGGGAACACAACCATCCATCCTCAAAAACATGGAAATTCCACACATTCTTCTACCTATTAAAATCGTAAATCGGGCCCAAACTCCATAAATTTCAATGGATGCGTTGCAAAATAACATGTGAAGAATGATATCCATCTATGCATCTTCCACAAATTTATCCCAGTCAGGGTTGTGGGGGGTCCAGAGCACATGGCTAGGGTACGCAACATATCGGATGCCAGTGTATTGCAGGGCACATACACACTCACACACACTACGAGCAATTTAGAGAATCCAATCAGCCTAACTGCAGGAACACACTGAAGTACTGGGAGGAAACACACTCGACATGAGGAGAACATGCAAAGTCCACACATGCAGAGTGGAGGCAGGATTCAATTCCCCAATCGTGAAGGTGACAGACAGCCACTAAACCACCATGTTACCAAGTTATACACAAAAAAAATGTAAAAAGTTTAAGAACTTAAGAACATGACGTCCCATGAATAGATACTTAATTGTTACAATTGTCTCAATTCAATCAAAAAAGAAAAACAAAAAAAAACAACAGTTCAAAGAGCATAGAAGCAGTGGGTAAAGAAGCACCTCACAGACAGACTCTGGCCTGGTTATCTTAGCACCCTGGCGGTACTCCAGCAGGAGCTGGAAGATACCCAGCAACCTCTCCACATGTTGGGACACCTCCCCTTTGTCCTCGCTCCTCTCCGCCTGCCTCATCACCTCCTCCGCAGAGCCCTATGAAGAAGCATGACAACAATAATAACAATATTATTAATAATAATAATAATAATAATAACAACAATAAGATACTTCATCGATCCCCGTAGCGAAATTCTTTTTACGCCTCCCCCGTCTTGCTCTCTGTAGGTGAGGGCAAGCTGGCTGTAAAGGGCAGCCATCCATAGCAGCACACAGGGAGCTGGGGGTTAAAGGCCTTGCTCAAGGACCCGCAGATGTGCCGAGGCTGGGCTCAAACCGGCGACCGTTGCCATACAAGATTACAGCCAGAACTACTACTATTTGTCTCCAAAAGTATGTGCATAGATCAACTACACCAGAAATGCACCCTAACCACTATTCCAAAAAAAATAACTATCACTGAATCTATTAATAGGCCTGCCCTATTTTGAAAATGACATCACATGCACTCACCTGCAGGGACTCCCACATCACAAGAAGGTGCTCCTTATCAACGTGACTGACCACTGCGTCCGCCATGTGAACCAGCACCTCCCCAACTGTGGTCCATGGCAGAGATGGACCTATAGGACCTGCAGGGCCTAACTTCTTCAGGATGACAGGAAGGGCCTAGGAGTGGAAGATGAAGGGGAGAAGGCACATGTAGGGCAAGAGTGAGCTAGAGTCAGAAGTCGACACAGTCAGCAAGTCCCTTTGTAGCAATCAGCCATGACGTCTTGGCACAGAACTCGGCACATTTCTGTGTCCGCGGGAGGTGGTATGAATAAAGCTCTTATCCCCTTAATTTTAAAAATTCCCCTACAATGTTTCCGAAACTCCAGAGGAATCTGAAGCATTGCGCACATTTTATGTCGCAACACTGACACAGCCTGAGGGGGGTAAGCAATTCTGCACATCACAGACTTAGATAACGACAAATCTTCCAGCTTCTATTTACAAAATCCAAGGACAATTAATCTCTACACGTGCCCAGGCCTTGACATCAACGCATCCTGCAAATACTTAGGCCAAACCTAATAAACGAAGCCATTTCAGCAATAATGAACTCGAGTTTCAATATCGCACACCCCAAACAGAGCAAACCCCACAAAAGAAAACTCTGCTATCTGGTCCAGCTGGAAGCATGAAAATCAACACTTGAAAACTCCACTAACAAGGTTTCACAGCGAACCGCGGATTTACCCACCGTGCTGGCACAGGAGTGGAACCTGCTCTGGACGCCCTTGCACATTTCAAACAGCAGCTGTCCCAGCCCCTCTGCCTTCTGGGGGTGCCTCGCCAGGTCCCCAAACATGAAGGTAAGGAGGCCATCCAGATCAGGCACCTGCACGTCATGTGGAAATGCGATCTTCTTCAAGTTGTGCAAACCCACGTCAGACAATGGAAGTAGTCTGGTATGGGGAATTTCTGGAGATAAACTGGACTAAGATTTCTCAATGCTTTTTAATTATAAACACAGCACAGTCAGAATCTGGAAATCACTCTCCCTGAAAGTGATATTCCGGGAAAACTAGAGCCCTTCTTCAAATCCACAGCTGTGTTTCTAGAACCTGGTAAACCTTAAAAACACATTGGAGTGCAACTTTCACTGTTTTCCTCAGAGCATGGTCTCAAAACTTCACCTTACCTTTCTCATCAAGAAGGCAAAGCTTTCTGCCGCAAAGCTACGTACGTGCCCTTTCTTGTGAGCCAGCAAGGTGCTGTACAAACTAAAAAAAAAAAAAAAAAACAGAAGAGAAATGCATGCATGCACAAAATGAGGGGGACTGTAAATTGTCTAAATACTAAGTCAGCCAAGGACTCTGATATTGCCACCATCACATTAATCATTATTACTGTCGATTCTGATAATCAGTCAAATGTGAGATCGTACACTTGGGAACCACTGCTCTCATCATGGAGAAACATCATCATTTCATCCAATGTGAAGTATGACCTGATCCTGGTCATCTACATATCAGAGTCGTAATCAGAACTCACATTATTGCCAGTATGTGCAAACATAGCAGAATTGATTGTGGTCTAGTGCAAAACATGAAGTACAAAATGTAACGAGACATACGGGGAGAACACTCCACAGAACACCACGTGCAAGACAACAGCAATGCGATTAAGAGCACACAGATTAACAGATGTCTTAAAAGAGTTAAGTTAAACATTAGAACTCTAGTGCGGGTTGGTATGAAGAGAAGATGTCAGACAAGACGCGAATTGTCCCGGAGTGAGTGGATCGCACCTGGGTGACGGATTACTGAGGTACTAGGTGAGTTTGTTTTGGAGATGGATGGTTATGGGGAAGAAGCTATGGAGATGGTGTGAGGTCCAGGGATGATATATATTATATATTAAAACGTGTATTCTTGTCTGTAGATCATATAAGGCAATGGGTAGCTTGGTTGTTAAGTACAAACTTATAAAATAAGGATAAATTATAAAATAAGGCTACAAGTTTTTTCATGTTTAGCAAAATACTTTACCGGAGTTGTATCAGAAAAATACGCAATTATACTAACAGGTAAAACCATGAGTTTTAACAGAATAATCAGTTAAGAAACAAAATAGCAATAAGAAGATACTCACTGAAGCATGTCGGGACTCACCTATACATCTCACTGATGTCTTTCACCATTAGCCTCCATAAGTACTTGTACAGGTATGACAGGCACGTGAACACCCACTCCAACTGTTCCGTGTCCTGGGTCTCTAACAGCGATGTGATGATGAGGAAGAAGTTTCGGAAATGGGGGTAGAAGTCTGTCTGGAGGTCACGAGCCAGCTGAACCACCAGGCTGTAGGAAAGATACCATTTTTAGAAAAGCATGCGAACCAGCAACAGCCCCAGTCAAACAGCCTGTGTATACAAGCCACCTCCAATCAGGCAGTAATGTAAACCACGCTCCCCTATACTCACTCCAACAGGGGCTGGTAGGCCAGGCTGTTTTTCACACCGAGGTGGGTTTTCAGACTCTCCACAACGGAGTTCTGATGGAACACCAGGAGTCGGAAGGACTGACTCTTTTGTAATACTTCTTTCAAAAAGGTGGCTGTAAAAACAAAGGAAAGCATGACAAAGCAGGACATTCACCCTGAATGGAATTCCAAGTGCTTGAAAAACAGAACTGGTCAGAATCAGGCAGACAATACATCTCTAACGTTAATGCGTGTTCAGTCCACTTACTAAAGTGTTCCGTTAAATTGAGGTCCCTCCATTTCGTCAATCCCTCAAAAAAGTATGTTTCTACCTCCTGGGGGGACAAACATAAAATCAGTAATTGCAGAGAAATTATATGAAGTCAAACGTTCAAAGAACAAAGGAATATCATTTCATTTCATTCCATTCCAGACGGAGAAGGTTTTGTTTACCTCAGCATAGCTGCCTGTTCTGTCGATGCGATGTATGACATCTATATTCACATTTGCAAGCCGTTCAGAAAAGGTAAGAAACTGGAGATGAAAACAAGCAAAAATAATTAAGGTTGCAATATCACTTCACCCGGGATCAACACCATGGCGAATTATGACGGACATTTCGGTCAAAATGATTTTTTTAACACGGACATGGTATTTTATAAAGTGAAATACATTTTTTTTCAATCAAAACATTTTGTCACGGATACAGACGAGTCTACCCACGAACACATTTGTCCGTCTATGGACATGGTAGCGATTTCTGCGCTGCAAGGTTTTACCATAACCTGACAACGACCAACTACAACGATTAAAACACATAACTAAGCACAGTTATTGCTTCTGTGGCGAACCAGTTGAAGACCAATATGACAAATCAGCTCATATAACTTATATTCGTATAACTTAGCTTACTAGCTTTGAATACTTACCCTGTAAGTGTTTTCCGATCTATGATATG
Source organism: Mormyrus iriodes (assembly GCA_011763525.2). Taxonomy (NCBI): domain Eukaryota; kingdom Metazoa; phylum Chordata; class Actinopteri; order Osteoglossiformes; family Mormyridae; genus Mormyrus; species Mormyrus iriodes. The sequence continues at coordinate 10,754,748 of JAAGVU020000001.1, forward strand.
ACGATTTTGTCTTCATTTTAACGTGATCTTCGGTTCCCCGATTAACGCTTCAAAAAAACAGACCGCGGAAAAATGAAAGCAACAGAAAGTGATTTTAAAAGTTCTAAACACTGTATACACATGTCGCTACTAGGACGCCGCCATGTTGAATGTTGCATTGTGGGAACGCGTGGTTCTTGGTCATGAGGTTCCAGTGAATGTTTTATGTATGTATTATTGCACTGTATTGTATGTGTGCATTTCCAGTTTGTTTGTCGTGAATGGAAAACGACTTTACATTCATTATTACTGTGATGAAATCACTGGTCAATTTATTATTACTTTTATTGCGACATTTTTAGCATGTGAAAAGATATTCTTGATAAGCTGACAAATATTAACTTTTTAAGTGCGAGTTTTTAAAATGGCATTCAAAAAACCATTTTTTCCTGAAAACAGTTGGCAAGGTGGTTCAGTGGATTGATTATACCTCCAGTGTTTGGGGTTCAAATCTTGTTACATATTGGTAGGTTGTGTTTGCATGTTCTCCACAGGTTTCTTCCTGCAGTCCCAAAACTGGCAATTTTCCAAATTGCCCATCATGTGCCCTGTGACAGATTGGCATCCCACCCAAGTTTGCTTACTAGGTAGCTCATCAGGACCCTATATTATCCAGTGTTGGTCCATCAGGACCTTCTGGGTATTCACTGAATACCCTGATAAATTGGAGAAGTCAATGCATTTTTATAATAAAAATGTACAATAAAGTGTAGCAATTACTGTTTTTTCACATTTTTTTTACTTTATTTTACACTTTATTTTATTTTTTGTTCTCGTTTATCATTGTTGTATTATTTGCTTGTGTTCGTTTACTGTATATATTACTGATTTCATTTTAATTCATTTTTTTGTTGACCAATCTATATTATAGACCGATAGTATTAATTACTTCCAGGTTTTTTTCGGTTATACTTTTATATCTTTTGACCATCATATTCTGATTTATTTTGTGTATCGTGTTCCTGTTTTTGGTTATAACAAAACAGAATCAACCCCCTCCCTGAGGCCACCACCAGTGGCCCCTGAAACCCCAGCACCCTAGATGATCACCCCCAAAGAAGTCAGATAAATGAACATCCAGACAATATGTGTTACATCCAGAAATAAACAACGAAAGGTGATTCCTGGATTTATGAAACAAGTAAAGATCTGATGGCAGCAGCAGTATCAGCTCAGCAGTTCAAGTCTATGCGGTGATCTCACTCAGCCCAGGGAATTATCGGAGCCACTAACAATATTTATATAATAAAAACACACACACACAAATACATACATATATATATATATATATATATAGAGAGAGAGAGAGAGAGCGATAGAGAGTATTTTATTAGCAGCAGCTCCTCATTTTAAAACAATAAAAAAAAATACAATTTATTATTTGTAATTAAAATTACAAATTACAATTTCAAATGATACCTCTATGATTAAGGGGATATTCAGCTGGAAAGTGTCTTGATCAATTGTTGATACAACCAGAGTAAAAACAAACCACTGACCAGAAAATGATACAGGAATACAATCCAGGGTGTTTACGTGCGGGAACACTTGGCTTTTTTAAGTGCCGCCAAGTAGGACAGCATCTATTTTATGAAAATAGGTTAGCATCCCTGGCTAAACAGTAACCGGGTAGTACCACAATATGGTCACTCAGTTTACAATTAATCGAGATCTCACTATTATTGTTCCTCGCTTTTTGGTGTAAAATGTATCCCTTACTGAATTGAGGTGAAGCAACAGGTTAATATTCATCACTGCTTTTGTTTTCCATGGATACTTTTTTCCCTGAAGCCATGAGAAACCACGTTTCCACACTAAAGTCTTTTGTTTTGTGCAAAAGAACAACGACAAACGTCAAAATGGCACCAATAAATCTTCTTGACTTTTTAGAATTTGATCATTCATGACCTAAAATATAGCTACATGCTGCTGGGACCTAAAATATAGCTACATGCTGCTGGAACAACAACGTTATCCCTGGATGATACCGTCTCCTCCTCCCCCGCATCTAATCCCTACTCCTCCCAACTTCTATAATCCTTAGCTTCCTTACACCAAAAGAATCTTTCTAGAAGCCTATCTTTGTGTGACTTGCCTCCATCAGGTTCATTGTTTCCTAGACCATACCGGAGAATACTGTATAACTAACTAGAATTTACTGCGTAATCATTGTAAGCTCAGCCTATCATCATTTATGCCTAAAATGGTTCCTTGACAGATGTATGCTTGTGATGTATTATCTGCCACTTGTGAATGTCACCTTCTATAAAAACATCTGTTAAATAGAGGGTCATTTGCCAATAAATAAATGTAAATATCAAACGCCATTTTTGTTTCCTCAGGTACAGAGACCTGGACAATGCAGGCATTTAGGATGGGACAATTACAACTGACAACAGCAATTGTGGTAAGTGTGGAGCAGTGTAATTTTCCCTGTTAACAGTGTTACATCAATGTCATGTCATCCACTGCAAGAAATCTCCCCTGTGATTGCAAGTAGTGACAGCTGCTGTGTTATATGTGGGTAACACAGGATCTTAAGTTTGCTGGGCCCACAACTTATGTCACCATATAATGTTATGGTACTATTATGACAAGGTATATCTTCAGAGAAGCTGAAAAACAGTTCATAGCAATTTATCAATTTATTTATGGTAGCAGTTCGTAAAGTCACAGAGTAATTACTAAGTAACACTTGTGCAAAGGAAAAGAGCTGTCAGTGTAGCCAAATCACATATTTTCAAAGAAAAATTGCTTCTAACTTTTCTAAGTGATGGTTCCTGCTTCCATTTAATCTTAACATTTTGACAATAATTCACAGGCAACAACTGTACATAAACGTCAGTCGGTCAATCAGGTCAATTAGTTTTGTATTGCAATGCCCACAGTCTGAGAAAAAGGATAATATTTTGTTACTTTTAAGGAATTATTCACAAACCCTGGCCAATAGGCATATAGAAATCCATCCATCCTGCCAAACCCTGGCCAATAGGCGTATAGAATTCCATCCATCCTGCCAAACCTTGGCCAATAGGAATATAGAATTCCATCCATCCTGCTAAACCCTGGCCAATAAGAATATAGAATTCCATCCATCCTGCAAACCCTGGCCAATAGGCGTATAGAATTCCATCCATCCTGCCAAACCCTGGCCAATAGGCAAATAGAAACCCATTTATCCTGCAACCACTTATTCAGTCCCAAGTTATGGGGAGTGGGGGCATAGTCTATCCCAGGCAGCACAGGGCATAAGCCTGAGGTTCACCCTGGATAGGAAAGCAATCCATTGCAGGGCACACACAGACACAGATGTACACACACACACACAACATGTTTTTGGACTGCAGGAAGGAACCACAGGTAATCCATGTGATATGGGAAACACAAGCAAACTCTACACACACACACACTGCGGAGGCAATATCTGAACCTTCAGCCTTTAAGTGAGAAGTAATAGTGCTACCTACTACACCATCACACCCAAATGACACTTTTTTCAATTCACTGGTGTGGTGTTCAGGGTGTCCTCCAGCCTTGTCCCCTATACTACCCCCCAACCTGTACTATATAAGTGATTAGAACATCATGGCTGGATGGGTGTCAGGCTAATTCTTATGTGGCCAATATTTGCACCAAAAAAAATCCAAAACCACACCGTGCCGCTTACTGTTCTTGTCATTGTGGAAAACAGCAATTATTTATTATACAGAAAGTTAGGTCTGGACATTGCTTAGTCAACCAGCCAGAAGTCAGAAGGAGAACAATGCGTCAACAGAGATTATAAGGTGCTTAGACAAAAGGAATAAAAATGCAATGTCATATCAATACCAGCAAAGATTGCATCATTTGAGAAGTTTGCCAATGTATTTCAAACAGGTTTGTTAATATGTCCAAGTCTACGTGTGGCTTATCAACTTTTGTAAACAGAATTCTTTTGAATGCTAAAAATGCCATCATATAACCCCCCCACGCTAACCCCCCACCACCTTGCAACTCCTACACTCACCTCAGTGGTGAACTGAGAGGTGGGGGGAAGTGCAGGTGGCCGGGGGGCGGAGGGAGGGCTAATGACAGGGTACTTATCTACCGACTGGATGAACAATTCCTGCTCTTTACTGACTACAGACTGATGAAGAATCCCACAGGCTCCCTGGAGCACAAGGAAAGCTCTTCATAAGGCATAGACTGGGTGAGTGAGCACACCAGTGCTTTCATGGGGCTAGAGAGGACTTGAACTTGGATTCATCCCGAGAAAAGTCTAAAATTCGTTACTCTGCCTGACCTCCTTATTTCAACTTTTCATGGTACTAACTCAGCATCAGCGAGAGATCTTGTGGTAACAATCATATGGACTAGAATACAATTTTTATAATTTCCTGCATCTTTCATTTAGCATTTATACCTGGAACAGCAGCACTGTCTTGACTGGGTAGAGCTTGGCTTAGCTGCCAGTGGCGGGTGCTGGTGAGTGGAGAGGTGGTCAATCATAAGTCAAGAAGACAGGTGGAGAAAAGTCCTTCATGGATGCCTCAACCAAGGCGACCACTTTTGTGGTGTGGGACTATGTGGTCTTCGCGCTGATGCTGCTGGTGTCAGCCGTGGTGGGGGTGTACTTCGCCCTGATTGGGAAAGGGCAGCACAACAGCCATGACTTCCTGATGGGAGGCCGGGGTCTAACCGCCCTGCCGGTCGCCTTGTCCTTGACGGCCAGCTTCATGTCTGCCATAACTGTTCTGGCGACCCCCGCTGAAGTCTACCAGTATGGAGCCATCTATGGTTTCTCTGGCATCGCCTACATTCTGGCGGTGGCTGTCTGTTCAGAAGTCTTCCTGCCGGTCTTCTACAGGTTGGGAGTCACCAGCAGTTATGAGGTAGGCAGTTTATCGTGTCTTCAATACCGCCACCAGGCTTCAGTAGAAGATGTCACACCTCCTTCTTACTAAGAAGCGTCTCATGAGTATCACTGAGTCTCCATTATATGAAATGTGTGTCAAAACTTAATGTTACAACTGGTTTTTGGGCACAAACCTGACAGCTGTTAAAAAAAACAGCAAGGTTTTTGATGAAGGGGTCACTATAGTTTTATCTGTGCCTTCATGTCTTTGGGGCTGGGCCGGGTTGTAATCTGTATTTTCACTAACCCACAGTACTTAGAGATGCGTTTCAACAGGTGGGCTCGTCTGTGTGGGACGATGATGTTCATACTGCAGACAGTGAGTACATTACGCCTGCCTGTTTATGTAATATTATAGGATTTGCCTGAGCAAACTGGGTCATCTTTCATGCAAACTGGATCATTAGCATCTAAGAGAGAGAGTGAGAGAGAGAGAGAAAGAGAGAGATTTACTGAGAGTGAGTGAGCTATAGAGAGAGAGTGAGCAAATAGGAATAGATATATACTAATTTAAGATAACAGTAAAACAGGTAGTTCCAAATAAAGTGCTGACAATAGGCAAAGCAGTGTATGTATCTGTCTCTCTATACAAAGTTGCATTATACACATTATATATAAGGTGGCAGTGCGTGAGTAAAAAGTTCCTGTATGTGTATTACCCCTGTCATTATAGGTGCTCTACACAGGCATGGTCATCTACGCACCGGCTCTTGCATTAAACCAAGGTGGAGTAGCCCTACCTTCCTTTGGTCTAAAATTTATTCTTCAAAAAATGATTTCTCCACTTTCCCATATTTAACAGTCAGGTGTTCTGTCATGCCAGTCATTTTGGTTCCCACTTTTGGGTGATTTCCTATTTATTTCACCTTGTTTCAGTCACCTCCTTTCACCAGGAAGGAACAGGAAAGACAACCGATTGTTTTATTACATGTCTGTTGCATTCATTACCTGCAGTATAGTTAATCTACTTATCCTTTCCTCCTCTAGTCACTGGTTTTGATTTGTGGGGTGCTGTGATGGCCACAGGAATAGTTTGCACCTTTTACTGCACTATGGTAGGAGACAACTTTTATTTTATACATACAAGTGCACCTAAACATTGAGCTATGCTACTTTGTGTACTAAAATGCTTCAGAATGGATCAAAATAGAGGTTGAAATATGCTCTCAACTACAGAATAGTAAAATAGTAAAACAAGGAATAGCCTGTGAATAAAATCACAATGCAAGAAAATTAACATCTACGGTTCCAGTCAAAAGTTTGGACACACCCATTGACAAACCTACTTGTTTTTCAACAAGGTAGCCACCCTAAGCACACCTTGAGGTTATGTAAATACTGTATTATCTTGTGAACATGGAAAGAGATGGAGTGCTGTGACAGATGACCTGGCCCCCACAATCCCCTGACCTAAACCCTATAGTTGGATCGAAGAGTAAGAGCAAGGTAGCCACTTGTGCCCAGAACTTGTGGAAACTCCTTCAGGATTGTTGGAGTAGCATTGTAGGTGGCCACATATGAAAGCCTGCCAAGAGTCTGCAACGCTGTCATTGAAGCAAAAGGAGGCTACTTTGAAGAGTCTAAAATTTGACAACATTTTTGAGATGTTGAATACTTCTCTTGGTCATTGCAACTTTTGATATGCATTACTTCATTGCCTCAAGGCCTTCACTATAAGGTGAATAACAGCTAAAACAGAGACAAATGCATTAAAGTAGGTATGTCCAGATTTTTGACTGGCACTGTAGTCAGTCCTTGGTCTGAATGCCCTGGCTGAAGTGGCTGCTGTACTCTTACAGGGTGGGCTAAAGGCAGTGGTCTGGACAGACGTCTTCCAGGTGGGCATCATGGTGGCCGGATTTCTATCCGTCATTGTCCAAGCCATTTGGCAACAAGGCGGCTTCTTGGCCATAATTGACGACTCACGACATGGAGGGAGACTGAACTTTTGGAAGTGAGTTTTCACAGAAGGACGTTCAATTTGGAAGATCTGTAGCAGCAGCTCAGCACACAGCATACGCGCCCTGTGCTCTCTCTTCCTGTCCAGCTTTGATCCCAGTCCGCTAAGACGGCACACCTTCTGGACCATCACGTTCGGAGGAGCCTTTGTCTGGATTAGCATATATGGGGTCAATCAGGCTCAGGTGCAGAGATATATATCATGCAAGTCCTTGATCCACGCCAAAATGTGAGTTACCTTGCAAGTAGTACTGCAATGTTAAGGAAGAATGCATTTGGGGGGGGGGTCTTTCTTCGTAAGTTGCTACTTGTGAGGGTACGTGTGTGGGTGAATGCATGTTACAGGGCTCTCCTCCTGAACCTGGTGGGCCTGTGGGTCATCCTTCTGTGCTCGGTGTTCTCTGGACTGTGTCTGTACTCCATCTACAAGAACTGTGACCCCTGGAAAGCAGGCTTGGTATCAGCTCCTGATCAGGTAGGGCCTTGCAGGGAAAAGGGTACGCTGACTATGAGTCTGCTTCTTCTCTGTTTGTGCTCACTGCAAGAGACTTCCCCAGATGCACAGTTCACTGTATGAGATGACCATACTGTTTTCATAAACATTTTACATCACTAACTAACATTGATGGCCTGTAAAACTACTAAGATGCTGAACATGTTCAATTCCCCCAGTTAATGCCTTACATGGTGCTGGACATCTTGAGGGACTTGCCCGGTCTCCCTGGGCTGTTTGTGGCTGCTGCCTACAGCGGAACACTGAGGTAAAAATAAAAAGGTGAAATGAAAGGAATCCTTGTTGTCCTTGTCTCTGCCTCCACTGTGCTGGATAATTCAGATACAGTTCCTTATGGAAAATCTGGAAACACCTACTGAAAATAATTTGTTTTTCAAAAAGATAACGACCCTCAGCACACCTTGAGGTTACGTAAGTACTGTATTATCTTGTGAACAAAGAAAGAGATGGAAACAGACACGACAGGTGACCTGGCCCTTGCAACCCCCCCCCCCCACCCCCAACCTAAATCTATAGAACTAGTTTGGGGTGAGTTGGATCAAAGAGTAAGAGCAAGGTAGCCAACTTGTGTCCAGAACTTGTGGAAACTCCTTCAGGACTATTGGAGAAGCATTCCAGGTGGCTACATCTTGAAGCTGGTTTAAAGAACGGCAAGAGTCTGCAATGCTGTCACTGAGGCAAAAGGGGGCTATTTTAAGGAGTCTAAAATCTGAGAAAATGTTGAACTACTGGTTGTTGCAATATTTAATATGTATGATTTCATTGCCTCAGAGCCTTTTACTATAAGGTGAATAACATAGCTAAAATACAGACAAATGTATTAAAAGCAGGTATGTTGAGACTTTTGACTGGTACTGTATGTGTTGTCAGCTTACCACTATTCTCCTACTTATGCCCCCTTCTGGTAATAACTAGATCATTGTGGAGTTCTGGTTTTCGGTCTGAGTGTTTTAGAAATGATGCATGTTCTGTTAGTTTACATGCATGTAGATCTGTGTGTGTGTTTCTTCTATAGTACTGTTTCCTCCAGTATAAATGCCTTGGCAGCAGTGACTGTGGAGGATCTGGTCAAACCTTACTCCAGCATGTCTGAGAGGACATTATCCTGGATCTCCAAAGGACTCAGTGAGTTGGATGGCACTGTGATCCAATATCCCTCTTAACCGTTACTGCAGCTGTCCATTATTATATTTTAAAGCTAGCTTCACGTTATTAAAACTCTCTGATTCAAATCTTGTAATTTAAATATTCATCTATGATGCTTTCAGGTTTTGTGTTTGGAGTCATTTGCATCAGCATGGCTGGTATTGCATCTCTGATGGGGGGAATTCTGCAAGTGAGGACAGACTCGCTCCTTGTCACCCAGTCATCTCCCATCATTGACTGTAATACAGAGAAAGAGACCCTCCTCGTCTGAGTGCCACATACTGAGAAGCTCTCTATTGCCCCCTGCAGGCAGCTATAAGTATCTTCGGTGTCACTGGAGGGCCTCTCCTTGGCCTTTTCTCTTTAGGAATTCTCTGCCCCTTTGCCAACTCTGTGGTGAGTATTGTAGGTTCTCAAGATGAATGTGTTATTGTGTCTTTACAGCAGTGGGCATCACATCACCAGTGCAGTTACAGCCACCCAGATTATAAATGTGATGTCCATAATAAAAGGTTTCCAGATATGTTTTAGAACATTTACAGTTATCCCTCGTCTATCGCGCGGTTGCGTTCCAGAACCCCCCGCGAAAGGTGAAAATCCGCGAAGTAGAAACCATATGTTTATATGGTTATTTTTGTATATTTTAAGCCCTTATAAACCCTTCATATTCTCTTAGATATTAGGTAAGATTCGTTGAAATTATGTATGTAAACACACTTTATATACTACGCACAATATAAAAATATTGTATATCATTGAGGAGTTTTATTTAATACGTAATACAGCTGCAAACACATTGTAATAACGCATATTTTAACAAAAATAATTTTATATTTACTATAATATACAGTAATGCACTCGTTTTACTTACTTCCCGGTTATATTAGATGTATTATGATTATTCCTTTAATATTAGTATCATATTTCTAAAATACGAACAGTGCAGTCACACGCTATTTGCATTCTGGTGCTCTGATTGGGTAGCTTCTCAGCCATCCGCCAATAGCGTCCTGTGTATGAAATCAACAAGGCAAACCAACTGAGGAAGCATGTACCAGAAATAAAAAGACCCATCGTCCGCAGAAATCCGCGAACCAGCGAAAAATCCGCGATATATATTTAGATATTCTTGCATATAAAATCCGCCATAGAGTGAAGCCGCGAAAGTCGAAGCGCGATATAGCGAGGGATCACTGTGCTAATTTTAATTTGACTTCAGTGATGAGTTGCGCTTGGTTATTTTATTTGCTTTGTAGATGATTCCACAGAAGAAAAGCAAATTGCTTTGCAGGTATATAAATGCCTGCTGTAATTTAGCAATACATGTGAATCATCTATGCTTTTTCCCCTGTGTTTCGGTGGCCAATGGCCTGATGCCTAATTCAGGGAGCCATGGTGGGCTTTTTAAGCGGCTTGGCCCTGTCTCTGTGGGTGGGGATAGGCGCCCACTTGTTCACCCCTTCAACGAATTATAAGCAGCCGCTTCACCTCAGCACAGATGGCTGCAACCTCACCATGACTGAGGGGGGGCTAAACTGGACATTAAGTACGGAAGAGTCACCTCTGGTCAGCACTGTGTTTCAAGAGGATCCAGAATTCAGGTGAGTGGTGAAATGTAAGCCGCTTATAGATTAAATAAACCAGAAGGATATTCTACAGGTTCCTTCTCGCAGAGGTTGCAGTTGTTCATAGATTTCACAACACCTGTAAACAATGGGTAGAAAGGTGAGCCATGTTACCCATAAATGGTGAGGGCAAATCAGCTGCTTTACAGTGGTGTACAACTGGACCAGAAGCATTGACAATGAGGTGTGGTGCTTCTTTGACAGGATTCACCTGGTCAACGAGTGGTACTCTCTGTCCTACCTATACTTCAGCGTAGTTGGGACCGTCGCAGTAATGGTGGTCGGCATTATCGTTAGCCTCCTGACAGGTACTGGTCACCTCCTATGCGCACACTAATGATTCTCCCATCCAGTTTTATGGAGTTCTTTCATTTGTACTCTCCCCTATTTCTCCATTGTCAGTTCACGCAACACTCTTGTCCCTCACCATTATGTGACAGAACGGCTTGAACTGAATTTTCCGGTTTTTGTTATTTTTTTGTTTGTTTCTTAATCAGGATGCAAGAATTTGGCACCAGAACTGACACTGATGAAGGAGGACTTGACCTGTTACTACCTGTATAGGACCTTGAAACAGAAAATTCAGAAGATTTCCCAGGTGAAATGTTTCATCTTCATTACGGCACTGGTAGACAGTTTTTTTCCAGGCGGGAACAGGCAGTGTGTGAATTTACATATTTTTGCATGGGTTTCTTTTCCTAGGCAATGAAACGTACTGGTAAGCTGGACTTGAAGAAGCGGAGTGAGAAAGACTTTGGAAGAAACAATCCAGCTTTCTGTAATTCTGAGCTGGACCTCTCTCAAGTGCGAGTTGATAGAAGAGGCAGTTTTTCTTCCTGAATTAGAACCAGTGGCCTTCCTTCCTGCCGCAAGACTGCAGTATTTACTGGCCACATATATATGTGGACATTTAACTTTATATATACGTAGTGTCATTTTCAATAAATAAATAAAATGTGAACCATTGAATCAAACGCTTCAGTTGTTTCAAACCGACAGAATGAATCGAGCATGACAGTGACCCATACGGCAGCACTCATGTACATCTGTGCACCGTTCCTCGCAGCATGAGGCTCTTGTATAAGTATTCGGTTGCAGTATCCCTCCAGTCATTGGCTAACTCTAAGTGCGTGCACGGTTGACACAAGGAACAAGAACCATGTTTTTTTTTCTCCAAAACTTTATTGAATTTTAGCATAGTAAAATCAGTTTACATTGCATAACAACAAATGTACGTTAAATGAATATATCAGTCTGTCAAAAGTATTAATGGACAACATAAAGAAATAGGTGTATACAGCGCTGGAAAAAATTAAGAGACCATGCTATATTTTTTTTAAATCTGCATTTTTAAAACCTGGTTTTATCCTGGGTCTACTAGCAGAAGGCTCCACTAAGTGGTAGTTTGCTTCCAGGCTCAAAGTTTCTAAGACAGCAGTACACAAGAACAAGGTGAAGCAGGAGACACTGGGAACGGCCAGAAACCAGCCAGGTAGAGGGCAGAAGTGACTTTCTAATGCAAGAGATGACCGTCAACTTATCTGGCAGTGTCTCATAAATCGAAGGACGGCATCATGTAACCTTGAAAAAGAATGGGAAACATTAAGCGGTGCGAAGTGCACTGCTAGGACAATTCATATCAGGCTCCTAGAAGCAGGACTAAAGACCCATAAAGCAAAGAAGAAGCCCTTCATTAATGAGAAGCAGAGAAGAGCCAGGCTGGAGTTTGCACATTTTACACAGACACATACCTATAAATTGAGAAATGAATGGTCTCTTAATTTTTTCCAGAGCTGTATATGTATTACTTGTCTATGGTTATTTTTTCATATATTGTACTTATTTTTATTGCTTTAGCATTCTTTAATTCTTTTAAATTTCTAAATAATAAGCAAACTCTAATTTAAATACATTATAATTTGGTCTTGCTTTAGCCCATTTATATCTGTGTAAATAATATTTGCCGTATATTATGAAAAGACTGACAAGGAGAATGATGTTAGAATTATACATTATTCATATGAAATATTCATTCCAGTCATTGTTCTAATGTAATGTTTAAAATCAAGCCAAAATAGTCTTGTATAAATACAATAGTAAAATAAATGTTCAATAGTGTCTGTTTCTTTTTGGCTAGATGTACAATTTCCATCAGTAGCTTTCCTATATTTTTTAAGAAATCGGTTTACTGGCTATATTATATGAATTAAGGTATATTACATTAATTAATTCTTATTAATTTAGAGAAGAATTAATTAATTCTTCTATAAATGTATTGGTGATACAATATCTTCTTCCATTTTCCATGCTAATTTCCAAATTGTTTTGAAATTTAGAATTCCAATTATTTTTGCATGTGGTGCATATGGCACTTGTTACGTCGGGAGGGAAGCTTGAGCTCGATACAGCTGGATGAAGGGCAAACAGGTTAGGCACTCAAACTGACCCCACAAGGGGGTCTAAACACAAGACAGAGAGCAACAGCTAGTTGGGATCAACGGAAAAAGGCACACTGGCACGCATTGAAAACATCAACTGTAACAGCTACAATGACCGAGCTGGGGAACACAGTGAGGGTAAGCACATATACACATAACTAGTGAGGGACTACCAAAAGGGACGTGTGTAGGACTATCACAACAGACTGAGAACAGTTCGGTGATTACAGGATGCCCAGCAACCTCTGCTGCCCAAACGGGGACATGACAGTGGTAGATCATGACGCCTCACTATATAATTTTCTAATAAATGCGTTTGTGCATTTATTATCTGTAATGCACATTCCATTTAGAGGAGATAAAAAAATTCACAGAGCAAGTTTCATTTGAAAATCATTTTAAAACGTCTAGTGCACTCTAAAAGAAAAAAAAAAGAATACTTTATTAATCCCGGGGGGATGTTTGGTAATTGAATGGTAATTTGATGGATATGTAATGGATTGGATGGATTGATGTAATGGATATGACGTGTGTATAGAACCCAATCCATTATGCTGTCGCAGGAGGAAACAACTGAGTGTAAGAGACTTCTTAGGCACTAGACTAATGTTACGGACCATTAATAATAATTTCAGCGAAATTGATGGTGAGTCAACAGGCATATGCAGAGGTGGGGGGGTGCTGCGGGTGCCTGAGCAGCTGCCCCTTTCACCTGAAAGAATAAAAGTGGTCCCCTTTGATGTTCCAAGTGCCATTTTTTGATAGCCCTTCTGCGCATAAACATGGAGGTCTGCTGCAAACGCCCCCGAGGTTTCGCTGTCTTGCCATACATACATCATATATACCCATGTGTCAATTTTCAGGTCAAATTGACAGAGTCAGTCGAGTGTGATGATATCAGTGGTTGATACAGCAATGCTCATGTATGTCCGCGTGCCATTTTTTAAGTGTGCGGATAATGCCACAGTACACAGGTGGACTACCCCGTCAGTCCGAAGCGAACACTGATTATTCCTGTGATTTTTGTTAACTAATAAAAAGAGAGCATTGTTAACCTTTTTGTCACTTATGTAAAATGTTTTTGGATTACTTTGGAGAATTTTGATTTTTTGAGGATTGGTAAGAAAAGATTTTCAGGGATGTAGACATTTTAGTTCAATTTTCTGACAACAGCTTGGACAAAAAAACAACATTTTACAGCACAACTGCCTATAACTTTTTGGAAGCATCATATGAACAAACAGATAAGGACTGCAGCAAGGCAACGTTTTGGAAATGTAGAGAATTTAAAGATTACACTGTCAGAAAAAAAGGGTACAGCCCTGGTAGTTTTGTTGCCTAACATTAATGTACCCCCAATGGTACAAAAATGTTCCTCAGAGTCCATTTCTCCACCTTAAGTTAGACTAAAAGGTACATTTACCTACAGCTAGGGTACAATTGGCAAAGGTACAAATTTGTACTTGTTATCTTACTGTACAGCGCCTCCATTATTTAGATCAAGATCAAAGCAGCGGCTACTGTCTACGCGCGTGCGCAGTCGACACAAGAAACGGCCAGGACTTTACATACGAAAAACAGTTTAAAACACGCGGCACACCGGAACTCGGATATGACGTATGAATAGACCATACAGAACCAATCAGGTCTACTGATGCGGGAAGTGGCGTCTGACGAGTTCTCTTAGGCATTTGATGAACGTTATGGTGGAGTATTAATGCTAGTATAAGCGAAGTTGATGGTAAGTCAGTAATATCTCTATTTTGATATTTATGTCAATCTTTCCTCGGATTTCGGGTCTGGTTCAAGCATTCTGTCGTCGTTTAGTTTACCTTAGTATGGTAGCTAACTGCAGTTCTGTTTCGGGGTTCTGTAATTGCGCCGGTGTGTTTCGTTTGTTTCACCGTAGTCTGGTGGTTGGTTACTTTAACGAAGTACGTTCTTGTCAAGTCGCAATATTTCCGGTATACAAGTAGCTAATAATAAACGTTGGTTTTATTTAAGTGGATATAATGATATAATCGTAATATGGAAAGGAACGCGGGCGTATCAATGTTAACTAGCCGGCCTTTATAAAAATCGGCCCCAGTTAACGTAATGTTTTTTTACAGTTGTTTTCGCACGTTTCTGGACCACAGAGATGTCTCTGTTACTGGTTCCGTAACAGATTTGATGGTCGGTCACTCCGGTACAGGTACAGAGATGAGTGTCAGATTGGAGGACTGGGACTATAGTCTTCAGGAGGCTGAGGAAGCCCAAAGCCCAGCGGTAATGAACCAGGCTTGTCTACTGAACGAAAGTGACCTACTCTTTGACAACTCCAGTGATGGCTGTAGCTTTGAGTCACCAAGCACAGTCATCCCTGACACGCCCAGGTAATGCTGTCACATGTGCTGTCAAAAATTTGATCATATAATGAACAAAGTGCAGTCTTCCCATTGCTATTTATTGCTGTTCGATATTATAATACACCAGTCTTTATGTTGCTGTATTATTTATTGTATACATGCACAACTGCACTATGTATGTAAACCGTTGTGTCCAACCCTTCTGTTTTGTGCTTTCCTGTATTTTGCACTATAAGTACCGTGAAAACCCTCCCTTTGTCTTTTGCTTTCTGTGCATTGCACTGAGATTCTAGAGGAGTGTTATTTCATGCCACTGTATATGTATGGATGGTTTGACAGTGAAGTCCACTGGACTGAACAGTGTTGTACTAGTGTTTTTTTTTTGTCTTTCTCCACCTGGAGATCTGGATGTGGGGCAGATTCATCAGAGGATCTCCTACAGGTGAGTGTGGCTCTTCCCCATTGACTTGGCTGCTCCAGCCACTCAAGGGTATCTACCCATGTTTATATGCTGGTGCTCTAGTGGACTAGAGATATGATTGAAGAGAGGCTCAGCTGTGCCATCAGCTCCCCTTTTTGTTCTGAGTTTAGGTGACACCCTTTCGATCATTCCGGGGTGCAAGGGATCCCACTGAACAGAGCACGACCCCACCGTACCAATGGGCCAAGCGCAGGAAGTTGTCCCTCGTGGCAACAGATTCACAAGATGATGTGCAAACGGACCCGTATGACAGAAATGCTGCGGGTTCAACTGAGGTTTGCTCGGGGAGGGGAGTTGGTCCCTTGACCTCTGCACTTGGATTTGCTACCTCATCTCTGGTTGCCCCAGGCACCCCTGTGTCTCATGGGCATAGGATTCCCCCCCCATCAACCCCCATAGAGGCTTGTACATTTTTTGGTGATTCAGCCAATCAGAGAGCTGATGTCAGTGGCGAGAAACAGCCCTCTAACTTCATCCCCAAAATGAAGTCCAGATCAATGAGGTACAAAAAAGACTCTGAGCAGCAGCCTAGTGCAGCTACACGGCCCAGGTCCACGGCCTCCAAGCAGACCTTGAGTACCACTGTGTCCCAGGCGCCGGGCCCCTCCAGCCCAGTGTGTGAATTGAGACGGCGCCGGAACCGAGGTGAGGGGAGGGAATAATTCCTACACAGAGCAAGAAAGTCTGGCACATGTTTTTCCTTGACCGGATGAGCACATGAAGAGATTTTGTTTTTCCACAGCGGACGATTGGGTCTCTCATGAAAAGCAGCCCGAGGGCACATCAGGAGAACAGGAAGAGATTGTCATCAGTGATGATGAGGATGTTATTTTCCAGGCCATGGTGCGTTCAGCCCAAGAGGAAATGGATGAGGCATTTGCCCGAAGACTCCAGGTAAGCATCTGCCTGCCATCGCCTGGCTGGTGAACTTCGACAAGCATATGACCTTTGACCCCCCGCAGGCACAGTTTGAAGAAGAAGAACGAGAGCAGGCCTTCACCCATGGGGTCCCAGCCTATTCATCCCGCAATCTGGTCAGTACCTGTAAAATCTGGCACTTGCTCTTCATGTGAAGCTTACAGGTCATTGTGTAACAGGGTCTATCTCCTTCTGCAGTATGACAGGCCTGGACAAATAGCCTGGATAGCCTCTCCTCTGTCCTCCTTTGTGAACTCCTATCCAGGACTATCTGAGTTTCTAGAATTTGCAGAAGGTATGCCTGCTTTATCCTCCATTTCAGCTCTGTCTTGAAATGTGGGTTGATTGCAGATGTGATTGTGTCTTAGCAGCAAGACCTGCTAGACATGGCCATAGATCCCGCAGCTACCGTGGGTCCCGCCAGCGATATGCGTACCAGGCTGATCCGGACCCGTTTGATGATAGCCAGGGGAACAACTACGAGGTAGGACCCCGTTGGCTTTCACAAGGCCTGTGATTACAGCCCACCCCCAGTCAACATCAGAATCAGAAAAAGCTTTATTGATCCTAGGAGATAAATTGCTTATACTACAACTGCACAGATAGACAAGACACCATTGGACGCGATGAACACTATATAACAAGATGAAATATATATATGAAAAGTGCAGCTACATGGCCCAGGTCCAAGGCCTCCAAGCGGGCCTTGGGTATCTTGAGTTATTCAGCCCCCGTCCGCTGTTTCCTGTACCAAGGCTCTGCTGGCTTTTGAGGAAAGCCAGGGTGCTGTCATTGCCAAGAAGAGCATGAGCACCAGGGAGATCCAGAGGCTGCCCACAAAAACATTTGACCCTGTTTACAGTGCAGGGAAGATCACGTGAGTCTTGAGTTCTGCCTCCACAGGCTTTTTGCTGTGTTAATGAGGGAGTTTGTTGTGCTGAGTTTCTGTGATGTAATGGTTGCTGTGTGGGCAGGTGCCAGATTTGTTACTCTGAATACCTGGAAGGAGAAAAATTAAGGATTCTTCCCTGTCTCCATGACTACCATGTGCCATGCATTGATCGGTGGTTAAAGGTAGGCCTGTTGTATTAGCTGTGAAAATTCTGTTACGATCTGAGTATATCTGTAATGATGGGGAAGGGTTTTGAGGCCTCATTCCTCCCATCAGAAGTATTTTTGATGCCAGCTATGGGTTTGTGCATTGCTGAATTCTTTACAATTTTCCTATAGGAAAATCCCACATGTCCTATATGCAGAGTGGATGTGTCTGAATTTGGTAGCTAAGGATCCACCATAACCACAGCAAAGCCAGACTCTACCTCACTGCAGATGTATCCGGACAGTGCTATGAGGGCTATTTGACTACTACATTTGAGGGAAGTGACTGTGACCCCATCAAGCCACAAAAAATCACTTGAATCATCCTGGGAAAACAAAGTAGAAACATCAGTCTGAAGCGGTGAAATTACATAGATGAAATATTACTAAGTGTCTTTCATGTTTACTTTTTTGTATTGAAATAAACATTTTATACAAAAATTTGTGTACAAACAACTTTTATTGCAAATGAGGATTTCTTATATACATACAAACATAAAAAGAAAAAACCTTTTTGTTATGGATTAGACAGGTGGGGCAAGTAATGGAGTAATCCGGAGATTATAGTGCTGTCTTTCCGACAGCCCCCTTGCTGGTTAAGTACTTTGCATTGTGCAATTTGGGAATTCTGGGAAACTTGGGAAAGCTTGTTTTAAACACTTTATACAATAAGGATACTTTCCAGTAGCTAAACCCTTGTGCACACATGGATATACTTCAGCTTGTCCAGTGTAACAGCACAGACAACATTGACCTGGCAGGCATGTAGCAATCAAAATAGCAAAGCTGACTGCGGGTCATCAGTTTTAAGAAGGCTTTCACATGAAAGTCAAACAGATGGCTTCAATTACACATCTGTTAATGTTGGATTCTTTATTTTCGGCCTTCACTTTTCAGAGTCGTAGTAGCGCTTCTTCATGGCTCTGTACTTCCTAAGGTAGTATAAGGCCTCCAACTCCTTTATCACAAACTCCCCCCGAGCAATCAGTTGTTTAATCTTTTCAGGGTCTTTCACGTCCTTATTTTTCATGAATGCAGCCTTCAGCCGATCTCTGAAGTAGTCGTTGCCTTTGGGATACTCCCGTCCAACATACAGCAGCTATAAAAAAGGCAAACAGTGTCAGTTTGAGCAGAACCTACATGTTAAAAAAAGGATCAAAATTAAAGAATACCTTATGTTACAAACTATACTTCCCATAATTAAGACATGTAACTGCTGCAGCTGTGGCCATGATAAGCAATTGGTAGATAGACGGATAATTAATAAAACTTATGCTAAATAATATATTTTCCTGTGTAAGATATAATAAATCCAATGTACTAAACCCCTTGCCCCTTGTTTCTGGAAGATATAAAATGCTACTATAGATGAGAGCAAGTTCTCACAGTGATAAGACAAACTGGAAGGATTCAGACTCACATTTTTGTATAGTTTGACCACAGCACTTCTCAGAGGGTTGGCCATTGCTGCCTTCTAGACTTGAAATATGAGGCTGTTGGAAAGAGTAGTTACATGTTATTTCTGCTGGGTATAGCCTGTGACGTGCCTAAGATCTAAGAGCCCCCCCGCAGCCATGAGACAGGCCCCTCCTGTGATCAACGCGCCATTGCCCTGTTTTGGAGCTGCAGCCTATGTGATGTGTGGTCCAATGTACAACATGTCTATAAATTATTTTTTTTTTAACGAATGATATGCACCACATAAAAATGGATTTGCAGAACTATGGAGGACGAAACATGACAACAAATAAACAAATAAATAAATCTTTGGCATAAGTAAATAAATAGTTGGTATAAAAAAAAATCCATGTCATACATGAATGAATAGATTAATAAATCTGTAGACTAAATGTGTTGGTGAATGAGGAATATTTTTTAAATCACATCAAAGACGTATTTATTTCCAGATTAATTTATTGATTTATTTATTTCCAGATTTATGTATTTGCATATTTATTTATATGTGGATTTCTTCATCCAGTAAGTTTCTATTATATTTTGATTTAAAATCCAGTTTAGATTTAGCTTTCAGTGTGGTTTCATTAGTTTTTATGTTAAATAAGTAAATTTTATATAGTAATGCATTGGGGACATGGGGCAGATGCGTTATAGCATATTTTACAGGTGGATTGCGGAAGGTCCAGTTATTCCTTTGAAGAGAAAAACGGTATTTCAGAAGGGGAGTACAGCCATTTAAACTGAACCCAGGGGCTATGTGCAGTCGAATGGTTTATTCAAGAAAGACCACACTTAAACGCTATGATTCAAGTACAACCAACTATATCAAAATGGTCACCCACGTTACTTAGCTTACGGCGATAACACATTTTTGTAATATTTTGATTTAGATTGCACAATGACGGTTTCCATACATAAACAGCCATCACGTACACAAAAGATAGCCAAGACGTGTTACCTTATTTTTAGTTTTGCATACAGTTCAGACTAAATAGATTTTAGTTCATTAACAATTAACCACCGCTTATGCTATACCACTATCATTTTAAAAATATTAAACACGTTATGACCTGTTTACAATATAGTACCTTGATATGCTCGTCCTTCGGTCATGAGTGTCTTTCGGTTCAAGCGCGCTGTGATACTACACACTGTGGTGACGTACTTTGACGTAGGACGCAAAGTCCGCAAAGAGCCCAAGTGCGCGAGGATTTCTTGAAAGCGTTGGGTCGCGCTTGATATCTGAAGCGGTAAACAAGAGACACGCTACAACAATGCTGTCATTTACGTTTGGGGTTGTCCCTCACTCTAGGCTAGGCTATTGAAACATTCGTTATACAACTTTGCCCACATACATTTTAACTACTTTGGAGGCATGCTGGGCTCTAATAAGCCGGCAGATTTCCTGGTATTCGACGTAAACAATAGTCGTCACTGACGTGGTGCATTGTGGTCAAAACAGTTAAAGACTGCTTTCATGAGGTATGGATAAAGTGCATGTCATTTGTGCGTTTGGCTTAATTAAAGAACAAGACACTCTTGAATACTTGCGCTAAGCGCATGAACGTGCACGTCAAGTGTAGTAGTGTGGACCAAGTGGGAAAAATGAAACACAGCCAAAAATAAAAACGTAAACATATTTTAAGTGTCGTAAATTAGCGACGCTTGTAGGAAACCAGTTTAGCCAGCTGTTCGTTGCTACAGTAACAGGGACGCTAAACTGAATATCATTTTATAAGTTCTACAAAATGGTGAGTACAGAACTGATTTTTAAAAATATATAAGATTAAATGTGGACGTAACTTGTCTTCACAGTTGTGCTGTACATAATTAAATTTACTACTGTTGTAAAATAGTTACGGGATATATTATTAACTAACATAACTTTCATAGACATTTGGCCTAACAAATGTCCATGAAAGAAATAACCTCGACTATTAGAAGTTAATAAATGTTTGATAACTTGCACATGTTTCATTCTTACTCACTCTCTAAACACTCACAAGAGTTTTATTGTTACTCTTTCTTTTATTGTCAAGCACTTAGTCAGTTAATTGAATTCAAGGGGATTTTAGCATTGCATTTTACATTCCCTAACTTACTTCTTTCTTTTGGTCTGCAACTTTGCTATGTTTTTTCTCGACATAATCTTAAAACAAATAAAACACTACAAAATGGACGAATGATAATTTAATATATTATTATGAATAAAGATATAATCACTGCATATATTTCATCGATCAGAGAGGACATAAATGAGCAAAAGTAAAAGAGATTAGTCTCAATTTATCCTTCAGTGGAGTTTGCATTTAAGTAAGAAATCATTGTGTCTCACCATTACAACATTCTACTTTATTCCAGTCAAACTAGTGCCTGATAAATCGTGTGTTCTCCCTGTGAGGACCATGGTTTATCGTTGGGTTTTAAACTAGTTGTAATTATTATCCAATATCTCATTAGTGTCCCATTTTTTATTTGTTTCAAGTCGGCCAAGAAGAAACGAGATAAGCTCATTAGAGTCGAAAAGAAGAAGGTACAGATGGAAGAGGACGAGCAGAGACAGAGAGAGGAAGGTACCGTTAGCCGTAAACCGTATTCGCATTCTGATTGCCATGACGATTCGTGTCTCTTGATCGCGTGTCCTTTTTTCAGAGGCGGCCCGACTGCTGGTAGAGCAGGAGGAACTAAAGAGACAGGAAGAGGAGCGCAAGGAGCAGGACGAACATCAGAGGCTCGAACTGAAGGTCTGCCGGGGACGTTCAACACAGAGAGCTGCACGGGGTGATATCTATCTCCATCCCAAATCCGTCCCCGCGGATATCTAATCGTCCCCACGTGTACCAGAACTGTCCCCATCACATCTGTCCATTCACCAGCACACCAACAGTACAGTATAAAATTAACCATGTCCATCTTTACCTTTAAATATGTTAATTATTAAATCACTCACTTGACACTGTCACCAGTTGGTGTCAGGGTGAGAAAAAAAAAAATTAACAACAACAAAAAGGACGTATAATTAATTCAGCAGATGTAAGAATATGCATGTATGAGCGATTTCATTACCATTACCGCGGTGTTACCATACATTTTTTACCAACCCCGCAGGAATTCCTTAAATATCATCTCCATTCCCGCTGTTCCGCCTGAGTTTTTCCCCGTTCCCCGATTGCCGGAGATATTCGCGGTATTGCCGCTTTCCCTATTCCCATGCAGCCAACTAGTTCAACACTCCATCGAGCTTTTATACAGTCAACTCATAGTTTAAAACGGAATGTTATTTGTTTGAGTGTATGAGCTGAACTAGGTCTTAACTGCACCAGTAATTGCAATACAGAAGTTTAAACCTTAAATTAAAGAAGTCTCCCATCAGATTTTTGCTGTACATGTAATGAATAACTGCCCCAGGAAGCAGGTGAAGGTTGTGATCTTCTAAACAGCACAGCGAGCGCAGAGAGGACGAACTGAGCGAATTGCGACACCTGCTGGATGAAAGGCAGAACGCAGTGGCACGATGGAAACATGAGGCTAACGCAAAAGCGAAGGTAGGCCAAAAGCTGTGCTTTCTTACGTGCTGCTCGCACGAGAATCCTGCTAACAGCAAAGATAATAACAAACTGCAATCACACAAATCACAATGACTGTTTATTGTAATTCTGTCCTACCCCTCAGTGGGAGCGTTACATGCGGTGTGATGGTACTCCGGATCCGTCGATACCGCAGGAGATCAACAGTTTCATCAGCCTCTGGAGGGAGGACACAGAGGTCCGGATTGGCCTGGTACTGGAGAATTGCTCCCTGGCTCAGCGGGTCAGTACCCTTGACACACGGTCAAGGTTTTCCCTTTAAGGATTAATAAAGTAAGCATGAATGAATGAATGAATGAATGAATGAATGATCTATCTCTCTATCTATCTATCTATCTGTCTATCTATCTATCTATCTATCTATCTATCTATCTATACTTTATTGCTGATAAAGGCAATTTACTTAGTCACTCTGGAGTAAATGGTATCCCTTTGGGGTGTTTTATCTCTTATTTAAGACAAATTTTATTTTTTATTTATTTTATCTGTTTGTTTTGATGGTATGAATTGTGCAGCACTTTGGTGAATATGAAGTGCTCTTGAAATGTGCTTTATAAATAAAATTGACTTACTTACTTAAAATCTCATCTCGTCTAATCTACTCTAAAGATAGTTTCACTAGAAGATAAATGTAGTATTGGATAAAAAGGGGCTGAGAACTCCCTGGGAGCATTCCACTGAGCTGCCAGTCACTGCTTGTTTTAACTCCATTCATGGTGTGATTATCTCTCATTGGGTTTTTTTCAGACAGTAATCTGACAGCACACCCATCATCACTACATGACCCCCCCCCCCAATTCTCTCCCCAGTTGATTGAGGAGGTGGAGGACCTGCTGAGTGACAGACCTCAGTCTGCGGGGAGCAGCAGTGACACACAGAGGTACCAGGAGACTATTCTGTCCCTGCAAGAACTCATCCACTCCAAGCACAACCAAGCCACAGAGGAGATCCTGAAGGTGAGGCCCAGTGGAGGAAATGTAGCACCGCTGATCTTCAGGTGAAAATGGAAAACATCACACTGCCTGGGAAAATGTCAGACAGTTTTTAACTTTATATATTATGTGACTAAGTGACATGGTGGCTCATATTTCCATACAGGGGTGGTTCAGGGCTCAGGGAAAACCAGGGGAACAGGCCAGAAGTTGTTATGCACTATAATACGCTGACGGTGACTGTAAAAGGATGAACTGGGGCTCTGATAAAAACATATTTCAGGGATTAAGCCCTAATAGCCCATACCTGGTGCCCTCACATGTTTCCAGAGATGGGGGTTCGAGCCCTGTCTCCACTCTGTGTGTGGCTGTTGCATGTTCTCCCCATGTCAAGTGGCTTTCCTTCCATAGTCCAGATTGCACACAATGTGTTGGGGTATCAGTGCATGTGTGCTCTGTATTAAACTGGCATCTCATCGAGGGTGTACCCTGGCCTTGTGCCCTGTGCTGCCTGGGGTAGGCTTCAGGCCACTCATGACCCAGACCAGGATAAGCAGTTGGAAGATAAATGGATGGATATGAGCTCTATTTATTAGGCTGCATGGCTGCGAACAGCTTGATTTAGCAAACTTGTGTTTTTGTCACAGTCAGATGTATCTTGTAAGTGAAATATATGGTTGACAGAAGATGGTATAGCCATTTAGTTATTGGATCAGTAAAAATATGACAAATACAGTGTTGGGGAAGCTACTTTTAAACAGTGGCTTTTCAAGCTACAACTACTTATGATTAAAAGTAGCCAAGCTACATCCAAACTGCTGTTTTAATATAGTAGTTGGCTACACTACAAGCTACAGAGAAAAAGTAGCTAACTACATCAAAGCTATTTAATCCGGTAATATTTAATATTTGTGCTGTAGGGTACTCCTTAGGCAAATTAATTTAAGAAAATGTGAAAACTGATGTTAAAAGTTGAAATGAAAATCAATATTTTTTAACAATGTAATGTCAAATCACAAGGTTTCAAAAACTTTTTTGTATTTGGTTTAAACCAAGAGTTCTTCACAATTGCTGTGTGAAAATTAGAAGGGTTACAACAAAAAAAGAGTTTTTGATAATCTGTCCAAGAACCAAAGTGCTCCTATGCGTTTTAACGATAGCGTCTGAAATATTGTTTGCCGTGAAGTATTTTGCAGTCCTTTAACATCCATCCCCAGAGTAGGCTAAGAAAAAAACACCAGTCAGAAACACCTGGTAGTTGAAAATACCCGTCGTTGTAAAGAAAGAAAAATAATGCAGGTAGTCATCGACTTACGACCGCGATCGGTTCCGACTGACCGGTCGTAAGTGAGCCCTTTATTTTATATGCAAAAATTATCATATGTATAGTACACTGCATAATAAAATTATATCATCTCTAAGTCATATTGTTTAATGTTTTTAACCTCTTTATCACTATTTTCTTAGTCCATTGTTATAACCTTTTTATCACCATTTAAGCTGCTAAAACACAAACGGATATGAATGTATACTGTACTATGTGCGCTGCGAATAGCAGTCTGAGCACGAGATTAATGAATGAGCGTCTCGCGGGGGCTCTCGCGCTGCCGGCAGTTGGCGTGGAAACTGTCAAACACTCACGCGGGGCAACACTCGCGCTGCCAGACACGCGCAGTCGCAGCCGCATATCTGCGGGATCGGATCGGTCATAAAGTCGATCAGTCGGAAGTCGACGACGACATGTAGTATTTTTTTTTAATAATGTAGCGTTTTACGTAGCACGCTATATCACTATTTGTAAAAAATAGTGGAACGGCTACAGTGTTTTAAAAGTAGCTGCGCTACTGATAAAGCTACTGAAAAAAAATAGTTAGTAAAAAGTTAGTAGCGTCGCTAATTTTAGTTAGCTACTCCCCAACACTGCAAATACATGGCAAGCTGTGTTTAAACAATGGGGGACACCATTGTTTGGTGTTGTCTTCTCTGTGTGCAGTGGTCAAGGGCAAATATGGACATTGAGACAGGGAATATGCAGACGGTCGTTCAGGATGCAGACGTCACCCTGTGTCTTTGGGCTAACCTCAACAAGAACCCCAGGTAACCCCCTTCGCCCCTGAGAGCATTGACAGGAAATTATGCATGCTTAAAAAGATTTCACACTAGCTCTTGTGTGTTTTTAAAGTGGAAATAAAAAAAAAAAAACAGGCAACGTGGAAAGAGATATGTGTGTATCATGAGCTCTGCCTTCCCTGCCATTGAAAGTTGCATTTAAAAAGGATGTTTTTTTACTGAAAAACATTGTATGCATTTGAAATATAGATATTGGTAATAAAACTGTAAACAGACCTTTCAGATGTCTACAAAGTGCAGACTTTTTTCTTCTGTGTCTGTTGTAAAGGTCATCAGTTCTCCATGATATTGATATTTTTCAATTAGGTTTAAAGGATACCATTTTCATGAGGCAGGCTTTGGGTTTGAGCTGCCCAAGAAACTGGCCGTGAGCAACGTGGCCGTGCGCATCCTGCATACACGATTAGACCACCTGTCGCGCTTGAGCCTTGGGGCACATTGCACTAGCCAGGGGTCCATCAAGTCCGAGGAGTCTCATCCCTCAACAGGACAGGTGGGGGAGGGAGACAAAGAACAAGAGGGAAACACAGAAGAGAGCCTAGACCACAAGGATGAAGACTCTGTCAGATCTGAGACCAGGAAGGTGAGGTGCACTGAGCATGTGCACACTGGGAGCAGATGATTAGCTGAAGGAAAAAAAAGGGTGACCAAGGGTGTTTCTCAATACCAAGAACGCAAAGATCGTACTTGTGGTCTTGGCAAGAGCAATCCTACTAACTTGCCTCCCAAGAATGAACTTGGGGCGCTGTGAATCATGGGATTGGTCTCGTTTGACGAGGATGCAACTGATGTATCCTTGATATTTGGGATGGGGCAAGACCGACATCCGGGGATTTTTACTGTCCTCCGTACTTCTGTTCTTGAATATTGGAACTGGTCTTCAGCAATAAAAGATGGCGTAAAACAGGTACACGAGAACACAAGTATTCAATTCAGTTAAAATCACTTTATTTAACCCCAAGGGGCAAAATGGTCAAGTACGCATATTGAGAAACACTCCTAATTATTGATGTGCAATGGAGAGAGTGTTGGCCAGCCAGTGAGGCCAACTGCTATTGAAATTAACAATTGTCTTGTTCAGATTCAGGTCACAATTGTGTTTTGGCATGAGCTGAACTAGGTGTGCATCTGTGTGGTAGAGTTTTGTAAGTGTGGCCTCTGAGAAGGAGGAAAAGAACAGCACACATGTAAAGGAGCCCGAGGAGCAGCGCTGGGAGGAGGCCAGGAGGGACAGTCTGCAGGAGGAGACCGCGATTGCAGGTAGGCGGGGAACGCCAGTGATATCTTTTTGGTTTATGTCCAAAGGGATTTTTGGTCTCTAGGTTCTTTGGTTACCTCTTGGACATTCCTTATGGTGGCTGTGTAGTGCTACTAATGGTACCATAACACTCCCAAATGACACTGAGCCTCATCACTATAAACCATGCCCTAAGGTTCATCCCCAAGTGCCAGCATTCTATTTGGTGGCAGGTGAAAGAGATTCCTCTTCCCCCCCGGAGCCACCGGTGACGCTGGTGGAGACCGAAGTGGTCGACTTGCATCAGTACATGCCCCTAGGCGGGCTCTTCTACTTCGATGTTTTCCAGATACCACCCCAGTCCCAGCTGGTCAATGGCTGGGAAATGAGAGAGGTAAATATGTGATGGAGAACTGCCCCTTGAGGTATTACCAAAAGGAACATTCTTCACCCTCACGAATAAGGCATAGCTGAACAACCATAACGAAGCCTACAATTCCACACACCTTTTCTGGCCACCAAATGGTGAGAATGAACTGATCAGTCCATGAGAAAGGAAGGAACCATGGTTCTACTTAGGACAGTGAAGCCCTGCATCTTCTCCCAGTGCACTGATTCACATAATTATGAATTTAAAATGGTTAAATTAATAATGTATCTGCTGGTGGAATAAAACAAATATATGGAATGGCTGGGAGAGCTGACATTGTATATTTCACAGTTGCGTCACATTTCTCATCACAATCATTTGCTCTGTACTTCCTGTCTACACCTTGCATTCCAGACTACCTCATGTATAATTTTGCACACAACCATAATCTATATTTATAATTGTATGTATTTGTATATATGTTTTTGCACCTGCAGATGCAAACTGCATTCCATTTGCTCTGTACATGTACTCAGCACAATGACAGTATTGTTTAATCTAATTTAATTCAATAATGGGATCAAGTGACTAGAAATGAATGTTTCTCATCCTCCTCTACACACCAGCTGTCAGATTCAGGCCTGCAGAGCTTCCCCTACCCTGTGGACCAATCCCAGCTGCACAGATCCACATCTAGACCGCTGGATGAGGGGGGTGCTTTAGCCTCCCCGCCTGTAGGGGTAGCAGTCACCCTTCCAAATTCTGTAGTGTTCCTGGAGGACCCTCAGGTTGCCCGCTGGGACCCAGTAGGTAAGCCTTACTGTGTTTATAAGACTGAACGCACCCAGGTTCTGCTTTTTTGGTTAGATTGAGCCTCTATAGATATAAATACCTGTGCTACCCCCCAAACTCCAACAGCTTGCCAGTGGACAAGAGAGAGCATCAGGAACATCACATATGACACATCCTTGAAGAGGATCTCCTTCCAGATGGACTCGTTCTACACATTCACTCTCCTGCAGGACATGCATGTCAACATGCCATTCCAAGGCTGGGAGCTGCGACCGCTGGGCCTCAACTCTGCGGTTTTCGTGGTCACAGCTGCGGCCACTGAGGTCCACTTCATGGTCAAGGCAAGCATTCAGCCCTTCACACGTTCCTTTGTCCCTGGTGGTAGGACTTCCAGCTGTAATGATTTTTGGGGCCAACAGGGGCACCTGTGCATGCTGAGTTCGGCGACAGACTGTGAGCTGCCGCATGTGTTGGGGAGGTGGATGAGCCCGTCGGCGCTGCAGAAGGCCATGAGGAACGCGGGGGTCAACGTATTTGTGAGCGAGCACTCAGAGAAGTACGTCAGCATCAACGCAAAGGTGGGAGTCACTGAAGAACGTCACAAAACACAGATGGGGGGGGGTTGGGCAGTGTGTGACTGTGTTCGAAAGGTTGCCAGTTTGAATCCTGGCTCTGGCAGACTGTTGCCACTGTTGGGCTCCTCAGCAAAGCCCTTAATCCCCAATTCCTGCTGGGGCACTGCGTGCTAGCTGGCCCTGTGCTGTAACCCCAAAGCTTGTCCTTACCTGTGTATGTGTCTCATGGAGAGCAAGATGGGGTAGGCAAGAAGACAGATTTCCCATGGGGATCAGTAAAGTATCAGTCCTCTATTCTATTGATTTGTGCAGGCCTGGAGAACTTCCTGTCTCCCCTGCAACACATTACTTTTAAATTATAATTAACTGAATTAATTAGCAGAAAATGCTTAAAGAGAGTGATGACCTGCATGCTACCACAGCAGACAAGAAGGCCTGATAGGAGGTCTCCATCATGCATAGAATGAATGAACAATCGAATGTTACATTTATATAGCATTTTATAGAAACAATGGGTATCCATTTCAGCCACCACCACTGTGTAGCACCTACCTGGATGATACAATGGCAGCCATTCTCTGTCAGTACGCTCACCACACAGTAGCTAAGGTGGTGAAGGGGCAGGAGAGAATTCACCAATTAGATATAGGGGATAATTAGGAGGCCAGATTTGAAAAGGCCACAGTGGGAAGTTTAACCAGGACATCAGGGTACCACCCTTACTCCTTCGAAAGTTGCCCAGGGATCTTCTATGCCCTCAGAGAGTCAGGACCTCAGTTTTACGTCTCATCTGAAGGACGGCTCCATTTTTACAGCACAGTGTCCCTGCACTGGGCCATTGTGATCCACACAGACCACAGGAGGGGCTAACCTGTTGGCCACACCAACACCTCTTCCAGCAGCAACGCGGCTTTCCTAGTTGGCCTCCCATACAAGTACTGGCAAAGCTCAAACCTGCTTAGCTTTAGATGGGCTACTTACTCTGAGCTGCAGGTGGTATGGCTGCTGGCAGAACTCATTGTAATTTTTCTGCACGCACAGGAACCGCTGATCGAGCAGGCAGTCTATGAGCAGATGGCCCTGCTGTCTTGTGCTGTGGCTTTCAGCTGGAGCCGCTGGAACTCGCACTGTGGGCGGGATCAGCTGGTGCTGCAGGTCGGCACGGCAATGGGGAAGTGGGGAGGAGAACGGTCCTCTGCAGAACAGCGACCTGAGTGTCCCAACCAGGAAGCAGGAAGCTGCTTGCTGGAGCTCACATACTCATGTATTTCACAACGAGGATTACGCCCGCAGAAATGAACGGGGTACTCAGCACCAGAGGCATAGTTCGAAATTTTGGGTCTCCCGCTCCTCTCACAGTATACCATTTTATGTATTCAAGGGCCTCTGTATAGTGCTAGGCCCCTGTATCTGGCAGGGTATTCATGCCCCTACTGTGGCCCGCAGTGACATATGCTATTTACATACACTCAGAGGTCTAGGAGAGAGTTTGATATTGGGGGGCGGGCACAACTTAAATACAAAGGTCTATTTATTGGGCGGATGAATGAAGCCAAATTAACTATTGGGGATGGCACATACCCCTGAGTTACCACGCCCCTGCGTACACTATTATAATACACACATTATACCTGTGTTGCTGTGCCGTTAATGGAATGTAAAAATGCAGGTTTTGAAACACTTCACCATAATTGTAAATGGAACCATTGTTCCACATCCTGTACCCCCCATCCCCCCCTGCCCCCCCCACAGGCTTGTGAGCACCTGGAGGCAGGGCCTGTGCCGGAGAAGGCCTGGTCCCTCTACCTGCTAAATGCTGAGAGGAGCCAGCGGCTGCACATGAGGGAGCAGAATGAGAGCTTCTCTGTGGCCCTGGACAGGGGCAGTGAGTTCCACGCCACCTTCATGCACATGCTGCGTGACTGCATAGGAGAGACTGGGCGCAGCCGGGCACAGGACGCCGACCCCTTGTTTGTGGACTGCGTGTTCCAGCTGCTGTTGGCCACACGGGTGCTCAGCTACTGCTGACTGCTGCCCACCCCAAAAAACAACATGGCTCACCATCTGTAAAGACCAAAATCTCGAAAGACCCCCAACTGTTATACCAGCGCTGCCTTACAAAGGCATAACTTTTGAGATTAATCATAACTTGTGAATAAAGTAATAGTTACAAGATTAAAGTTGTGATATTTCTAGAATAGTTATTTAAAGCAATGTGAAAAATGTCAGAATTGCATAAGCAGTTTGCGTGGCAAAATAACTGATGTAGAAGATATAAGAAAGCTTTGCTTTAGTATAGGTATCATGAAGAAAAATTCTTGTCTTCTGGCACATCAGTACCAGATCATTAGTATTTTGGCATTGAAATGGTTGTTATAAATGGTTTCTTCAGAACCAACAACTATACAGACTTGAATTTTTGTTCAAGCAGCGTGAGTCTATTAGTGGATACATCTAATAGCCTTTCAGTTTTCTCAAAGGTTCTGACTTTCTCACATTTTTATTTAGCAGTGGCCTTAAAACAGTCACACTGAAATTGTGAAACTTTTTTCACCATCCACCCATATGTGTAGCAGGCAGGTAAATGATCAAAACAAAGCATAGCTGATCAAAGATTTTCTCACTAGATAAAGCTGAGCCATAGGGACCTGATAGTTTTGATTAAAATATGTAGTTTATGGTGTTTTGCCTTTGTATGGCAGAGTGGTTCTCAAGGTTTTGGACCAAGTACCACACTGGTGGAGGGGGAAAAAAAAATCAATGTCCTTCTTGTGTACCGCCAGGGGCTGCTCCGAGTACCACAGATGGTACATGTCCCATGGTTTGAGAACCACTGTCTCTTAGACATCTTCACCGTTCATCCTGTTGGAAGCACTGACCCCTGTCTAGGCACCTGCCCATTTTCCTGACTGCAGCTCATCGACAGACGAGACGGCAGCATAGAATCGGTTGTTTTATTGAGAAAGTTTCATGTCACCCATGTGTACGAATTCATAATGGTGAACAACACAGCAAGAACAACACACAGTGTCCCATAAGAATAAAAATTCCACACAGCCAAATGACAAAAAAGCAAATGCAGTAAAACGGTAAAATGAAAGCTTCACTCAAATGAATGTATTAAAATGGTCATTTATTACCACTTAAATATCCACCAATAAAATTAACCTTTTCCTTCAGCTGTGTCTGAACTATTAAAGTATTTTAAAAAGGCAGCCATGCAAGGCAACCCAGGTATCTAAACTAGGCTCAGAAAAAAAAAAGTCTTTGATGA
The DNA here is from genome assembly GCA_011763525.2 of Mormyrus iriodes. Taxonomy (NCBI): domain Eukaryota; kingdom Metazoa; phylum Chordata; class Actinopteri; order Osteoglossiformes; family Mormyridae; genus Mormyrus; species Mormyrus iriodes. The sequence continues at coordinate 10,786,563 of JAAGVU020000001.1, forward strand.
TGATAAAACATGAGTGTTTAAAACAAAGAGCTTCCATTGGTCAACAATGTGCTGATATCTGTGACATGACTGGTCAATGTTGCAGGTGTTGGTGCTGTGGTCCATGGTATGCCCCCACATTCTCCTCAGTTCAGGATAGGGCACAATGAGGTCAACATTTTTCTGAATCTCCAACAGGCCACGAAGATCATGGGGTTGTGTTCAGAAAACCTTCAGCATCAGCTGGATCACACTGCTAAAACAGTCCAAGTGCTCCAGCTTCACTCATAAGAACAGTCCACCCAGGCAGCTGGTGTCACCCTCCTCCACATCCCTCCATTCCACGATGCTGGAGCCCGTGACCACTCATACAGGTGGCTGCCCATTGTGCCTCAGGCCAGTGTATGGCCACAGGAGCTGCTGGATGGTCACCCAGGAATCGCCGGGTCCGACAGGCGCTGCGTCCACTGCTGGTTGCAAGGCCACGCTTGCCAGGAGCGCCAAGAGTCCTGCCAGCAACACTGCTACCGCAACTGAAAGCCACAGATTCCGGCCGCCCTTGGGCACAACAGGCTGCGCCGCCACTGAGGAGGGTGAGGTCTGGTCTGACCTGACGGGAGAGAAAATTGGGAGTGTGTGGATCGGTTATGGGACAATAGAGGAGTGAGTGAGGAAGAGGCAGCAGGTGTCAGCAGCAAGACGACATCAAGAGCCCAAGAATCACAGAGCAGCCAGTGCCACTGAGGCAGCACTCACACCAACAAGTGCTGGATGGTAGGAAGGAAGGAGAAAAAAACAGCTATGCTACGCTACACTAATCCAAGCATCGGCAAAAAGACGTCCTACTAACTTCATGGATGACATAACAAGGGATGGCATTTTGCTGCCCGACTTCCTCTCTGCATTCTCCGCCTTTTCCACTTCAGTGAGGGACAGCCTCTCGCATTCGTACCTGCAGGCATTAATAACGCATGCTGTGTGGGCAGCTTGAGGATCAGGCAGAAGCCATGTGACAGTTTCCAGGCAACACCCCAACTGGAGGTGAGACGCAGTTCATTTAAATGGCATGAAAATGAAGTCCGCGACACGAAAGGAAAATTGACCTCTCGCTTCTGCTAGCCACAGTGATTTCCAGCCTGAGAGCGATGCATGCAAATGTGATGAGATCCACCACAAAAGGTTCCACCTGTTTATGGTGTTTGGTCAACTACATATCCACAAGCGCTCTCTGCTGGGAATCCTTACCCCTTCACCGAAGAAGAATCCTCACTCTTTGCCCAAGAACAGGAGTTAACGACGCGCTTAAGTGACGGCTGCAGACTGTTCTTCCCTGCTGCCTTCCTGTAACCATGGTGACAGCAGACAACCATTGAGCTGCTTCAAGCGAAATCATGGTTTACAGAACAGCTTTTAGGTTTGTGCTCAAATTGCTCCTGGGTACCTGTGAGGCTGTGGCTAACACTATTATATGGAAACAAGCTACAGGTTTTGAATGTAGAACTTAAATCTAGGATTATTAAGAAAGGACCCTCTTCTCTTGAGACCTCCTACTCACATGCAAAGTACCGCTAAAAGGAGAAAACTGTCGATTCTAAATCAATCATCCTCTCCAACCACCATTCAACACATACTAGAAATTCCCACTCAGCAATAAGCTCTCAGCCAACCCAGCATTGAACAAGACCTACCATGAGCTTCTCCGGAGTCTTTCTGCTTCTGTGTCTGCCATGTCATGTGGCCTAGTCTGCAGGCAGGAAGAGACGGAGAAACCACAGAGCAGGCATCTATCAATCACAGGGACCTTAACCCGTGTGAAAATACACAAAGGCTAAAATGCTTATATTGTCATGACAAGTCAGGCTGCAGCAAAGACTGGGAACAAACTGATTTGAGGTTTTCAATATGAATTCCAAGTTTTCATATTCATGTGATGTCATTTTTTTGTATGAGATGGAGACGACCACACTGCATATGGATAGACGAATGGATAAATAAATGGGTGGAAAGAGTGGTAAAGGGTAAATCATTCTCTCTGATTCTTCAGAGCAATTACTTGATACTTCCTATTTTTTGCTCGTAAAGTACATTCACTGACCCAGTCTCTGATCTAAAGTGGCCTTTAAATACTTCAGCAGCTGTTATTAATCCTCATTGATCGAGTCTAAGAGTTTTTTTTTATTCCAGTCCAACAGTAGGAGCTCCTGCCAAAATCTGAGAGCTAGAGACACTCTTCTCAAGGTGTTTGGTTGATGAACAGGATGGCATCTTTCACCATGTCAAACTTTGCGGGTCCTCCACTGTTCCGGGGGATAACGGCAATACTGACACGTCGCATGGAGGGCTGATGAGAGGGGATTGAGCAGAGGTCAGTGCTGAGTGGTTACTATGGCGCCGTGTCCAGCCTCAGACTGGCGTTCCACTCACTGCAGGCGGAACCTGTAGAGGAGCCACACAGGTGACTACATGCTATTGATGTCTTTAGAAATATTCTAGTTACCTTGTAGTACTGAGAACCTGGCATTTTCTTGTTCCTGAAGTCATCTGGAAGGGAGCATAGAGGTACCATTTCAGATGATACTGATACATTTCAATGCATTCATTCATTCACCTGTTCAGGGCCATAGTGGTCTGGAGTTTATTCTGGAAACAATGGATGCAAGGCAGGGAATAAACTAGGATGAGGCACCAACCCATTGCAGGGCACTCATTCACACAGGATTGTTTGGCAACCTTAGCACATATTTGGACTATGGAGGAAAACCCAGTGGTGTCATAGGGAGAACATGCACACTCCCACGATGACACGGGACAGCACGCTAACTCCAACACGTATACCCACTCAACACACATAGAACCCAGGTCCCCAGAGGCAACCGTGCTAACCCTGGCAACAACATGCCGGCCCGTCATGTTCACCAAATGCTATTTCTTCCATAAAGGTGTTTATGTGGAGTTACCTCTTTCAAGAGAGCCAAAAGACCTCTCATTCTGTATGAGGGTCTCTTTCAGCTCCATCAGCTCAGCATGCTCTTTGGTGTACATCCTCCTCAGGTTCTCCACATGCTGGATCATCACCTCCACCACCTTGCTGACCCGGCTCTCCTAAGAGGTGCATAGGAATGACATCAGTTTCTAATGCATTTGCTCTACCTCTACATGTGTAAGTGGGGCCCCCGTTTGCCACCCCCCAGAGTCCATCTCACAGCCTGGACGCCAGACCTGGTGGATGGCCCCCAGCATCTCAGAGCGGCTGGACACTCGGCTCATTGATTGGATCAAGATGTCCAGGTTCTTGCCAAGCCTCTGGATGATCTCCATGGACTGGTTGTCATCCGTACACAGGGGTATCAGAGCCTGCAGAAAATGGGCACCAACACCCAGTGTTAGAGATTCATAGTCTTACCAAGAGTATTGCTTATCACGACTCTGGAATATTCTGAAAGGATGTCAGGTGGACCGAATGGATCTGATACATTTTATCTCCACCCTTACAATGATCCATAGAGGTTCCCCACATTGTTCCTGAAGGGGGACACACCTGGAGAAGCCCCTGGCAGCTGGAGACCTCTCTCTTCATGTTGTCCTCTGCCAGGTCACGAGAACGCTCCTCAAGACGCAGCCGTTTTTCCAGGGTGAACATGTCGCACTTGAAGCCCAGCGACAGGCGGTGGAACTCCGTCTGGGTGAGAAGGAGCATACAAACCCATAGTTTGAGTAATATAACCTTAGACACACTCTGAAGGGAGAAGTGTGCCAAATACACAACTTACAGGCTAAGACAAACCAGCGACTATCAAAACAAACCAGTGTAGGGTAACATGACAGGAAATTTGAATAAAGCTTATTTCCACTCACCTCAATTTCTTTTTCACTCTGAGACAAACTGTGAACAGAACAATCAATCGTAAGAGAAGGAAAAGTGACGATGAAATATTACATTGAAATCTGAAAATTTGAAAATTTTTAACTAAAACGTGTAGAAGTGCTCGTCACTTACCCGTCTTTGTCTTCCTCCTTGGTCTCGTCACTCATGTCTTCGCAATTGAGTGGATTCTCACCTGAAAGTACCTCCTGCTGGTTAAAACTCAAACACTGAGCCACCAAAAGTATGTCACGCAAGTAAATTCATGCATGTCCAAACGTAATAAAAAACAAAATCATTTTGCTATGAAAAGAGCAGGTTTCATATACATTTTTTGAAGTATGGCGTAAATCTAGATACCAGTCTTAACCATGTGGGATGCAAATACCTTCTTTTTCTGACGTTTCTCCCAGATCTTCCTGTGTGTTGTTCTCCTCAATGGCTTCCATGCTGCGTGAAAGTACCTGCCCAATGACACACACAACCTTAGCTTTTCCTACAGCACACAGACGTTATGGACCAGGGGTAGGCAACCTGATCCTGGAGTGCCGGTATCCAGCAAGTTTTCTACCCTACCTGATGAGTTACTATCTGCTTGAGATCAAGGCTTGAGATGTGGTTCATCAGAGACCAGGTAGGATGGAGAATCTGCTGGATACTGACACTCCAGGATCAAGGTTGTCTTCCCCTGTTCTAGTCATTAAACTCCCTGAGATTTTAGGAAATTTTGCCTGTACAGTAGCTCAGATATTTGTTCTGTGTCAATCAACTTCTCAACACAGTGGTAATGCCAGACACCTTCTAACATCAGACACCTTCTAATTAGCAGTGAAACCAGTCTGGAGGAGAAACACCCACCCCCTCAAGCCATCCACTCAGAGGAAAGGTCATTTCCTTGATCAAACATGTGACTTGGTCTAGACATGAGCAGATGAACACATACCAGAATATCAGACCGTCTAAGCCTGGGCGACCCACGGACACTTACCATTTCCCTCTTAAATTTATTCCTCAGGATCATGGAGTCTCGGAGTGTCTGTGGGCTCTGACCTCCTAGCGCTGGTGGTGACAGGCCATCATCTGTGAGGCAACGACAAACAGGGAGTGAGCTGAGCGCAAGAACCTGATCAGATCCCAAGGCAACGGTGTGACCATACTGACCATTCACATCGGCTGTCACGGCACGATTCTCCAATGGCGGGAGAGGACCTCTGCAGACTGATGTCACAGGGCTACAATCTTCTCTACCTGCCACCAGTTCAGGGAAAGAAAGAAGGAAGACAGTAAGAGAGAGACAAAGACAGAGAGAATGAACACTGACAGAATAAAACAAGTGATTCATGAGATAAGCCCAAGAATAGTGTCAAGCCACACCCCTGTGTGGGCGTCTCCTACCTCCTCCGCTCTTCTCAGCGGGAAGAACATGCATAGCCTCCCGTCCCTGTCCTGGAGTCAGCGGCAGACTACAAATGTGACAGCAGTGTGTCGCATTAGCACATCGCTATGCACTGAGCCACTGCGCCATGACGTCAGTTAGCACGTCGCTGCGCCTTTCCCCAGTTGCCACACCCCTAAGCGATAGCGTCATTGAGTTAAAACACATTGCTATGCATTGTCCCATTTCTGAATTAGCAATTGCTATGCATAGTTCTACTGTGAAATACATTATCAACGTAGGGAGTGTTTAAACATCCCAAATGCCATAACATGAAACCTTTGGCAACAATTTCAAAAGAAAATCACAGGTATATGGGGGGGGGGGGGGTTGGGGTTGGAATGGGACTTCCAGCAAGTTACTTTCATAGCCACCTTGATAACTTTTGTAACTACTATGAAAGTCATACTGCATGATGCACATTACAGCAGCTCACAATACTAACACTCACCGGTCCACCGTGTTACTGCTGGCTGATAGCTGGTTCACAGATAACTGTTAAACAAGAACAGTAAAGCGATATAAAAGCCAAGCCAGGATGCAGACAAGCGCAAGACAGGAGAATCTTCAAGCAGTACTCAGACCCACCACCAGGGGGAGAGGAGACCAAGCTCAGATCTTCATATTCTACATTTTGCAACTTTATAACATACACAAACTGTTACTCTTGAAAATTGAACTTGTTTACTACATCGTCCCAAGCTGAATGATATGCCGTTACCAGAAGCAGGTTCACTATTATCTGTAATTCAGTCATTAACACAGATTTTATCATGACTAATAGCCAATAGCATTAATTCTAGGAAACTGGTAGCGGCGGCGGTGATCCAGCAATGACCATGTACACAGCTTCACACACGGAAAAACGCCACATTACACCGCACAGCTTGACTCCATATTTAAGGCCTTAATTCATGCAGCAAACTGATAGCTGAGCATCAACTAAAATTTATAAAGCGCAACGAAACTTCCTACCTCGTACCAGAACCCCCAGCGAAACAGTAGAGCATCCACACAGCTCTTCTCAGAGCCCATCACGGGTAGATACGTGCACATGCACACCCAGCCCGGCACTGACGCAAACACGGCACCCCGTACCTTAGAGCCCAGAGCACGCCTGCCTACGAGGAGCTCAGTGCGGAGAGCGAGCCGATCCTAGTCCGCGGTCCCCCAGAAGGTGCAGGCTGACGCCTCCATAGCATAACGCTAACTGCACAGCCCCCACGCGCCATGCTTACATAAGAAGTAGACCCTTATGTAAAGTTTTAGCCGTGCTTCTGCGGGCTGGGACCCCCAGCGACTTCAGCACAGCAGTCTGTGCGGTTCTGACTAGTTCAGTATATAACCCATTAATGCCATTACCGTTATAGTCAGTTAGCTGGTGAAGAGACACAGATAAGGTCTTCCAGAGTGAAAGCCCCAACAGCAGACTAAGGAGAACCAGATACAATACATATTTTGACAGCATATACAAGTCATTTAAACCAGGGCCAAATAAACCAGGAAGACATCTCTAATATGTAAATATGGCTTCATTTGTGCCCCCCAAAAAATACATCATTGTATTTAAATTTCCCCCACCTCCAATATCAATCTCTCCCTTATCCCCTTGCCTATAACCCAAACCATCATTTATACTGCCTTTCAGTGCGAGTATTATACTTGAAAAGCACCAGCACAGATAGGGTCCCTTTCTCACAATGCACACTGCTCCCAACAAATGTCAAAGGTCACAAAGGTTGGAGGGCACAGGGCGACATCTCTTTAGCGCCCACTAACCGCTACACCTCAATCAGTTCTGAAGGCCACCCCAAGTTGACAGATGCTCCAGCAGTACCAACTAATTGGAATCTGTGCACATGCAGACCACCCAGCACTTCCTGTCTCCTAGCGACTGCCCTGACGTGCGCGCGACTTCCACCAGCCTGCTTACGTTGCAGGATCAGACTCAGGCTTGATGACAACAGCTATGCAAAAAGCACAACGAGCCCCACAGCACACCTGTAGAAGAATCGTGCAAAGGGCTTACTTTTCAGAGCAGAGGTGAAAAGTGGGGGCAGCATTTTATAGGTCGGGGGGTGGGTGGAATTAAAGAATCAAAAGGAGAAGGATAAGGGAGTCCGAGTCAGGATGGGGACAGAGTATTTTACAGCGCCTCACAATTTTGAGCAAGTTCTCCCCTCTAAATACTCTCCTCTGACCTGGCTGTCGCTCATGCTGGGGGCAACGGTGTCCTCCTTCCTGGTAGAGTCCACTTCTTCCTCCTCCTCCTCAGACGGACAACCTCCTCCGTGAGTCAGGACCGGACGGGACCTGGCAAAGAGGGCAGAGTCCCAAAGGGATGTGATTCGGTTTGGGCCAGAGCGCAGGAGCTGAGGGACGTGCCGGTGACTCCAGCAAACTCAGAAGACTGACACAGCCCAGTCCCCACGGGCTCCCCGTGTGAACACAAACGGGAAAAGAAGTCAGCAACCGTGCTACACCACCCCATCTGAAAGGACACCACACTCCGTCTAGGTGTGCAGAACGCACCACTTTGCATTGCAAAGTCTGCCAGCAAACATAGGCGGGGAGGGAGGGAGGGAGACGGCTCACATAATTACCGCAGAGCCTATATGCAGCATCTGTTGCTCAGCCCAAGTCTGAATCAGATATTACATAAGCTTATCGCCTTCTGCTGATGTAACATTGCCTGACATTTACTAAGTAGAAACTTTACAGGCAGTAAAGCAGCGACAGGTATTAATGAGCATGACTGGGACAGTCCATGATAAACGCCAGCCACTCTGGTTGAGCACAACGGTGACCCCCACTTGGGTGCAACATACCCAGCCAGCAGCGTCAGGTCCTGTAAGGAGCCCCCCTTTGGCAGGGGAAGCCAAACACGGGACGTGGGCAGCAGCAGCTCCAGGGTCAGTGCATCTGAACGGTGGCAGGCCATATGCAAATACTGTTAATCAGGTGGGTGGGTCTTTAACCACCACAGACTGACAGCTCAAGTATGGATAGGAGCAGAGGCCTTACTAATGAGATGGAAGTGGGAATGGGGACGAGGAGAGCAATCGGAGATGACCCCCGCAGTCCAGACGGCCGGGTGGGTGGAGTCCTCAGGCCCAGTGCATACTGGAACTCCATCTTCCAGCTGTGGAACACCAATATTACAGAGAGAGATGGACAGCGGTGTAGGACAGAGTTTGATTGGGGGGGGCAACTTAAATTAAAGGTCTATGTATTGGGGGAGATGAATGAAGGCAAATCAAATATTGGGGCTTACACGTCCACCTCACCCCCCTGGTTCCTGCACCCCAGGGGATGGACTGGTCATCTAACATAGGTCAAGTTCCTTGAACTCATTCCTTGAACGTATACAGTTTGCTTAGTGTTTCACAACAGTTTCTGACTTCTCACCTGAGCATTAAGTATGACGGCAGGATGCATGACGCTCATCGCACAGGGTAGATATAAACCCGCCCACAGCACCGTGGGAGATGCATTTGCTCAGGGCAAAATGACCCAGCGAATAGGTCAGCATTCATTTGTTTAGCAAATTTATAAGCCAACGAGTCCCATGTGAGGGAAAGTGTGTGTGAGAATACCTGTGGGAGTCTCTCTCATAGTGCTTTGTGGCATCAGTACGGGGGTCACACCTGCGACCCAACTCACCAGCCTGGCCCTGTGGTGAGGGCATTGTGTAGACAGGATGTCTGATAACCACATCAGACCACATCTCTCTCTCTCCCTATGCCCCCCTCTCTCTCTCCCTATCCCTCCCTCTCTCTCTCGACAAAATCACAGCCAAAATCATTTCACTCCAAGAAAAGAACACTTTGAACCAAAACAAACCCACAATCCCCTATTAAGAGCGACTGTCCTATATGCTGGGAATCACAAGACATTACATGTACCAGAAACTGACTAATACAGAAAGACAAGTAGTCATAGAATTCATAATAAAAATCAAGCATTTGAGGACCAAGACATTACAAAATCACTAACGCTCACCTCGAGAGATCCACCGTGTCTTTGTAAATCACCTTTCTCCACTGCTACACTTGCTGGAACAAAAAGTGAGAATGAATTTTTGAGTACTAGAACTGGTGGCTACATGTCTGATGTCACCTTGGCTTCTGACTTGCTGAAAGCGGCCTTAGTGACCATGCTTGTCATCTCTGAGTGAGATAATACTCTCACTGCATCACCACAATTCCGAGATCTTTAGCAGAACTGCATCCTCGAGCATAACGGGTGATAATCCCGCCTAAGGACACTCACCCTAGAAGTACTACTAGAACTACTGAAAACCAGCTCTTATCCGCAGTGTTTTGTGCCACTGCCATCCCATGATCCACCCCACACATGGCCATGGGCATATGGGGAGACCCTTGGCCACTTGAACAATGGGTAATAAAATATCCGCATCTGTGACGCTGTGAATTTGACCGACAAAAGCGTGTATGTTTTTAGAAGATACTTGAACAGTGGTAAAGTGACAGAGCAGCCTTTACATCAGGGGCCCTGGGAAACAGACATGTATAAGGGGGCGGAGCACTGGCCACAGTTAAAAGCTGATTGGCCCCTGCAGCACCCCATCACTCACAGATTCAAAACTTATCATTGGCTAATAAGATTGGCCCCTCTCTATGAATTCAAGCTCTTTTTATGCCCACGCCCTCACAAAATAAATCCTTAGAATTGCCCCTGCTGGGATAGTGACACTGAAGGCAAGAGAGAGTGGTGGTAACTGTAGCAGAGAAGATAAGACTCACCTTCCTGCACTCCTCCGGAGCCCTGGCCAAAAGGCACTGCCAGGGTTAGAGGGAGGCTGGTATGCAGCTCCACCCCCTGCAGGCCGCTAAGGCCCATCTGCTCATTTTCATCCAAGACGTTCATCTTCTCAGTCTCTCGTCTGAGCAAATCATGTTCCTCTTCACACGCACTTCTCGCCCCTTCCCCGCACAGAGCGTGGGCACCGGACCCCCCCGGGACCTGAGGACATGCGCCATAAGTGTTAGTCAGTTTTCTATTTTGAACACAGTTGGATTTTCTGTTGCAAACTGAACAGGAAGTAAAATGTGTGGAGAAGCGAAAAAAATACTTCAGAAACAAAAGAGGCGACTTAAGTGGCAAGAGCGCCCACACCAACCTCCCACACACCGAGCACAGCTCACCAAGTCCTCTGGAGTTTAAAACGCCTCCCACCCGTTTGTTCCATTCCAGTTCTGCTTCTCTAATGTACTTCAGTCCCCCTATCCATCACGATGCCCGTGGCTATGAGACATGACTATGGCAGCCTTGCTGTGTCAAGAGGAACTGCAATGTGGATGAGGGGTAGCCACCCTCTGCCCTACAACGGTATGCTAACACAGGCTAACAAACTGACAAATTCCTGCCTTTCTTTGCGTCCAGCAGCCGTACGTCAACTTTGTCACATCTATCTATATCCCCAAACCCACTTAAAACTGACCTGAAACAGTTCCTCCTCTGTCTGTGAGCTGGCATGAGTGCCCTCTGGTGGTGAGCAGTCCTCAGTTTGGGAGCTAGCGTCGGTGCCTTCTTGTAGGCAAACGTCGGTCTGAGAGCTGGCTTCAACGCCCTCTTGTGGCAGATACTCCTCAGTCTGGCAGCTGGCACTGATTCCTTCCCTTACCAGGTCTTCGGTTTGGCAGCTGGTTTCGACGCCCTCCCATAGGAGGACCTCTGTCTGGGAGCTGCCATCGACGAGGTTCAGTAGCAGGTCCTCTGTCTGCGACCAGCTGTCAACAGCCTCCTGCAATCGGTCCTCAGTCTGGCAGCAAGCATCGCCTGTCTCCCGCCGGGCATCCTCGGTCTGGGAGCTGGCATCTGTGCCCTCCTGGAGAGGCATCTGGAGTTGGGCTAATTCGTCACGCAGCTGCTGTTTCTGACTCTCCTGCTCTTGGACCCTGAAAGACATGCTCTGCTCAGACACACGAGACCGGAGGAGAGAGACCGATATACCAAGAGCACCAAACACAAAAGAGGGAGGGGAAGAAACAATGAAGCTCTGTTGGAACAACAGATCACACATCTGAGGAAGCAGAACAACAACAGATAGAAGGGGGAAAAAAAAACAACACACACCACTTAAGGTGAGAGTATGAAACAATGAGGTTCTGAAGGCCTGACATGTGCAGCTCCATCTGTACCCAGTCCACACCACACAGCGCCCAACATCCAGACCCTCAATCATATACCCAAGGCAACCTGTGAAGCCTCAGACTCTGGTAGCAAACTACGAATCCCAGTCGCCCCCACCGTTGATAATCGCGATCAGTCGGAGGTCTTGGCAAGGCCTGTAAGGGCACCCTATATCAAGCCGGGAGTCACATGATGCCAGCGTCACACATGACTCACAAATGATGAAGCAAGACCTGAAGGCCCAGTGCAGGTGGGATTACTGTCACAGCCTGGTTTAACTTAAAGTGGGTCAATCCAGTTAGCGACAGTCCGGTAATCAACCCGCAGTACATTTGGAAGCCTCACTTCCCCCAGTCCTACATGCAAGTGATGATAGTCCTGCTCTCATCCCCAAGAGTCTTGCCTTGCCACAAAAAGAATCATGCCCCCCCGCACGTCCCTGAAGACTCCACCCCCTCCTCACCTGACTGACAGGTGCAGGATCTCAGTGCGTGATCTGCGCATGTTGCCGGCCATCTTGATGAGCTCCTTCTCCAGCGACGCGGTGTACTGTTCCAGCTGATCTATACTGTGCAACCAGTTCCTCCGCCTCTGCTCCAGGTCCACTTGTAGGGTCTGCAGTGGAATGGCATATGGCTTCAGAGGCAGCCGGCCGGTTCTCCGAACGTGGTTCTGGTAACCCGGAAAGCTGTCAGCCGTGCGACAGCTTCCCCTATCTAGCCTGCTGCCCAATGCAATGGACAGTTATGTAATAGCCCAGGCGAGGCATCCCAGCTACTGGGAACCCTGGGTTCAGTCTTTTACATAATCCTTAAATAGCTGGGTAGAAGCACAAGATCTCAGTCAAGTGGAATGGAACGGAGAAACTCACTGGCGAGGAATCTGACAGGTCGAAATATGGTCGGCAAAGCATGGATCCACAGAAATTCTAATGACGCATTTTACCAAATGGATGCATCTCTGAATGCAGTGGAGGAAAAAAAAAAAAAAAAAAAAAAAACACCAGCCCACACAGTTCATTCACACTCCCACAAACAATCTTTGTAGGGAACCAAAGAAGAGCAGCATCCGCTAGCAATCTGCATATACGCTCGCTCAGACAGACACGCAGAGTCAGGAGAGACAGGCCCGCCATGGGTGAGGATATGGATTTGAGGACCAAAAGATAAAACAGGTAACAAGTCCTGAGTCCTCAGACATCAGGAAACTCATCAATAAACATCAAGCTGTACAACTAGACCCGGAAAATCCAACCATCCATCCTTTACTGCTCATCCAGGTTCTGGGTCACGGTGGCAGCAGTCTGAGCAGGGATACCCAGACATTCCTCTCCCCAGCCACCTCCACCGGGAGAATACCAAGGCATTCCCAGGCCAGCTGAGAGACAATCTCTCCATCGTGTCCTGGGTCTGCCCTGGATCCAGGAGATTGCTTTGGATAAAAGGATGTCCCCCCCCCCCATCCACACCCACACAGACCCACACACACCCACCCACACACACACACACGCCCCCCCCCACCCCCCACCCCCCCCCCCCCCCCCCCCCCCCCCCCC
>JAAGVU020000001.1:10800623-10816771 GCA_011763525.2 Mormyrus iriodes
ACACACACACACACACACACACACACACACACACACACACACACACACACACACACACACACACACACACAAACTGATCAAAAACCTCACACTAGGACTTTAAAGGGAAAATTCACAGAGTGAAAAAAACTGCTTCTAAGGCTGGTCTTTGATCCACAGCCAGCATCCACAGGCTCACCTCAGTGACTGAGGAATACTCAATGACGGATGCCTTCAGCTCCTCAATTTGCTGATTTCTCTGTAGAGGGAGGATGTCTTTGTTAATTTATGGGTAGACATGCCAAACACGGCTATTTATAGTTCGAGGTGTAAAAAAAAAAAAAATCTTAGGCAGTAGGTAGCACAATGAAGGAAGGACAGACTCTCAATGAAAGAAATGACCAAACTAGCAGGAGACACCTATAAATAAGACCTGAAAAGTTGTTTTAAACATATTACATTTATCTGATCTTCTAATGCAGGATAAACAAGCATATACAAAGCACAACCACCATCAAAATTGGCCCTGATCTTACTGCAACAGGGATCCCAGCACATAAATGGCCTACTGTTCGGGAAGTAAGGGCCAAACAGACAGCAGAGAAGCAAGCTGACTGGACATCTTCAGCACCATCCCGAGCAGACCATATTCACCGCTCGCACATTCTGATTGGCCCATGACACTGTACTGGATAAGCTGATGGATGGGCATCCTGACTGGAAGGCGGATGCTGACCTCCAACAGCAATGCATCCCTCTCATTCAGGACTCCATCAAATGCGTGGATCTGCACCTGGAAAAGAAACATGACACCTTCATGCAGAACAATCTCTGAAGCTCGAAGCACCCTCATTATAGCATGTGACTTTTAATGCACAAGTTCTGTCATTTCATAGCAAATCTTCCAAAGACACAGATTTATACACCACAACTATCCCACAAATATTTTCTGTTCACCATGGTTGTCCAAATTAGCCTATATAGTAATGCCCCATCAAGACAACATCATTTCAGCAAGACTGTCACCAACTTGCATCATACTCTGGTAACACAAAAAAAAAAGAAGAGATGCTTATTTTGTAGCTAAATTTGAACCACACAGAATGGATTAAATCTTCCCATACCACCTGAAACAAAACAAGGACCAGTCAAAACTGCAAACTCACTTGGAGGTCAGAATTGAGGTCAAACAATTCAATAATCTTCTTTTGAAGATCATCAGTCTCCAGGGTAATCTTAAGGTTCTGGTTACAAGTTGGAGGGTACGGGATTATCGACGGGTTTTTCAGTCATGCAAGCTACAGCATGTACAGCATCTATAACAGGCATTTAATATTCAATACTACGTGCAGTATTATAACATTTATGTTCAATTATGTTTATTGCTACTGACAGCCCTGTATTATTGAGTTAACGAAGATCAGAGAGCGGAATAAACGTGCCTCCTCTTGAAGAGATGCAATCTTTGAAATGAGGCCTTGATTCTCCTTTTCCTGCAAAAGAAAGGAGCCATAGTGCACTTACATGGTTATGCAAAATCACAAAGTGACTGTAGCATCAAAACGTGACTTGGCACAGAGAACTGACCCAGTTAACAGCCTGGCCTTGCAGTTTATTAGGAAAGGCCTTCCTACTAAAAGCAAAGCAGATGCCACAGCTGGGCCCTATAACCCTGGTCCTGGAAACCAATTCAGTGTGAACTCGTTTTTTCTGTCAAAGATAATTACATTATCAACACTAATAAAATAATGCCTCATACATGCACATATTCAAGACCAGGGTTGCAGACAAAATGCCCCTGATTATTAATCCATGTGCTGAAAGCCCAGCTTCACTCTGCAGAATGCGCCAGCTGTGATCCAGCGTTAGTATGGTGAACCGGCTGCGACCATGAACTTACGGTCTGCTTACTCTGGGCCGACACGCGGGCGCGGCCCTCCTCGGAGGCACTGAGCGTGGCCTTCATCACCTCCACCTCCTCCTTCAGCAGCTTTTCCTTCTGGGCTGACTGCTGACCCCTGCAGAGTAAGGGGGGAACAGTTTACCAGGTACGACATCAGTCACTATCTTAATAAATAAAAAAAAAAAAACAAAAAAACAAAAAAACCACGACCACCAACACACATGTTCCATGAACTCTGACCATAGATATCAACGATTTAGGCTCCCTGCAGACCCCTCCCAGAACTACAGAACAAGCCTTAAACGTACAATTTGGCCTGGGCCTGGAGCTCCTCGTTCTCCTCCATGAGCTTCTGGTTGGATTCTTCCATGGCCTCCACAGCCTGCTTCAGCTTCCTGACCTCCTCTTGGAGTTTGTGGTTGTTGAACTGCAGGTCAGCCACACAGTACACCAGGTCAGAGGTCTCACTGGGGGGACAGAGAACAGCATGTCACAGCCTTTCATACCATCCCCCACCAACACTCATGTAGGCAGTCAGCTATGTCCAGTGTATAGGTCATTACCACACAAGTATATAACACTGTAAACCCACTCGCAAGATCTCACACACAGTTAATCAGAAGGTACACACACACACACACAAACACAATCATATTTCCTGTACAATATCACTCACTAAACATAGAACTTCCAAGAACCAAGTGGAGATATGATTCTGACACTTAGATGCCCTTTTCAAATCGATCAGAACCAGCCCAACCGTTTCTGGGTCCTAAGCATTCTGACAGGCTGATCAGATGATGCCCGGATCACAACCATCATGCAGTAAAACTGCAAGTCAGATTTTAATGCAACACCAAGGTGATTCCTAATTTCACACAGAGTGTTTTTTTTTGTCAGAATACATCTTGGGCTCTGCAAAGCAGGAGAGAGCGAGAGAGAGAGAGCGAGAGAGAGGACTATGTCCATTTTGCACTCACAGATCACCCCGTGAAGCCTCGCCCCCAAACGCCTCCAGGCTGCCCGAGGTCATGTTCAGCGGCGCCGATCGCCTCGCTGTACGGGGACAGGAGCACACACCGAGCCCAGGAGGGGACAGACCCATCATCAGGAGAACCACACACTTCACTGTAAATCACAGATCCTTAGCTGATGCCCTTCGACAAAGCTACTTACAATAGCATCAAGCTGACACATCCAAGGAATCTTTTTAAAAATTTTGTCAAGAAATGCTTCAGAATTACAGCTACAGACCATAAAACATTTGCATCCACTCTAAACCGGAGCTGAAGTGCATTTTATTTAATCCCACTCATTTACAAAACCAGCCACATGAGTAGATGCCTTACCTCCCTGAAGGAATACAGGTGAAGAACCTTAAAAATATACCAAGCCCCCCCCACCCAATTTGTCTATTGCCCTTGTATACACAACCAACCAGCTATCGGAACAGCAAATCTGACTCGGAACTTACCAAAAGAATATCATAAATTTACCTGACAAGCTGTCTTTGAGTTTCACCGATTCCTGTGTCAGGTCTTCCGGAGTGCTATCCCTGGTGCAAGGGGAACAAGTATTAGCGAAATCTATAGACACAAAAACACCAAAATCAGAATCTGAGAAGTGAATGATACACTCACACGAGAGAGAGAGAGAGAGTTACTGCAGCATCGCGGCTAGGGATTTGAGTACCGCGCTGTTCCGGAACCTTCCAAATTCACCAAACCCACACTAGCAGCCTGTGCAGTGCGTCATCACACCCCCATGTGACAGCTAAGCAATACGCTAACAGACTCCGAAAAAGCTGCCTCCCCCCCAGGAGACACCAGCCCACTGGAGCTGCTGACTGCCCCTCACACATACCCCTGGTTGCGGCAGTCTTCGATCCACTCCTTCATGATGGCATGGTAGGTGTCCAGGTCGATGGAGACGTCTTTGCGATCAGGATCTAGCATGTTGCAGAGCTCCTCTAGGCCGCTGTCCTCGGAGCCGCGGCTGGTGGTGTGCCGCAGGTAGTCCACAATGCGGGACACGTACACTTTTCCTGGAAGGAGGGGCTGGAGTTAGTGAGATTGCCACGGCGACCCGCCGGAAGCCATCCCGCCACGAGCCGCTGGCGAATGCGTCAGATGAGGGGGTGGCGAGAGCCTCTCCAACACACGCCGCCCACACCACTATGAATCACACGGGGCGCACAGGGACCGGCAGAACCGAGCAGAACCCAAAACGCCACCATGGCAACATGAACTTGGAAAAAATAAGACATAGGACACTTTGTTTGTGTTAGATGGTTTCTCTCCATTGTCCCAGATCCTCCACCATTTTATATGACACGTCCCACATGGGAAAAGAGAGCTGTGCGTTTGGGGCTGAATAACAATGAGGTGCTGCATACCCTGAACACACCTCGCCGGCACAAACCTCTGCGCTGCGTGTCACAGGCGTGAAAGATGGTGTCCAGCAGATCCTCCTCACAGATCAGGCTGATTTCCGCCATGGACTCCTTCCGGCCCTCTGTGGGGCACAAAGTACCTGTGTAAGGTAATTGAGAGTATGGGGGTGTAAACAGGTACAAACCCCACCCCAGAAATGCTCCTTCATCTAATGAAATGATACTTTTGTTCCAAGACACTCACTATAATGAGAAGTTAAGTTCTCTTTCTCTAGCAAAACACACACAGCCAGAGGCCAACACACAGGTTGCAAAAGCTGAGATCTGGCTGTGTGGTATATGAGTGACCAGCCTGGAATGAGAGCAGAAGAACCTTCTCACCATCTCCCATGGAAAGCCTCTTCACCACGAGGGCAGGGTAGCCTCCCCCACAGTCCAGCAGGTTGGAGCTGTCCAGGGAGCAGAAGTTGAGGTTGTAGGAGAGCATGCTGGGGGTAGGACTCTCCTGGGGGTCCCCGTCAGATAGCCGGACCTCCGGCTTGGTGTAGGTGGTGCAGCGGGAGAAGTTGAAGAAGCCATCGCTGGTCTGGGCAGCGGGGGTGGAGCAGATTCGTGACCACGGCCCCCCCTCGCTGGGCCCCCGGCAGTCAACCAGAGTACTGGTAACGGTGTAGGTGGTGTTGGTGGGTGTGGCCAAGCAGGACGGGGTGTGCACGGCTCTGGGGGAGCCTGTGGGAGTCAGCTGGTCTGCATCGTGGGACACACATAGTTTTCTGGGGGTGGAGGGACTGGGGGGTTCGCTGTCACTGCGGACGGCACGCTTCTTCAGGATCGCCTCCAAGTTGTGGCGCAGGCCACTCTGCGGACTATCATAGCTGCGCGACTGGAACTTGGGGATCTGGAAGGGAGAATTAGCCTCTTGGTCCCGGCGCTGGATGGTGCGCAGCTTCCGGCAAATGCTGTCCACTGGGTTGTGCCTCTTGGGCATCACACCCTCGTCCATTGCTGGGCAGCTGCTAAGGAGGGGAGCGGTGTAAGGGATGCACTTACACACCCCGTTTGGGGTTAACTGTGACATGCACGCGCATAAAGGCACCAACGAACTATGAACTAAGATGTATAAATCAAACTCAAAAAACTGATCCGACCACAACGTCTATTTTAACCTTATGACGGCACCCTTCTAAACTTTCAAAAGCGGCAGTGAAGCGACCGTTTTTTTTCCCCTTTTAAATCAATGACGGCCGGTGCTACACTTTAATTAAACTTTGGGGTCAGTCAAGCTTTCTTCTAAACACTTCAGATGTTCCTCAACATCTTTCTCTGCTAGCGAGAATGAATGGATCCATGATGATAAGGAGCAGGTTCGAGCCGCTCGGTAATTTTACAAATTCTGCCGATTCCTCCCTTTTCACTGACCATTCGGCTTATAGAAACACGTTTTAAAATGCCACATTTACACCACTGAAGGTAACTACAAATGCAAAGGGTAGGCGAAAATATTATAAATACTATCGGCTTTGCTCACTATATTAACACCCCCCACCAAAATTTCTTAGGTACGAAAATAATTTCTGTATATGAGAAATACCTTTATTATCCCGAGTTATCCTTCGTTTACGACACAACACTACGCAGTGGTTTGAAGGCTGCTTTCAGGGTTTTTTTTTTGTTTTATTTTCTCCGCTTTTTCTCTTTTTTCCTTCTCTTTTCTCTTTTTTCCAAACAAACGCAGGCTCCTGCCGGCAGTTCAAAGGGGCGCAGCGGGCTGGCGCGTGCTTTTTAAGGGCGCTCTTACGCTACGGAGCTGCACCTGCGTAACATCCATGCAGCAGGGCGCCTCGTAGATAACCGCAATGATGTGCATTATTATCGGATTTCCGCAAGTGCTGAGCATTTGCCCAATATTGCCCAATAATATCTGATTGTGTGGTCAGAAATTATGTAACCGCGCTTCTGTTCCGTGTGTTAATTTAACGTCGCCCCCGAGTGGAAACTTCAAATTCTACATTCATTTCTGAAATAGTGCCTCTTACCGGTCCTAGATCACATCCTGGAATCCTGATTTGTTGCCTTAGCAGACCTGTTGATTAATCACTTATGAATGACACTTACACTGGTTTTGCATATAGGAACAGTTTCAAGACACTGATGCGCTAAAAATCATACTTTACATCCCGTTACATTTCTACAGTGAATGAATGAATTACATGTATTACACAAGCTTAATATAGTTAATTTATGCACGAAAATGTAATTAAAATGAATCATACTGTTCTTAGTAGCAGTTATAATTCCGTTACTCTGCTCGAGAACGTAATCTTGCAAGCTATCCTATTTTTATACTGTATCTGTCTACATTTAAAATTAAACATGTTATAAGTAATAGGTACACTGAATGAAAAATTAAGAAAGGTTTAGCCCCCCATTTGACTTTCTAACGTCAGTATACTGACTGGTCCAAAGAACACCAGATATCAAGTCAGTGGAGTCCGTCTTCTCAAGGACACTGAGTTAGGGTGAACTCATTGATCACCCAGTGACCTGACTGGTACAGTTGGATTGTTGGCCCAGTTTTATGGGTTATGATGAAACTGTGACTAACCTTTCCCCCGTACCGAATCACACACAGATCTCTAAAATTTATTTGGCAGAAAGCCATGTTGCAAACATCTCAGGTCTTTAGATGTATGACATTCTGTTGTTATGATATTCTGTTTTCCCTCTCCTTAAATTACTGATAATTTGTTTTGCACAAAGTAAACTGCCTTTAGCACTGCAATGATTGCTCTGTCATGAATGTTGCACCTTGGGTTCAGGAGGAACATTATTTTGTTTCCCTATGTGCTGTACATGGCTGAGATGACAACAAAGCTTGACTTGACTTGACTGCACCGCCATGCACAGCTCAAACGACATCATCAAGTTCGCTGATGACACAACTGTGGTGGAGCTCATCAGCTACAACGGCAAATTAGTCTACAGAGATGAGGTTCAGCAGGTGGCTGTGTGGTGCAGTGAGAACGACCCATCTCTGAATGTGGACAAACTAAAGAAATGACCATTGACTTCAGGAAAAAGTTTCTGGGAGTGCACATCTCAGGCAACCTCACCTGGACCACCAGCACCTCTTCCCTCATCAAAAAGGCACAGCACTTCTTAAGACACCTGAAACGAGCTAACCTCCCTCCTCCCATCCTCACGGTGTTCTACAGGGGCTCCAAAGAAAGTGTCCTGACCAGCTGCATCTCCAATTGGTACAGCAGTGCCAGTGCTACACACCGAAAGAGCCTGCAGAGGATTATGAAAACAGTTGGCAACATCATCGGGCCGTCTCTCCACTCACTCCAGGACATCTTCCATAAGGCTGCATCAGAAAGGCCTCCTGCGTTGGGTGTAACTCTCTACACCCAATCACATGGACTCTTCACACCCCTCACACGGACCCTTCACACCCCATCACAAGTACTCCTCATACGGACTCCTCACATGGACACTTCACACCCTTCTCACAGGCTCCTCAGACCCCTCACACGGACTCTTCACACAACTCACACGGACTCTTCACACCCCTCTCAAAGGCTCCTCACACCCCTCACACGGACTCCTCACACCCCACACTTGAACTCCTCACACCTCTCACACGGACTCCACACACCCCTCACACGAACTCTTCACACCCCTCACACGAACTCTTCACACACCTCACACAGACTCTTCACACGGACTCCTCACACCCCTCACACAGACTCCTCACAGCGCTCACACGGACTCTTCACACTCCTCAGATGGACACTTCACACTCTTCACATGGACACTTCACACCCCTCTCACAGGTTCTTCAAACCCCTCACATGGACTCCTCACAACCCACACTTGGACTCCTCACACCTCTCACACGGACTCCTCATACCCCACACGTGGACTCCTCACACCCCGCAGTTGGACTCCTCACACACCTCACATTGACTCCTCACACCCCTCAAACAGACTCCTCACACAGGCTCCACACACCCCTCATAAGGACTCTTCACACCCCTCACACTGACTCCTCACATGGACACCTCATACACACTCCTCAGACCCCTCACACGGACTCTTCACACCCCTCACAAAGACTCCTCAAATGGATTCCACACACCTCTCACATGAACTCCTCACACCCCTCACACAGACTCTTCACACCCCTCTCACAGGCTCCTCACAGCCGTCACACGGACTCCTCACACCCCTCTCACAGGCTCCTCACACCCCTCACACGGACTCATCACACTCCTCACATTGACTCCTCACACCCCTCACATGGACTCCTCACACCCCTCACATGGACTCCTCACATTCCTCTCACAGGCTCCAAACACCTCTCACAAAGACTCCTCACACTCCTCTCACAGGCTCCACACACCCCTCACACGGACTCCTCACACACCTCACAAGAACTCTTCACACCCCTCTCACAGGCTCCTCACACCCGTCACACGGACTACTCACACCCTTCTCACAGGCTCCTCACATGGACTCTTCACAGTCCTGACATGGACTCCTCACACCTCTCACATGGACTCCTCACACCTCTAACACAGACTCCTCACACCTCTCACAGACTCCTCACACTCCTCTCACAGGCTCCTTACACTCCGCTGACAGGCTCGACACACACCTCCCACGGACTCTTCGCACCCCTCTCACAGGCTCCTCACACCCTTCATACGGACTCTTTACACCCCTCACATGGACACCTCATACAGACTCCTCACACGGATTCCTCACAGCCCTCACACGGACTCCTCACACCCCTCACACGGACTCCTCACACGGACTCTTCACACCCCTCACACGGACTCCTCACACCCCTCACACAGACTCTTCACACCCCTCTCACAGGATCCTCACACCCCTCACACGGACTCCTCACATTCCTCTCACGGGGACTCTTCACACCCCTCTCACAGGCTCCTCACAGCCATCACAGTCTCCTCACACCCCTCTCACAGGCTCCTCACACCCTTCATACGGACTCTTCACAACCCTCACACGGACACCTAATACAGACTCCTCACACGGATTCCTCACACGGACTCCTCACACCCCTGACACGGACTCCTCACACCCCTCACACGGACTCTTCACACTCCTCACATGGACTCCTCACACCCCTCACATGTCCTCCTCACACTCCTCTCACAGGCTCCACACACCCCTCACATGGACTCCTCACACCCCTCTCAGAGGCTCATCACACCCCTCACACAGACTCTTGACACCCCTCTCTCAGGATCCTCACACTCCTCACATGGACTCTTCACACCCCTCTCACAGGCTCCTCACACCCGTCAAACGGACTCTTCAAACCCCTCACACGGACTCCTCACACCCCTCACAAGGACTCTTCACACCCTTCTCACAGGCTCCTCACATGGACTCTTCACAGTCCTCACATGGACTCCTCACACCTCTCACACGGACACCTCACACTCCTCTCACAGGTTCCTCACACCCCTCACACGGACTCTTCACACTCCTCACATGGACTCTTCACACCCCTCTCACAGGCTTCTCACATCTCACATGGACTCCTCACATTCCTCTCACACAGACTCTTCACACCCCTCTCACAGGCTCCCCACACCCGTCACACGGACTATTCACACCCTTCTCACAGGCTCCTCACACGGACTCTTCACAGTCCTCACACGGACTCCACACACCCCTCACACGGACTCCTCACACCTCTCACAGACTCCTCACACTCCTCTCACAGGCTCCTTACACTCCTCTCACAGGCTCCAGACACTCCTCCCACGGACTCTTCGCACTCCTCACATGGACTCCTCACACCCCTCACACGGACTCCTCACGCTCCTCTCACAGGCCCCTCACACTCCTCTCACTGGTTTCACACACCCCTCACATGGACTCTTCACACACCCCTCACACAGACTCTTCACACTCCTCACATGGACTCCCCACACCCCTCACATGGACTCCTCACACCCCACACTTGGACTCCTCACACCTCTCGCACAGGCTCCTCACACCCCATCACATGGACTCCTCACACCTCTCACTCAGACTCCTCACACCCCTCACATGGACTCTTCACACACCTCACATAGACTCCTCACACACCTCACATGGACTCTTCACACCCTTCACATGGACACTTCACACCCCTCTGACAGGCTCCTCACACCACTCACATGGACTCCTCACACCCCACACTTGGACTCCTCACACCTCTCACACAGACTCCTCACACTCCTCTCACAGGCTCCTTACACCCCTCTCACAGGCTCCACACACCCTTCACATGGACTCCTCACACCCCACACATGGACTCCTCACACCTCTCACACGGACTCCTCACATTCCTCTCACAGGCTCCACACACCCCTCGTACAGACTCCTCACACCCCTCACATGGACTCCTCACACCCCTCACATGGACACCTCCTACAGACTCCTCACACGGACTCTTCACACCCCTCTCACAGGCTCCTCACACCCTTTACTCGGACTCTTCACACCCCTCACCCAGATGGGATACTGGGAAGTTGAAGAGTTATTCATACCAATCACATTAATATGTTACCACATAACTTTGCTTATGCCCTACTCCAGTCTATTTTATGGTCAGTAACCCTATAGACCTTGTCTAGCATTATAATCTTTGCCTGATTGCTTAGCAGAGCCTTTCATCCAAGGCTTACTGTTTTACTCACCCATACAAATACACGTTTACTTAGGTGACATGGATGCCAAGGTAACACTAATGCCAAATTGAGGTCAAGTGCCTTGTGTTTGAAACTAACAAGCATATTGCAATCTGATTGTGAAGAAGACATGAGGTCAAGTACAGCTGATAGGTATCCCTGTGGGGGCAGGAAATTTCATGAATGAAAATCCAGATATAACGCATGTGTTTAACACTAGTGTCCTTCTAAGGACACCGTCCATTTCCAGGGTTGGGGAAATTACTCACAAAAAAAATCCATCACAGGCATAAGTAGACAGTTCAGGTCCAGAAAGTACAAATCCAGACCAAGGCTTTGTTTCAACCAGCCAGCTGAGTTCTCTGTAACTGTGACTCTTTATGCTCAGCTGGTTGGTTGAAACAAAACCTTGGTCTGGATTTGTACTTTCTAGACCAGAACTTTCCACCTCTGTTTGTAATGGATTACTTGTGTGAGTAACTTCCCCAACATTGTTCACTTCACAGTCAGCCCAGTTGCACGTTTTTTCCAGTCTGAAATGTGTCTGGCCCTCTGATTTCTGTCATGACCTAACTGACCAAGGCTGATTAAATGTGACTGCAAGGAAGCTCTGGATTCCTGAGCATAATCTTTAACAATGTGTTTTATTCTTTATACAGTGGTTATGGATGTATGCTGTGAACCAACAGAAACCTTTATCCAGGCCATACATTCACAAGGGGCCATAATAGCTACACAAATCTGACCTCTGATCAGTGTCTGTGCATGGTGTGGAAGTTAACCACAAACATACAGACAAGTTAAGGCTTGCCACAGTCCCATCATGCACTTCTCCAGCAGGCCCTATTCCTGCTGTCTAATTTTCTGCCTCAAGGGAACAAACCCCTTCTCCCTGGCTTGCGGTGTCATTTAAACTCCGAGTCAAACACACTACAAAAATGTTCACCCAAGTTGTAG
Organism: Mormyrus iriodes; assembly: GCA_011763525.2. Classification (NCBI taxonomy): domain Eukaryota; kingdom Metazoa; phylum Chordata; class Actinopteri; order Osteoglossiformes; family Mormyridae; genus Mormyrus; species Mormyrus iriodes. Next base: position 10,812,568 of record JAAGVU020000001.1, read on the forward strand.
GCTCAAATGTAGCTGCTACATGTAGCCCCCAGCAGTACAGTGTGAAATTACGCTCTCCGCCAACCCCACGTATGCTCTTGGTTGTGTTGGGGCATCAGACTCTCCAGTGTGTTTGTGTTTCCATGCCTCACAGAATCTCCCCTGAGCTGTTAGGCACTCGGTTATGTATCAGGGAGCCCAACACCATGAAGAGGCTCCCTTTGCAACTACCTGTAAGTCCCAGATACCCAAAAGCGAACAAGGAGCAAAAGCTCATCTAGCAATTTCTTTCATCTAATTCGAAGTCCTAAGTCTAAAGTCTCATACATCATTACCACTATTTTTTTTCCATGCCCAATTAATTATTCCTTGTCCTGTAAATAATTATCTCTGTGCGGCTAACGCGATGCAATCCATTTGTATATAAACTTAGGCTTGCGCCCCGATGGAGCACTGCGCAGCGCTGCTCACCGCGCTTAATCTGTAATCGGTTTAACCAGCGCTGACAGCGCATCGCTTTCTTTGCAGTTCCATCATGGCGAGCACATCAGCCGAAAGCCCTGCATCACCCGAGGTATAACCCTGCCCGTAGCAGCACACCGGCGGCCGCTTTTACATTGCATGCTATGTCTGTGTAACCCGAGCCGCCTACACAGTCCGGTGACATTTTCATAGGGTCTTTAATTCGCACTATTAAGTGTAAGAAAATAGCAGAACGGCTTTAACGTCTGACTGCCCTGCGCGAATAAGACGTCTATGGGTAATATTTAAATATATTAGTTAATCGAAACTAGCATGCTGACAGACGATTGGTTAAGGAGAATGGATTAATAATTTTGACTTTACCAATGTCATATTATGCATTACGTCACTGGATATGTATGTCAAAAATAAGGTCTTTGTTTTGGAATTACAGTACATTTATTTTGAAAGCATTTTGCTATCGCTCAAATGCTTATTATCAGACAAAAAAACGGCGATTTCTATATGTATTTATGCTACCGCATGTTTTTTGTAGCGTCTTGGTGCATTTAAAAGGGCGTTTTTCTTATTTTAAACGTGTGCATGGGAATGCCGTAAGGTAACCGCACAGCGAAATGAGCGGCTGCTTGTGTGGACAGACGAGCCGAAGGGCTGAAATATGCATTTCCACTTAGATAAAACAATTTATAATTTACTTTAAAGCATGAAAATGTACCTACATTTAACCTCATCTACTCATACAGCTTATTCAAAATGGCAGCTTCAAATTTAACGGCGTTTTCTTGGCTATAATACAGCTAGTTTCGAAAACAAAGAGTAGGCTATACATACGCACATATATATATACATATACATATATATACATATGTTTTTAAATACTATGTTCTTTACGTTACGTGTCATTGGTTTGCTCTCGTTTGCGTGGAGGTGTTTTCTGCTTACAGTTAAGCTTTTATTTTTTAGGTTTCATGTAAAGAATGCCATAATGGAGAACCAGGACATATGGCAACGTTTAAGGTGAGTTTCTTCATACCCTGCGCTAGAACAGTAAAATCGTTGTTCGCGCTTGTTCTTCTTGCTCGTATTGCTGTGTACTTTTGCTCATATTGCAGTATTATGACAGTCTGCTAACTGTTTCGCCTTCCTAAGGCATAGGATCCGCAAGCCCCCTTTAATTTTGTAATAAAACAGCCCATGTCGTCACCCAGGGAGCGGAGTAAGTGATATCTCTTAGGGTAAAAAGGGTAATGGGACATCAGGGCCAAAGTAAACTATGCTGGCAGAAAATGTATGAATGGCATTCATCACTCCCCTGTGTGAGAGAGAGCAGTGCCCGGCATAATCACAACACTTGCCTTTGAGTTGGGGTGCATTTTGATTTTGTTTCCAGGTGCGTCCAATCAAAAGTCTCTCCTTTCGAATCAGAAACTCCCAATGGCATGCATCCTGAGTGTTAACTCCCCCTCTATCCAAAAGCAAATAAAAATGTCCCAAATCTGAGGGTCGAGGCCAATATTTCACCCCTTTATGTGTGCTTTCATCTATCCTGGTCAAAGGTGGCCTGGCAGCTGAATTGTTTTGGTTCGGCCCCCCAAATCCATGCGTACTCTGGTTGAGGTCAGACTAACAGGCAGGGCCCCGGACTTGCCTCGTTCTTCTTGTGTGACACTCAGGGGATGAACCATGAGTACCTGGGCTGGGATCCCATGAGGGGAGACTGTCTAGCTTGAGATCTGTGCAAATCCCTGCCAGTCAGGGCTTCTGGAACAAAAGTAGGGATTAGGAATGAGGGTGACTGTCAAGGCCGGGGAAGTCACTGAGTCACATGGTCCCTGGCAGGAAATCAGTTCAGAGTCAGGAGCCACATAAGCCGTCGTACATGACCTGTACAGAGTCACCTCTGTTCTCTCTTGGCAAATGGTGACTACATTCCTGTTTCATAAAGCCACAGTTTCATGGAATGAGCAAAAATAAATCCACAGGAGATATAAATCCTGCTGGAATATGAAATATAAACTTTATTTAACAGTTACTGTGTTGTACATTACTGAATTTCATTTTTATTTTAACTTGCAGCGCTCGGCGTCTGGTTAGTGTTTGGACTTTCTAGACACAGTAGAACACATGTGTTTTACAGCTGTCTGGAAGAAATGTTTGCTTTAATGTGTTTATCATGAAATGACGAAAGGGGCCAAAAAGATGGATAAACATACACGTGGCCAGGCTGACGTGCTGGAAGGGAGGAGGGCAGATATGCAGAGCAATGGAGATAATGACATTTTGCAGCTGTTGTACAAAATTGCAGCAATGCATGCTGGTCCCAGACCCCGTGGCCTTATGGGGGTTAGAGCCCAGAGCTCAGTCAGACGAGGCATGCTGCAGGGGCAGCTGGCTGAGCCTCCTAAGCGAGAATATCCCTCCCCCATTAGTGTGTTTGTGGGTGTGGGTCACTGTTCTGTCTCTCCGCTCCTTTTATATCTCACCATCCCGGCAGACATGCAGTGAAATGTCAGCAGTTATAAGTGTGTGCCGTCAACGCCGTATTTCCATTTCAGCATGTTCTGTTTCACTGCATGAGGTATATTAAGGTCCAGCGGATATTTTTAGAAAAGACTGTTGCCTGTGTTGCCAAAGGGAAGTTATAGAAAATTACAGGCAGAACAGAAAGCTAAAATGGGGAGTAATGTGCAGGAACACCCAGTGGGTGCGCTTCGGCGGTTTTCGGTAATCTGGGATTGCACAGGTGGGGTGCAGTGTGGGGGGGGGGGGTCACAGTTCCTAATCCTTCTATCTGGAATGACTGCAACTATGTTCACATGTCCCGCTTACCGGACTGCTCACATAAACTCCTGTCGTCATTTGTGAGCTGGTGGGCCTGTGACTGCTCCCTGCCTGTCACTAGGAGAACTGTAATATCATGTACAGTCACGTGTCGCTTAACGCATTCTGAAAAATGTGTAATTTGCGAACATCATAGAGAGTATTTACACAAGTCTAGATGGTATAGCCTGCTACACACCTGAGATACAGTAAACCTTTTTTTGAAGTAGAAATATTGCACTCTAAAATAACTACATAGTAAATACAATATAGTGTAGTATAGTACACAGTATAGTAAATACATAAATCAGTAACATAGTTGTTTATTATCATTATCAAGTATTATGTACTGTACATAATTATATGTACTATACTTTTATACGACTGGGAGTGCAGTAGGTTTGTTTACACTGGCATCACCACAAACACACGAGTAATGTGCTGCACTGCGATATTACGATGGCTACGGCGCCACCTGGTGGTAGGAATTCTTCACTGTATCCACTGTAATGTATACTGTACATTGTTGACCGAAACATTCTGTCCTGTTCTGTTCTGACTGTACTGCAGTCTCGCACAGCATTCTAACCAGACACTCACAGACACACACGGATATACACATCCACCCCGTTTAGTCTGGTAGGGGATGTGTAGACTGTTGAGTAAATAAAATATGGTCAAGTGTGTCAGTTCCCACAGTTGAAAACTGACATAATGAAATGCAGATGGGGAAAAATGAACAAAATGCTAACATTAGGAAGGCTTCCAGATGAGGCTGTTGTGCCCCCCGGTGTGACACATTTCAATGTCAATTGGTCCTTGTTAGTTAGTGTATGAAGTACATGCTCTCTGAACCATATGAGGGCCATTATCTTCAAAAATAGCTAAACATGAAAATTAGACCTTCTGGGGACGTCCGAGC
>JAAGVU020000001.1:10818146-10834971 GCA_011763525.2 Mormyrus iriodes
CCCCCGCCTCGCCCGCCGCCCACTCCGCCCCGAGGCGGGGGTGGGGGGGTGGGGGGGGGGGGGGGGGGGGGGGGGGTGGCAGTGTCAGCGCACCTGTTCATTCTGCAGGCCAGAAAATCACATCTGTATAATTAGGCCAGTGTATGTTAGGGCTAGTTCCTCAGCATCAGCATGGGCCGGGTAGGGTATGACATGATTCCGGTAGCATACTTGGTTACTTTTGGGTTTGGTGTTCAGCAGGAATAGCGGAGCAGTAGCCTGTTTCCAGTTCCCTGGGTTGCCAGGTGTTTTACAGGTGTATCACTGTGACAGGAGGACACCCATCTCACCAGTTCATATTGTGTATTATGTATACCGCTCTCTCTCTCTTTCACAGTCTTCCCTGGGCGTAAAGAAGCCAACCAGTGCACTGCTCTTTGTCATCCTCAGTCCGGTTAGCTCCTACTTCAGAACTGGAATGAAACCCGTGTCCTTGTGGGCAGACATCAAATACGTCCGGGCCTGGAAAGGGGGAACCGGAGATTGCAAGTTAGGAGGGTGAGAAAGTCTGGCTGGCTCAGTCATCATGTTGAGGAGACAGGGTCACTTTGACATCATTCTGGAGTGACAGAGGTCACAGGAGGCTGGATGTCACAATGGATATAAACAGAGGGAATAACAGTTTTGCATAATAAAGAAATCAGGCTAATTATCCTCTAATCCATTGTTTCCCAACCCAGTCCTCAGGGACCCACAGATGGTCCACGTTTTTGCTCCCTTCCAGCTGCATGCCAGTTCACAGTTTTGCTCCCTCTGTAGACTGTAGACTGACGTAGACTGTCTGCGTGTCCCTGAGGACCGGATTGGGAAACACTACTCTAATCAATAATCAAAAAATCTGAACACAAGAGAGAAGTAACTTATGGGCCAGTACTGTTGACATTTTATGAAGTTAAGAAAGACCCCTTGCACTGCAATATCATAGGAGTGTGCAATAAGCAACCGTGGCAATGATGTCATTCATATATGTGTCTTCAACTCTGCAGGAACTATGGAGCCACAATCTATGCACAATATGAAGCTGAGAACTTAGGCTGCCAGCAGGTCCTCTGGCTGTATGGAGATGACCATCAGATCACGGAAGTTGGCACAATGAATGTTTTTATTCACTGGACCAACGAAGATGGGGGTAATCATAAACCGTGCTTAGTACACGGAAGCATTTACAAAACTCTTACTAGCGGATCAATGATAGCAAGCATAATCGCAAGCTTTATTGTGCTGAACGTGAGTCATACAAAACAGCTACAAAGGTTTTCTGAAAGAGACCTCCGATACATCAAGAAGATTAATAAAATTAAAAGGAAAGACGACGCAGCCTAGGGAATATGTATGTGCCAAGCATTCTGGGAATTTGAGGATAATATATGGCTGCCCTGATGGGGCGGCACGGTGGCTCAGCAGATGGACTTGTTCCCTGTATGATCTCTCTATGCTGTGCGGGTTTCCTCAAGCACTCCTCCAAAAAAAAAAAACATGCAAATTGGCTTTTGGCATTGCCCATAGTGTGAGTGTTTGTGTGCCCTGTGATGGACTGGTATCCCATCCAAAGTGTTCCCCTGTCTTGTGCTTTCTGTCTCCTGGAATAGGCTCCAGGCTAACCGTGACCCTGTATTGGAAAAGTGATGGGAAGGTAGACTGATGATTCTGATACGGGGTGACATTAAAAAACAGGAAGTCAGAAAGAGCTCCTGAAGATGTCAGTAGGCTGATGAAGACCTGCTGCGTCCACCAGATTATTTATGGTCCAGGCTGAGATCCAGAATAGCAGCAGACATAGATCCTCTGCCCTTTCCCGCTACTTGACGGCACACCACAGAAATATCAACCCTCTTGCATTTCTGTGTTCCAGAGGAGGAGTTGGCAACCCCACCACTAGACGGCCTCATCCTGCCTGGCATCACACGGCAGAGCATCCTGGAACTCTCCCAAAAATGGGTAAGCGTTATCCATCCTACGGCTGGAGCATCAGTGAGAGAAATGATCCATCTTCTTCTGGGCCCATGGCGGTTGGCCGCGATTGAAGATGTCATAACGTGTCTTTAGCCAATGGGCGCTGAGTTAACATCAGTCCATAAAATATACGTGAACTAGCGGTGATTTAGAAGCAAAGGGTTAGAACCCTGTTTCACTCACAGTTGCCGCACTACACTTTGTAGGGGGAGTTTAAAGTTTCTGAGAGGTACATCACCATGGCAGATCTGCTGCGTGCCCTGAAGGAGAACAGAGTCAAGGAGATCTTTGGTTCTGGTACTGCTTGTGTGGTGAGCCCGGTGGGATGCATTCTGTACCAGGGGGAGGTTTGTACGCTCTGCTTACCACATACCTGCTTTGATTTCGTTATAAATATCCAGCCAAAAACACAACAGCCAGCAGATGTACCATGACCCCTTTGTCTCTATGCATTTGTGCATGTTAAGTAGGATGTAACTGGCACAGATTTGTTGCCTGCGTTATTTAATCAGTCTTCCCTTCGGTCGAACGGCTTCTATTTCCTCACAGAATTTGCTGATCCCCTGCAAGGAAGGTTTCCCACCATTGGCCTCCAGGTTGCTAAAGGAGCTCATAGATATCCAGGTGAGATCTTCAACATTAGAGTGGCTGTGGCTTCCCGCAGGTCAAAGGTCATGGACCTCCTTGATAGTGTGACACCCTGCAAGACATATGCTCAACTACTCCCCCGGGCTGGTGACTGTTGTGGGACATTCCCTACAGTAGAATAATGTGGTGTGTGGGTGTGTGTGTGTGGGGGGGAGGGGTAAATGTGAGCTTAATCACCACCCAAGGATGGTAGGAAGGAGATAAGGGCAGACATTGCTTCCCCCCCCACGAAAAAAATACTCATTAGGCATTCTCTGTAATTACTTTAACATAATTATTCGTCTCAGCTTTCATGAACTTCAAAGGCCGGACGGCAACAAACAAGGCCGTCCTGACAAAGGCCTGGCGAGATCCGCTGAACGCCCCGGCACGCGCCCGTCGCTGTTTGATTCGGCAGTGTCGGAGCTGCACAAAGGAACGTGGGGTCTGGGGGGGGACGGCAGGGCAGCATATGGAGGCAGCCCTCCCCCCCCCCCATGTCACTTTCATGTTAATTAGAAATCGGCTGCCTTTGTTTGTCTACGCGGGCGGTTTTTTCATTCCTGCATTCAGTCCGTCAGAGCGAATTTACAACGCGAGACGCAAATAATTGGATTTTCCTCTACGCTTGTCATGGATTTAGAACATTTAGTTCAGATTTTCTCGCCGCGGAGCGTGTAGATTTGTGGATGGATATTACCATCAGCCTGCGGGTCTGCACAGGCATCTCCCCAGCTATACGCAGCCTTTTCAGGTACTGTTAGGGCCCAGAATCTAGTAAACAAGTTATTGGACAGCTCCTTCACCCAATATGACCTGCGCGTGACCTTTCCGTGACCTCTATGCTCTCCTCTGCCGTAGTATGGACGCACCCCCAGTGAATGGAGTTTCCTGGTTTAGACACACCTGCTGGATCTTCTGGAGCCCAGGCGCTGGTGTCAACGGTGCTGCCAAAATCGACCAGCAGAAACAGACATGCACAAATACATGTGAATAGTGACACATTGATACGCACACATGCACACACTGTCTCACATACGTGTTGTATACATAAGCCAATGTGCACTCACAGACGTGTACAGAGATGCACGCCATGTTATAAACGTCATCAGTTTGTGTCTTTTCGTGTGTGTAGACTTAGGACAATATGCAATAATGGTAACGCAGAGGCCATATACAGCAGCTCCATCACGGAGATTTTTGCACCATCTAACGACGTTCTTAACTGCCTGGATGTGTCCAAAAGTGCTAGAATAGATAAACAATAGAGAAAAGTGTTGGCTAATAGTATTCTTTTCACGATACTGACTTTTCAGCTTCTCAGGTGTTTTCTAGAAGTTTCTTTCTGATGTCCGTAGTACATCACGAGCCTCCTTCTTGAGACCACAGATTACATGCGACGTACATACATGTGACAGCCTTCACACTTACTTTGCTAGACTGTAGTGCGGCCTGTGGGCTGTCTGTACATCTCTGCTCGACCAACAGTTGTAATCATGGTATAATATCACTAATGTCTTTGTGCTTTTAGGAGCATTCTGGAAGAATCTAACCCAAAATCAGAAGAAAGCACAACATAAATATTCAATGATAAATAAAAGTTAATATTAATTTATAGGAAATGTACATACACTAGGTACGCACATGACAAGGGAAATACGATTAGCAGAGACTATTTTAGAAGTAAGAAAAATATATTTTGGTCAAGATGTACTCTGTTTTATAGTTATAGTAAAATCCATACTGCCTTTATTTTCACTCACTGACTAAATCTCTAAGCACAAAATCTGTTTACTGTACTGATCTGTACATGTAAACTGGCAGGTGCTGCGTATGTGTACAGCACATGGTGTGTTATGCCTGTCTAAATACATGTGTCTTTATGCCACTGTGTTGTGTCTGAATAGGGTCTTGTATGGTTCTGCATGGGTGCTGGTCTGAGTCTGAACTGCCCTGGTGTGTGACTGGCAACAAAATGAACACACGTCTTATTCTGAGCTGCGGGTGGGAGTTACATAGCACCGTTTTATCCACCCATCCACCTTCCATAGCTGCTTATCCAATACAGTAGTGATGGCCAAATCATGCTTCATGAATCAGTTGCTATATTTTCTATTCAAAAAGGGGCTTAATTCATGCCCCAGAGCAAAAAATACAGAAAATGGTTCACGAAGCTTTGTTTGGCCATCACTACAATGAAGGGTCTAGGTGAGCCTGGGGCCTTCTCTGAGATGTACAGGGCAGCAGGCAGGAGAACTTCTGGTAGCATATAGACATTCCTGGTCATACATAGTCACACAGATGCTGGACCAGCTAGCTGTATATTTTTAGTCTGTGGGAAGAGTATATAGAGGATTCTTAGACAAACCCAGAGAGAGCATACAAATATCACATACAGATAGTCTGGCACAGGAATCAAACCTCCAACCTCGGTGCAGTGAGACTACAGTGCTACCTATTCTGTGTTTTATTTTAATGTAGCTAAAATAAGGCATTGACCGCTCAGTCGTAACTCACTTTTTCTTAAAATAATAATACTAATAAGGTGGATTTTCCAAGCTAGTTATATCACACATAGTTAATGCTTTAAAACATGAAGGCGGTAGGGGCAGCAGAGATATTAAGGGGTGTGTTGGCTCATGCCATTGTGGGACTACAGCCTCCAAAATGAAAAAATGATCCACATAGCCAAGTAGACATTAGGGACTAAATAAGCACACAGGTGCGGAGAATTGCTCCCAAAGCCGGTTATTTTGGAGAATTTGGGAACATTGGGGAAAGTGCCTTTGAAGGAAAACTGTAAATGCACAAAAAGCAAGGAGACATACACAGGGGGATTGGGGGGGTCAAGCTCTGCCCACAGGGAAAGCGACTTCATCACGGCCAGGAGAAATTGGCAGGGCCTGTCATCCGGCTCCCACAGTGCAGATTTACCACAATCCTGATGGAAACATGGCCTGTTTCGGTGAAACGTGATTCATTAATGAGCTGTACTTGACAAGCAGTTCTGTGCATCTGAAAATGAAGACAGTCTGGTCCTAGCTTGCCTTCTAATGCAAAAAATAAATAAATAACATGAACAAAACATACGGGGTAATGTGCTGTTCCCGCAGACGTAACACCCGGGTTAATGTGAGTATAATGTGAGTTAACCTTCCTGGTGTGTGGTACCACAGCTGATTAAATGCGGGGGCTGATGATGATAATGATGAAGTGGATTAAACGGGTGGGTGGCCATGAGACTCTGCTGCTCCCTGGCGCCTCAGTGTGGAGGTGGAGTGAACTGACCCTGCGTGATCTCATGTAACATCGAACTCTTCATCTTGTGAATGAGTTTGTGGTTCTTAATCCCCTATGATCAGATCAAATAGAGACACAGAGGCTTCCTTGGTAATTTACCACTTTAAACTAGGCCACAGCTAGGCGATATTGTATTTATTACTGTGCTGTTTTACTTTATCTTTCAAAACAGCAATGGGTCTCAGAAACTGCTCTCCTCATTAGCATGACCCTCCCCCACCACCCACTCCACCTACTTCATCTTGGAAGCTGCTATCTCCTGGGCTTGGCCTTCTCGGACAGTGACGCAATTTGACTGTGTATCAAGATGCAGCACCTAGAGGCAACACCCCCCACCCCCCGCAAAACAACCGCCCCCACCCTGCCCCATCCTGACTGCATAGCCCTCCAGATATTCTCCTTACTGTCACTTTCCATTAGGGAAGAAGTATGCTTAAGGCAGGGGGAGGGGGGGCTATATGGAGCAGGATGAGCACACCCAGAGCTGGTGTGCCCCCCCCACTCACCCCCACCCCTAGTTTCACTCCAGTCAGGCCAGCTGACCGTGATCCGATTCGACAACTAAACTGCTGTCATCACCAGTCTGACCCATTTGAATATGTAATTAACAAATTTAGCCATTTATGTTTTTGTGGCCCTGTTTTTCCTCTTCTTCTTCTTGCCTTCCATCCATCATTGCTGTACCCTTTCAGTTACACATTCGGAAGCGCTGATAATTCCACAATGGACCTTCTCTCCTAGGAGCAGGTGCCGATTCACGGAGGGACAGGACTGTCAGTGACTTTGGATTCATTTAAAATGTTACCTAAGTAATACTAATAATGATTCACTAAAAGGTGTTGCAAAAAAGCAATTAATAGAGTACTGCAGACTTTCAGTTTCTGTTTTCACCCTGTTCGCCATGATATGACACTGCATAGCTATACTGCTGTTACGGCCTTACTCTACATGGCTACATTATGACTTTCCTGTATACAATTAATTAAATAAAATTATATATGATGCTTTATTTGCCATTTGTACAAGTATGAGCCACACTACTTTTTTGACCACACTCTGTGCTACACTCCTGTTTTGACCACACTCCATGTAGCTACACTCCTATTTTGACCACACTCTGTGTAGCTACATTCCTGTTTTGAGTACACTCTGTGTAGCTACACTCCTGTTATGACCTCACTCTGTGTAGCTACACTCCTGTTATGACCTCACTCTGTGTAGCTACACTCCTGTTATGACCTCACTCTGGGTAGCAACACTCCTGTTATGACCTCACTCTGTGTAGGTACACTCCTGTTATGACCTCACTCTGTGTAGCTACACTCCTGTTATGACCTCACTCTGGGTAGCAACACTCCTATTATGACCTCACTCTGGGCAGCAACACTCCTGTTATGACCTCATTTTATGCAGCCCCATCCTTTGTCCACATAACCTAGATGTGGGATGCAACGGCCTGCAGTGCCCAGATGTTCTCCAGCAGGAGAGGAATAAGCGGTGAGTTTAGAGTGCTTTAGGTTGAAGAGGTCACCAGGCTAAACAGATAAGAATGAGGTCAAGTTTAATTGCTACACATGGGGGATTTACCTGCTTCTTACATCCCTTAGCTTTCAAAAGGGGATACAGCATTGAAAATGTCTGCAACCACATCACCTCTTCTTCCAGCAGATGGCAGCAGTGCTTCAGCCCATGTCCTACGGAACCAATCAGAAGTCTCACATATCAAATTTTTTTTTTCCCCCCTTGCTTTATCTTTTGGTTTTGGATGCCTGACACTCAACATTAACATGGATATAAAATTAATCTCTTTTTGTGGATGTCTTAATCCCCTAACAGAGTGATGCAATCGTTTAATCATGAACCATCGGCTTCCCTTATAATATCACACATTTAACGTTCAAGCTGCAGATAAAGAATAAGTACAGCTTTAACCAGACAGAAGTAGACGTTTAGTAATGGCTTTTGCTAACATCAGTCTTACGCTGGCCTCCAGTTGTGGGGTTGACATTGTATTAATGTTATCCTTTCTTCATACATGTTATCATTCTTAACAGTTTTAGTCCGTTTTAACTACAGTGGTGCTTATGTGCTTAATCTCCCAGTAATGGGGGGACAGAGATTTTATTTCCGCTTTTTTCCCCTCATTTATCCTTTCTTTAACTGAGTGGTTTCACCAAGATTAAAAATAAACTTTTAAAGTATTTTTTAATAAGGAAGAGCAGATCAAACTGGACTGCAATTTCATAGCACAAAGTGCGTAAACAAGCCGCACCGCTGTGTTTCAAGAGAACGAGCCCCTTGAATGGTTGGCCTAGAATAGCATGTTGCCATCGAAAAAAGCAGAAATGGGGGTCCAAGCCCCCCCAACCACCACCAAGGACAGCGTTACGCTTATGAATCAAACTCAAATCTACAGCCAGGCGAGGATATGGGTTTCGACAATGAGCATCCAGAACATGTCATGTGGGAGTAGGGGTGTGACCGTGATTGATCGTGATTGATCGTGGTCAACTGTGAGTGATCATGGTTGACCGTGAGTGATCGTGGTTGACTGTGATTGACCGCGAGTGACCGTGACTGACCATCAGTGATAGTGATTGACGGTTTTTCACCGTGATTGACCGTGATTCACCATGAGTGACCGTCTTTTCTGAATCTGTACCATGATGGCTGATATTTTGAAGTGGTTCTCCTACATCCCTGCTTTCAGTGTATTCAAAGAACAGGATTGTTGCTTTTTTTGGGGGGGTGGCTGATGAGCAAAACCAGGGCTGCCCTCACCGCCCCCTGGGTGTAGACCACGGGTCCCGGCTGTGAGTCACACTGTGCCGGCACTCCAAGTGAGTCAGGATGTGGGACACCCAGCCGCCGCCCTTTCTCCATCCACACTGCATTGCCTGCACCGACTCATCGGGGGGGTAGAATCTACTGCCTTTCAGAATGGCAGAGAAAATGTGGCCCTGCCAAGCGGTTTTGGTCTTGGCCATGCACATGCTCGAGTTCTTCCTTCTCCACATTGGAACCACCCTGACTGGAAATCAGCTATTGGTCAACGGCACAACCTAAGAGCATTGGAAGAACCCCCTGCACTACCTGGGATAACTGCTGACCATCCGAGGTAGGAGGCACACCCAGGCTGCATCCAGGACTCACTGAACCCCTCCTATACATTCCCATATTTCCAGAGCACCAGTAGGACGCTGGCTCCAATATCTATTTGGTCCCTTTGACTGGCCATGGAATGAAGCGCACAACCCCCCCCCTCCCGCCCACTAAGCTCTGTATGTGTATGTGGATGCATGAGGTCAAACTCATTTGCGTGCGCCTGTGTGTGTGACTCACACCTCGATGTGCGAGGTCAGACTGCTGTGCTGGCGTGACTCATGCTCTGCACTTGTGCGTGCGTGTGCTCTGCATGCATCAGGTCACGCGGCTCCCTGCGAGAGAGTGGGGGCCCCAGCTCTTCTCCTAGTGCATGAATACTGGACCACACCTTGAGGCAGGTCCCGCTTTAAATGAATTTCCTCATCTGCCCCCGTTACCCTCCCCACTTTTCTCTCTCCCACCCATGCTCACATCCAACGTAAACACCAGCAGAGGGGCCCCATCTTTGGTACATGAGCTCTATCGCTGGGAATTTCCCAGAGCCAATCAGAGCCGATTATGATGCATCCAGCGATCTTCTATCTGTCTTAGTTGGGGGATAAATGAGCAGTCTGGGCATGGACTGTAGGATTTGTAGGGTTGTAGAGTTCAGGTGAATCCTTGACACTGTTGGCTGCTCCTGAACATGGGCCTGCTTTTAATGTCATGAGTCCACGGACGATCGTTTAACTCCCAGCTGTATGAAACCAGACGGGCTGATAGGCTGGGATAACATAAGTATTTTCTATGCCATGCCAGGTCCAAGTGCAGTGGTGTCACATCCTCCACCTGCCAGTGCCATGTGAGAGTGATCCCTCACTCACATTCATCGTCGGATCTGGTTCACCGTGATAAGGATCCCCACCTTGCATCTCGAACCGAAAATGATTATTAAAGTGTCAGTATCACAGTGTTTGTCCTACAGTGTCAGTGACAGTTCCATAATGCTGGTCCCACAACTTCATTGGTGAAGTTTTATCCAATCAGTGTGAATGAGGGTCAGGGAGGCCAGGCAGATATGGAGAGGGAGGGGGAGTATGGTTGCTGATCTAAACAGTTGAAAAGGTATATCTTACCCAGCTCCCCAGGAATAATGCTGCTGTAAGATTTATTATTTGGATTGGGGGGGGGTGTGTATCAATAGGACAGAATGACCCATTATGAGGCCATGTTTGTCTAAGTCTGGTCCTGGAGTCTGAGCTTGCTGTTTTTAACTGGTCTCCCTCCATTACCCCCAACCCCCCCAGTTCAGTGAGATTGGCCAACCTCAGCTTCATATTCCCTCCAGGAGAATAAACCACAGGCGTTTCCTCAGGAACCAGAGTGGGACACAAAGGGCCTTTTTAGGGGGGCGCTCTGCCTGCCCCCCAGCACGCCAGCTGACGAGGGCTGAAGGTGCCGCCTGCCTGGAGGAAAGACAACATTACCTAATCGGCCCAGCTACCGATGTCATATGACCTGCAGTTGGGGGGGGGGGTGGGGGGTGAGCTCAATGGGGCATTGACCACAGACGCACTTACATGTAAGGAAACATCTTGTGTTAATCCAGACCAACATACACTTCACCCTGGATCAATGTCTGTATGGCCTGGTGCCTACTCATCTCATCCCGTCAAAATGACGCCCAACATGCGGCCAACATGTCTCTAAAATGATTGCTTGATATTTTTGCAGCTGGGAATCGATTGGCTAAAGTTTTCTTCATTGCAAAACCATTCGCTGATGTTTCTGTACTTACAATGAGACTTTCCAGTGTTGTTAGTACTCAGTACCTTGAGTACAAAAAGTTATCAGTTGAATAAGATATTCTTTAATTGTGCAGCCTTAATTCCATAATCATTTGTTCTCATTTAACGTGATTATGACTTAATACTTTTTCAATTAAATTACTCTGACTGTGAACCAATAAATCGATTTCTGAATGAATGTAACGTGCGGCGTGGTGGTTCAGCGCACTGGACTGTCACCTCACTCCTGTGGGGCAGAGACATCCAAACCCAACTGTGGGGTCCAATCCCACCTCAGCTCTCCATAGTGTCTATGTATGCTGGACTGGCTTCAGTTTATTTTTATATAGCTTGTTTCACAACAGAGGTACAGAATGGTGCATGAAACAGGAGAAAAGGGAAAAGAAAAAGAAAGAATACCAGACAAAAAAGTGTACCCTTCCCTGCGCAGCCTGTGCTTCAGGTCCGCATGAGACCCCCACCAAGATCAGTGGTTAGAAACGAGTCTGATGTTGAGCTAAATCATTTCTGACAGAATTACCGTGACTGCAGGTCAATACCTGGATGTCTGTGACACGTCTCTTCCCGCTGGAGGACCCTGACCGTGGGCTTTGTACAGGGCTGCAGTTTAAATAGGACTTTTTCTTGTGATGTTTGACTTTTTTAATAAAAGGTTCCCCTCAAAACGGTAGCAAATGGAATCGGCCATCACATAAGCATGGAGTTCGGAAGGCTGGTTCTAGATAAGGCCGCCGGTCTGTTAGAGAGCGGCGGTGTGAGGTGGCGGCCCGGCCAAGTGGCCGCAAGCTGGAAACTTCCTCGGCTAGCGGTTGTGGCAGCAGTCTGAGCCGGCAGACTCGCCACGTCGCCCCTGCGCTGGCAGGCGCCCAGTGACAGAGGAAGGACGAGCTGGTGAAGCAGCGGGACACCCATTTAGGCTGGAGGGGACCAGCGAATCAGGGATGCGAATTATTCAGAGAGCACAAGAAAAGATGATTAATCAACTGCCTGCCATGTTTTAATCGCCAATAATAAGAAAATAAATCTAATTGTCCTCGGAAAAAAAGGGACGGACGGGCACACTTTAACCTCTAAACATTGGCGGGCGAGGAGACCTGAGCAAATACACCACAGCTGAGAGGACGGGACATGGGGGGGGGCACTGCCACACTCCTCCCAGTAATTAAAGGGCACAGAGGGACACTTTGGTGAAACATAAACGCTTTACCTATCCCCCATCCCTAAATATCCCGTATGCTGCTGCATCTGCCCGGTCTCGGAAGGCACAGGGGCCGGCGCCAGAGGTACGGAACCCGATCTGCCACCGCGCGCCCATGCCAGCGCAGAGAGGTTAATGGAGACCCCGCCCGCACAAAAGGTCTCTGCAAAAGAAATTATTTACCCCACAGGCAGCAAAAGGACAACAATACACATGCCCTGTGGCTGCTATTACACCCCCTCCGGAATCGCCCTTAAAAGATGGGGGCTATTTTGGGGGGGGGGGGGGGGGGACATTTCCATTTCCTCTGGAGCAGGATGGGGGGGGCTAAGGCAATGGTGGGGGGATCAGAGCAAGCGTCCTTAAAAAGTAGCATTTTGCCCACTTGTGTCGTTGCTGCTAAACTGAAAATTGTCACCATTACAGCTGTAATGGAAAATTTAAACTTCCATGAAAGAAAGGGGTCAACTGTTCCCCCACCCTCACCCCAAAATCAGGTTCAAGCTGGAAAAAACTGATAGGGGCTCAAATTCCCCTGGTTAAAATAAAAGAAGCAGGAATGAGGCCTGTGAATGTGTTTACCAAGCACTTCCTGTTTGTGTTGCCGTGCTGGTGTGAGAGGATAAACCACGCAGACTGGCAGGCGATGCTGGTTCCGTCACAGGGGCATTCAGCACTATATTAAGGCTGTGGGATCGAGATCAGGCCCCGGTCGGAATGCTGGGAAAGGCGATTCCCCCGGGGTCCCGCGTGCCAGTGGGATCTACCTGGAACAATGCGAGCACCTCTCTCTCTCCCAATCTCCCGCCCACGTCTGCCGTTACATATCAGCCACAGTAAGCTTCACACAGGCACTTCCTGTCGGCCACACGGACAATAGCCATTGTGGCGCGGCGATACGGCATGATGTCACTTCCTGAAAGGACCAGAGAGGGCCGAAGGCAACAAATGCCGTACCTTTTTTAAAGGCCCAAGTGATGAAAAGTTGACGAAACGGTGGCGTCAGGAGAATGAGAGTCGCGCGGATGTTGTTCCGCGGATCTTGGATAAGCTGGCATGTGACGCTATCCAGCATTATGACACCAGATGATAGACGTTCTGTCTGCCCTCGCTATCGTCCCTCAGAGGCAGCAGGGTCAGCACTAGTGCCAGTCCTGCCCACCCCGTGCTCCTCACCTCCCCGCACTGCTAACCAGGACCGAGGACAAGTCCCCCACCGTGTCCCTGTCCCATGGCATGGCTCGGTATGGGAGTGTTTAACGAGAGTGACAGGCTGTAGCAGACAGTGCCATCCCATAATATTACCGGAGATCCAAATGAGGGTCATTTCCCTCATGATATGTTCCCTGGACTGTATCTTCAACTTGTGCATGAAGATATTTAACTATGCGTATACTTTTAACATGAGGGTGTGGGTGTGTGTCCGTGTGAAAGTGTGTGTGTACATGTGTGTGTGTGTGTGTGTGTAGGTGAAAGTGTGCGTGTGTGATGTATATATTACATTGTGGGGACCAAATTTCCCCACAATATGATTAAAAGCTGTTATTTTGACATTGTGGAGACCATTTTTTTTGGTCTCCACAAGGAGAAACTCCATTTCATAAAAATCTCTGACTGCAATCAAAAGCTAAAAAGGCCAAAAGTCTCGTATTTTGTTTGGTTACTTATGGTTAAGGTTAGGGCTGGGTAGGGGTTAAGGTTGTCATTGTTGGGATTAGGGTTTTGCCCATGAAAATAATTCGAGAGTCCCCATAAATTATGAACATGTGAACTGTGCGTTCGCGTGTGTGTGTGTGTGTATGTGTGCGTGTGTGAGCATGCCTCATACCCAAAGGATTCAGGATTCCCCTGCTCCCTTAAGAATGGGATTTCTTCCCTTCAACAAGAAAATCTCCACAGAATGCAAGTTGGACACAGACACCCACCCATATGATGCACCCCCCCTTCCCCCAAGAGTCTGAAGGTTGTGTACATGGCAGGGGAGGTATCCAAGCACTGCCCTCTGGGCCTCAGAAAGCCTGAATCTCCTTGAGACACTCAAGCTCTTCTGCCACGATCCCCACCGAGTGCCGATCAGTCACCGGTGTTTGTGTGTGGCTTAGCGAACCACGACGGCACCAGCATGGGATGGGTTTGAACACCCCCAACCATCTCCTCAGTGCCACATCTTTGGATCTTGCGGCCCAGGAGCGAGCACAGTTTTTTTTTTGTCGCAAGTGAAAACAACATGAGATCGCATGTCTCATCGCATCAGAGATACATTACCCACAACCCCCCTTCCCACCACTCTGCCTGCAACAGACGGCTTGTTGTGCAGAAAACACCTACGGACCCAGGTGGGCGGGGTGTGGCTCACCGATCTCCTCTATAACGTGGGGGAAGAGCATGAGGGCGAGGTGGACGTGGGTGGGGGGGCAGGGGACCAGTGGCAACCCCATCAGATGTGGTGATGGATCCAGGCCAGAAGGTGGTGGCGCTAAGAGAGAAGTGGCGCGACTCCTGAAGGAAGCCGGTGGGAAACAGACGGGCCTCTGGTGTGGGAGGCACTGCAGATGCCTCCCGCCCCCGCCACCATTCTCCCCGGCGCCCCCCTCCCTGACATGCACTCTTGCATATTTACCTGTTTGATACCACATCGCCGTATGAGCTGCACATGAGAGCCACAGCGTTTCCAAACCAACGACCTCCATCTGAGGGTCACACCAGCTCAGGCCCTCATGAGATGCAAAACCACAACCTTATGGTTCAAATTCAGCTGTAAGTGACCTCTGGCCCCCTTCTTATTATCTCTGTCTGTCTCTCCACAGAGGCTCGGTGACACTGGGAGCCACAGTGTATCTCCAGCAGTTGTCACAGCCTTGGTCAGTGCCTACATGCTTCTGTTTTTTCATATGGACACCGAGTGTGTGCCCGTATTCCTGTCTGACTATAGCCTGTGTTTTATACAGGTTACACTCTGTGGTCCTCGAAGGGCCTGCTCCCCGTTTAATGTTTTGTCTGTTGTCTCAGGCACCATCTTGTGTACTTGTGTACATCAGTGCTTATAACCACTAAATTCACATCACGTTTTGTCATAATCATGTTGGCTGGCAGAGAGGGAAATTCATCAGGCTGTTGCAAGGTATGAAAAATTATTCCAATGACAACAAGGGATATCATCTTAAAATAAAAGTGCAGTGACGCCATATTGGCAACACCACATTGATACAAGAATGTTAAGACACGGTACATATTCACAAAAGTGCAGCGACACCACATTGACTCAAAATGCAGTGATACCATATTAATACAGAACTGCAGTGACACCACATTAATACAGAAATACAGTGACCCATGTACATTGTCACAAAATTGCAATGACACTAGATTAATTTAAAAATGCTGTGGCACCATGCACATTGACACAAAAGTGCAGTGACAAAAACCCGACACTGCAATGCAGTGAACAATAATTTAACTCCACCTGATACAGGGTGAACTTACTAGTAATTTTTTTTATTCTGGTCCAAGCAAGACTTCTGGCTACCCTTGAGTAGGAACTTTCTGTAAAATACTCTAAGTATTAATGCAGTGCCACAGGGAGCTGCCCATTAAGCACATAGGCCTGTGATAGCAACTGTTACTGCAATAAAGTGAATCGTTTTAAATTCCATCCACCTCCCACCAGGAATGTAATCAGTTTATTTTTATAATCATTTTTCGTCTCTGTCATGGTTTATGTCTTTGTTCAGCCGCGGCTTAATTCTGCTTTTATACTGCCATCTTACACGAACGGTTTCTGTTCACGATGCGCTCTGCTTCGTAGTAGCGGCCATATGAATGACTTTCTATTGTTTATGTAAAATAAATATTTGTTTCTGGTCGGTATGATGACAGTTAACGAACCCGCAAGCAAACAACCTGCGTTTGCAATAATCTTATGATCTCTGTATTGTTCTATACCAGCTTCCCCATATTATTTAGAAGCAATGACGGTTACTATTTTATAAGAACTAGGTGTTGCAATACATTATTCACGAGACACTGATCGTGAAATTATAAGATTTATTTGCGAAGTCTTGTGCTATATAGTGGGAATGTCTTTACACTTAGGATTAAACCATAGTGAAGAGTATCACTGACATGCCCCCCACCCCCCCACCCCCTGGAAAGGTGGCATGATGCACAATAATCCCATCTCACGCATTAATGAGCAAAACAAAATAATAGTTCTCCTGAGATCGCTCACTTCTTTACCGATATGCTGGTGTTTTCGATTGGCATGCATATATTCGGACAACGTGTTTCCACACGTTTCCACCGACCTGACAAACAATGTTCCCACGCCAGTTAATTTGCGCGTTTAAATGATATCTGCTCGCTTGTAGACATTATGTATGCATAGTATTGTTTTAGTCCCCTTTGATAAATCTCTGTTGATTACTGACGTAAGTTATTTGCAATGCACTTATGTTTTATTGTCGGATGGAGTATTTATGGTGGATCACTGCCATAAGTGAAATGAGTCATTCATACGTAATATCATTAACCTTCATTGATTGTGTAGATCTATATACTTGTAAGGTTTGTTAAGTTTGTAAGTGTTTTTCTGCGTGTATTTATCCAGAATCTTCAGCCGTTTTGAAACGAATAACGAATGTGCTATTCTGTTCATAATTCTCTGTGAGATTTTTAACCCATTATAAAATAACTAACTAAACACTAACAGATCAACAGCAATATATGATCACTTATTATTGTTATCCTTATTATTATTATCATTACCATCAACATCAATAACAACAACAGCAATAATAATAATAATAATAATAATAAT